>JAHREE010000324.1:489582-693556 GCA_033628505.1 Tringa tobata | reverse complement strand
TTTTTTTACTTTATTTTATTTTACTTTATTTTATTTCCCTGGCCTGAGCTTATTAGCACCCCAGCTGCCCCCGAAGGTCGTTCATCCCAGGCAATTACTTCTCCCTGGGGCGGGCAGCACCACTCGGGCTGGTTTCCCCCGGGGCAGCTCTTGCAGTTTCCCCCCCCAGGCTCCCCCTCAACCTTTCCTCCCTCCCCTCCCCGAGTGCAGGCAGCAAACAGGCAGGGGATGGATGAGGGATTTGATGAGGATGATGCTGCTCCTGCATCCCCGAGGGGGGGGGGGACAGAAGCCTCTCTCCCCCTCCGGTGGGGGCAGGAGAGTGGGGGTGTCCTGGGTGAGATTGGGCTCCCCGTGGTGAGATGGGGTAGGGAGAGGCAGCAGGGTCTTCCTGCCTCCCCATGCAGTGAGGGACCTCTGTCTCCCCGTCACACCTACAAGAAGTCATGAGGCTCATTTTTTGTTTAAAAAAAAACAAAAAAAAAGCTTTTAAATTTTTTTTTTAATTTTATCTATTTAACAGAATCACAGAATCCACGTGGTTGGAAAGGAGCTCTGAGAATACCCGAGTCCAACCATACGCACGCACAAAAAAACCCCAAAAAAACCAAACCCCAACCCCTACAATCTCAGCCCAACTTTGTCTTGCTCAGCTTTCCCACCATCATTTAATTGAAAAACCAAAGCAAAGCAAGTCACACACACACTCACACACACACACACAAACACACCAGCACCCGGAGCAGCCGAGACCTGCGCCACGCAACTCGTTTTGGATCTGGGGGTTTAAAGCCATAATCAGAGGTGTTATAAAAAAAATGCCCCGTGATCTTTAACGCTCTGTTTTCATACATTTGTCCCACGCCCAATTTCCAAGCAAAGTCCTGGAGAACCCTTCCACCCGTTTGGCAGAGTGAGAAGGAACCCGCATTGGATGAACCGGCAGAACCAAGCGGAGAGGCTGGCGTGGTTTTTTTTTGGGGGGGGATGGACAGGTTCAGAAAAGCTCCTCCACAGGTCTTGGGAAAAAAAAAAAAATAATCGGAGAATACAGAATTCTCTATTTACGGTCCAGCTGTTCCAAGTCAAAAAAGTCCATCAAGGAAATCCAAATGTTAGGGAGCATCCAATGCAACGTACTGGCTTAGCGCGTGGGAATGTTATCCCAGTGTGTAGGTAGGCACGTGTCTGTCCCCACACGTCTGTGGCACCACACAGTGCTTTTCTCAGATGCCTTCCATGAAGCAAGATGAGCAACTCGCAGTCTGCCACGGCACGAGGTTTCCTGTAAGCTGAAACACCCTCACGTTGGACCAAACTTTTAGTGGAAAACAAGACTTTTGGGTTTCAGTTGCCCGCTTTGAAGGTGTAAAAACGGGACGTGGAAGCTGTTTGCTGGAGCATCTGGAAAAAAGTCACGCGTAGGACATGACTTCTGAAGTCTCCCTGAAGTTATCACATCCTGATGGGCATCTCTCTGTCTGTCTGTCTGTCCTAGACGGAGGATTGAGCTCGTTCTTGGCTTTCAACTTGAAGCTGGAGCAGCAGTTCCTGGCAGACTGAAGGACCTTTGACCAGGTACCATGGTCCTTCAGAAATTTGGGGGTCGCAGTTTCCAGAAGAGATGTCCCTGCAATTGTTTGTTGGTCGAAGCAAACATCTGGCTGCCAAGTGATTGTGGGACTGCCTGGAAAACCCATTTGACCTCTTGGAACAAAATTAATTTGGTTTTTTTTTTTTTTTTTGGTATCAGTGACAGATATCTCATGCAAACCTCTTAATTCAATTTAATTTCAAGCCTTCTTGACTCATTTTCCTATTTCATATTTGCTTTTCAAATAATCATTTAACAAATCAGCACCTTTGAACTTTATTGCCCGATTGGAATTTAAATAGGTCCTTTGTTTGCCATTTAAACATTGTTTAACATTGTGTATTTAAAAGACAAATAAACAATACGTTGCCAATTTGAAGCATTTAGAAAAAAATCAGCTAAATAAAAAGGTCTTAAGGAGCATTTTTGGGGTTAAAAAAAATAATAATCAGCCTTTTTACACAGCGCTCCATCTTAAGACGATGACGTGATTTTAAAAAAAGGGGCAATTTTTTCCCTTGACTTTTGCAGGCCTTGGATTGGTAGGAGAATTTCAGAATTGCCTGTAATGGCGATATGAAAATAGGAATAGTGGGAAGCATGGGGAAGGATAGAAACCTCAAGAACTAAGAAAAAACATTTTCTGGCAAATACTAAAACTTTTTTAGTTTTTTTTTGTTGTTGTTGTTGTTTTTGTTTGTTTTTAAATAGAAGGCTCTCTGGTTTTGGGTCTCCGGTTCGAGATGTCTTGGGTGTTACTTACTTCATCTAGATTTATAGTTCCTTGACACTTCTTTTGTTGTGTCCAGAGTTTTGTCCCAAAATATCCAAAGCTAAGAACCTAAAATTAGAGAGTGCCTTTGAAACTGCTGACCTCTGCACATTTCCCCTCTGCGAACACACAGCAGTAGGAATACGCCCAAAGACAACGAGTTTTACTTTAAGGGCCAGCAGTAGAAAGAATTTTTTTTAAAAAAAAAGACTATCAGCCGTTTCCCAAAAAACTTCCATAGTGAATGCTTTTCCATTTTTGCTTGGTGATGCAGCTATATTTTGCGTTCCTCGTCTTTCCCAGTGGATGTAAAGGAAAATAGTAGGTTAAAAAAAAAAAAAAAGGAAAGAAGAAAGTGAGAAGACAAGGAGTTATGAGGTGAACGTAGACCAAAGAAGATTTCATTCCTGGCCCAGCCAGCTTGGGAAGTGAGAAGAAGCGTCGCGATGATGGCACTGGGAGAGGGCCGTCAGGCACCGCCGAGGGGGCTGCCAAGCATTTCTGGCTTATTTCCAGGCTGGAAGGATGGAGGGAGAAGCATTCCCACACCGTGGTGCGGCGAAAAGGCATCGCCTTTGCTTATTTTAACACTATGGGGAAAGGGGATTGGGGCTGTTCTGGCGTGAAAAGGAATTTTTAATTATTTTTTTATTATTATTATTTTTTTTTTTTTTTTTAAGCCTGCAATTTCCTAAGTATTCAGGATCAGGGCTCGGAAAACATATTCCAGTCCCCGTAACGTATAGCTGATTTATCTGGCAACGGCTGAGCTTGCAGAGGGAAGCTAAGCTTATTTGAAATAACGTGGTTGTAAATAACACCAGGGAGGAGCGGCGACGGCGGTGGTGGCGGGGGAAAAGCTGGTGTAATTCCAGGCATACGCTCTGCTGGAAGGCTGGCACCCAAAAAGGGTTTGCATTTCAGCGGCGTGAAGGCAAGTCTACAAGCTGAGCCCTTCCTGCCCTGCCCCGTGCCGCTCCGCAGGGACAGCCCACCTTGCTCCCATTACTTATATCAAAGCCAGGGGAAAAAAAAAACCAAACAAGAATTCTGCCTGGAATTCGCACCATAAAACGTCGCTAAGAGCCAGGTAGGTTGCCATCAGCTCTCAGGCGGTAACAGGTGAAAATCTGGCCCCTCTAAAGTTAACAGTTCATCTAGCAGGGATCAGAGAAGGACTCGAGCCAATATTTCCAGCCCTTCAGGGATTTTTTTGGCTGGTTTTTGAGCTGAACTTGCCGGCTGCAGCACTGCAGTCATTCATCTTAAAGGTTTCAGTAATAACAACTGTGGTAATGAAACTACAAACCAATTAGGCTTCTGGGTGACAGAGAAATTAACATTTCCCCATGACAGACATGAGATTACAACTGTTTAATACGAACGAATGCACAGATTTTCTTAATGAAGAAAACTGATAATCTTGTAGTGCCCAAATCTGTTCATTTAAAACAGGGCTAAATGAGAGTAAATAAAGTGGTAGCCTCAAGCCTTTTTACAGGATACAAAGTTGGGCTGTTTTTTTTTTTTGAGATACTGGAAAGGATTACAAAATCTGACACAATTGTGGCTGCTGTTAGTGTGAAACATGGATGAAGCACTATGTGAAACATAACTCAACCCATAGAATGATATCTTGCCGTAGACGTTGAGTAAATAAGCAGCAAATATAATCATAGGTAGAGTTTAAAAATGCAAATTGGGTATTTTAGGGATTAAAAACAATGGGAAGCATAAAGGTATAAAAACAACTCCTTTCCACCAAAAAAAGAGACAACACTTATTGCCTATCACGCATCTTATTCTTTTCACGGCAGAGGAATCACCGTACTTAGGCTTCTATTTTGACGATTCTTCGTTACACAAGGATTAAACTACATTTGCAGTCCGGCATGCTCTTTTTGGCCCCAGATTAGGAAGGTAAATGCGGAACCTTTTAAAGACTGCCAGGCTGAAGGATTCCCCTTGTGCGAGGAGGAAGACATCGTGCCCGATCCTCCACCTCCGGCCCTCCCCTTCCTCCGAGAGGCTGCGAGGTCTTTGGGGATGGAATTGGCTTTTCTGTATATCTATAATTACTCAGCACAGACGAATTCCACCCCAACACAGTTGACGGTTAGTAGCAGGGACAGCCCTGAGTTGCCCCAGTAGATGATTAGCTTCCTCCTCTTCACCTCTGCCCACTGCTGAGGTCTGGGCTGAGCCCAGCCCAGTTAAACCAGTGACTGACTTTGCCTCCACAGTAGCCTCTTAAACTTAGGGTTAAATGCTTTCCCTTTTTCACAGAATCTTTATGGTTGGAAGGGACCTTTGAGATCACCGAGTCCAACCATACACACACACACAAAAAAAAAAAAAACCCAAACCAACATCTTTCTCTTTAAGAGATCTCTCTTTGATGAAGGGATTGACAAAAATCAGCCCGAAGCCATAGCCATTCCATCTGCACGTGGAGTCAAAGTAAAAAAAAAAAAGTCAAATAATAAATCTCTTTCATTAATGGAAACATTTTTCCATTAATGGAAATTATTATTTAAAATGTGTTAGAATAATCTATTTCACGTTAAACCCTTGTTTTGCATTGTCACACGTCAGCGAGTTGAGGATTTGACCAAGACTTTACATTTCACACAAGCTGAAATGAATGGGTTCTCTTAAAAAGTCCATGGCACAGCCCCTTTTTATATACCAAAGTCTATATTCCTCTTTTTTTCACAGATACTCTGGAGCAAGTGTGGAGTAAAGAACCTTGCTGGGCATCTTTCAATTTCAAAGACAGCTGCCAAGGTAGAGTACAAGAAATAATATTTTAATGAACTTTTCTTTCTAGTACCAGGACCACTCTGAGTGCCAGTGCAAAGACAAATCTCGTCTCGTCACCCGGGTTTGAAACACTTGGAAGCAAGTCATCATGAGGAAAGTGATATTTACATTTTTATAACACACAAAAGACTAAAACCGATCACTGTGATTAGTGTGGGTATCCTAAGAAGGCCTAGAATAAATGAGAAAATCAAAAAGGGAATTCTCTTTGGCCTGCTAGAATAAATTCTATGGATTTACTAAGTGGATAGTAAAACTGAGGCTGGCAATGTAAAAAAAAAAAAAAACAGTGTACAGTAGGCTGTACCAGAGGCGAGGAGGGGAAAGCCTGGACATAATTTAGTGAGCACTTTGAAACAGGTATTTTATATGAAAAAGGGAAAACCAAGGTGGCAAACCAATGATGGCAAAATAAACAGAAATACCTGATGCTTGGTAACAGAAAGAAAATCAAGACCAAAAGGGTGAGAGGGAGAAGATGTGGTGCTAAGTCCCAGGGATGGAAATACTTGCTGGGGGGAAAAAAAAAAAGAAAAAAAAAAGAGTGGCTTAAGCACAGCTAAGCTCTTACAGCTGTAATGACAACTTTGTACTTCAGGTGACGCCTCCACCCTCCCCTGGCAGCGCTGCGTTTGCTCCCCATCAGGACCAGGTGGCAACTAGAACATGAAACCGGGCTTTGCTGGTCTCAGCTCGGGCCCAGAAGAGCGATTTTTGCTCTACATTTTCACACCTTTGCTTTGCTCAGAAGCGAGTGCAGTGGTGCCCGCCCATTGTACGAGGGGCTTTGGAGTCCGCTGGCTGAACGCGTGTCCTGGGTTGAGAGACACAGGACTAACTTTTCTTCTAATACTGGGGAAAATTGCACTTCTAGAAGACTCTAGTGTCTGAATTTGTGAAAATATTGACTTTATAGCCAGCCAGGCTCTGTGGGATTCAAGGTCTTGGTGTTTTCAAGCCTTGCCAGGTGCAGGGACAAGGAGGAGCAAGGCCTGGGCATTTGACCCAGGCTGGCCAACAGGATTATTTCATACCATGAACGTCACATTCAATATAAATTAGAAAAGTTTTCTGCGTAGCTCTCTCTCCCTTGATGGCGGCGGGTCCAGACAACTCCTTGCCCCGGTGCCGGAGCCCTGAGGCCTTCCCTTCCTCCTGAAGCCATTGCGCTGGCAGTGTCCGCCATTTGCTGTCCCTGCTGGGAGTGCACAGCTTCCTGCTGAGAGAATTGGCTGAGTATAATTCCTGTATATCTTATATCGGTATCGGGATTAATACTGGTTCTTTAGCATTATTGTTAATTATTTAGTCTTAGTCTATTAAATCTATTTATATTTAAACCCTTGTGTTTCCTTCTGTTTCCCGATTCCCCTTTCCGGGTGGGGAGGGGTCATCAGGTGATAGAATAATTGTCTAAACGACAATAGAGTGTTATGGATTTTTCTCAAACCATAACAACGCGCTGTGCAGAGACCCGGTGTCAGCGCCGCTCACAACACAGGGCGTTTGGAAGACGGCTTGATTTGCAGACTCCCTCTCAGCTTTCACAAAGGAGAAGATGGAGTCTATCCTTACCTTCTGGCGCTGTGGCTCACTGACAGCCGCTGACACTATCATGTTCAACCACGTCAGATTTCAGGGAGCTTTTTAAACCTTTTTAGTTATCGAAGCAACCAATATTTGAACCCTTTCTTCCCCGAGTTGGGTTTCTAAAGGGCTGCAAGCCCTTCACGCTGATGCGTTCCTGGGGTTTGGTGAGAGGGCTCCTGCGTTTAACACGCGCTCAAGGTCTTCAGCAAAAGAAAGGCCGAGCGAAATCTGTCACTTAATACTTGTAACCCCTGTGGCATCCTTTTCCTCAGTTTGACAGGGGAGATTATGCCCACAAATAAACATTCCCAATAGTATATTTGGGCCCTTACCACCTGGCATCTGTCAAACAACTTGCCATCAGCTTTCTAAAATTGACAGTTTCAGTAGATTTCTGCTAAATGTTGAAAAATAGTTTCGCTGACCTCGTCTCTATTGAAGATTCAGACACCAGCTGAGGCAGCTGTCCAGTTTGCTGCATGATAGAAGAGAAGAGGAATTAACCCAACGGCAATTGAATTTGGAAATGTCTTTAGAGAAGCCACCGACTGCTGCAGGAAAGGGAGTATTACTTAGTTCTGCTGTCACTAAAATAGATGACATGTGCTAATCTACAGCGACTGATCCCCCTCTGATGTGTGACCTGAGCACTGGAGGACCAAATGGGTGCAGGCTACAGCTCCAAGCACAACACAATGGGCACCATTATTTTGCTGATCTTCTCCACTGAAACCTGACTATATACAGTTTTGAATAACCTGTTAACCTGGGGATTTCTTGCCTGTATTTAGATAGTGCTCTTTTGCCTGAGAATCTCTGTACGTTAGGGGTAGGTTCTCTCGGTGGCGGCGATGGTGGCACTGCAGGAGTAGCACGCGTTTGTCCCACCGACAGCCAGGGATGGGGGCCAGAGAAGCAGACGGTGCAAAAAGAGTGGTATTTCTAATGTATCCCTGTCACTTACTCTGCTTTTTTTTTTTTTTTTTTTATGTTGATGGAAGTGTGTGTTTTTAAAGCTGCATCAAGCTGGAGGACAAACTGTCATGGGAAGGAGAAGGGCTTTCATAGAACACCAAGAACCAAAAAGAACCAGCTTCTGTGTGCACCTGAAGCACATCAATGAGAACTGCCAGGGCTACAGGGCTGGAGAAGGGAGGTTGTACAGGCAGAGAGAAAAAGGAGGGGTTAGCTCTTTTGAAAGCCATCTTTTCTCTTTCCTGTCTTTGTTAAACAAAAGAATTTTCAGTTTATTCAAGCACTGCCTGGGTCATCTGTGTGCCATCTCATGGCCATCGCTAGCAGCCTACGGTCCTTGACATCTCTAACTCACTTTAGTTCTCATCCTACTTTCAATTTTTTATGTTTTATTTTTTCTTAAAGAAAAGCATTTTCTGCTGTGAAATGCCAGCTCTCTCTCGGAGTGAATAAGCTTTGAGGTAAAGCTGAAACGTCACCACACTGGGCCCCAGATCCAGAGGAGTTAATTGACGGTGATCATTCTTATGCCACTGTTCAGCTGGAGCTTTTGCTAACACCCAGAGTCCCCGGTGAACTCAGCCCAGCTCTCTGCAGGAGACACACGCCGTACATGATCTGGCAAAGACGGGGTCATTTCAGCAGTTAACCCTATTCCTGAACCGACTTCTCGGTATCTTAAAATAACCTCTCCCCAGAGCCATAAATCAAAGGGGAAGGGTTGCAAGGAACTCTTTTGCAGCCAAACTCGGAGCGAGTTGTATTAATAGGCTGCCCACAACCCAGTCGCCTTTTTTCTTCGTTGACTCACGGGATTACCACCAGAAGCTGGGCTTCCTCGCTAGGGTCCTTGCAACGTGCCCATCGCTTTTGCCCCCGAGCTTCTGTTTATTAACAGGTAGTGGGGACATCTAAACCTCCTTATCATCGTCTGTCTCCAGTAAAGAAGAGGCAGGCCTGACCACAGCGCTGGTACATTGAATCTCCCGAGGGGGAGGGAGGAAGGGACATGAGAGACTTAATGGAGCTGATGAAACTTGAGGACACTGGTGCAGGCTTTTCCTGTGAAAGGAAAGACTTCATAGCTGGCTCTGCATATGGAACCCAGATTTTCCAAAAGCTGGGTTCCCTTCTTCAGAAGAGAGACAGAAACCAGATTTACTATCTGTTCAGCAGACTTCATAATTATGTGCCACGCTGATACCACATAGTTTTAGATGGGTCTAGGTATGGCCCTCTTTGAAGGCTTATGGTGAAGCTCCTAATGAGCTTGTTTAGCTATCCAAGTGCCAGTGACTGGAAGAGGTTTAAATTATTCTATATGAGATAATAGTACATGCAACACAGCTACAGTTAATTTTGCCTCCTCTAATAATTTACCAATCATTATTTTCATTTTTCTTTACATAAGTTCATGACAAATGAAACAATTGCATAAACCTGTGCAATCAAAGCAAGGAAGAACACGTCAGAGCTCACAAAACCCTGGGCTGGGAAACCAGATACCTACCACTATGGACTGGGTTTCCTGAGGACCAGGCCATTCCCCCACGATACAACGGAGAAGGCAGCATGTGCAAATTTAGGCACAACTTCTCAAGGGCATGTACTGAAGGGGGAAATACTTTACATAAATGCTGGTCACCCATGAATTTAGGTCTTGTGATAACCTTTGCTATGTCAATAATTGTATAATAAGGGAGAGAACCAAGTCATGCTTCAATTTTTCCATCCACAGAGGCATGAAGAGAATCTCTGCCTCCTTTATTAGTCTGTCTATGCCCACAAAACCAGTATACATTTAATATCCACATCCTGCCTTTATTTTTAAGTGAAATTGATATTGGCCAAGTAGTTCAGAAGTTTTGATGGAGGAGGGGTGGGATGGCCAGCCAGCTGGCACTGTTTTAGCCTTGTTTCCTTAAGGAAGACAGTTTTAAGAAACAGACAACAAGCATAGTTTCCCTCATGGTAATATCACAACAACCAAGCAGTATCTGGTTTGTGTTACATAAAGAAAGACAGTGCTCCGGGGTCAAAAAACTCTGGAAGAGACATTAAGGTGTCTTGCAAACTTCCCATGTGTCCAGTGTTGAGGATGAAGGTCCTGCAGGTGACTCCTTATGTTAGACCTCCCCTCATTAGAAGATACTGAAAGCAAATTGCATATTGTCCACATCAGGTGAGGGTAGGAAGAAGTAAAAAACCCAAAGACCCCTTAGGCAGGCTGAGTGGAGAAATCCTGGCTACTACTTCCCCGTTGTTTCATATCCTACACTTGTGGGGAGGAAAACAGGCAGCATTAATAAGGTAAACCACAGTACTTCAGGAACTTCCCCTGATTTTTGCAGCTTGACCAGCATCTGGTTAAAAAAAAAATAAAAAAAGTCATGAAATACTGTGGAAGTGGGAATATTTTGCCCTTGGCAGCTGCGAAGAAACCCGTATAACTTATCTAATATGTCAGCAGATTGTTAGCAGCAGACATGACCCCAGTTGGGTGGGTACTGCGTCTATGCAGAAGTATAATGGTGGGGAGAGGAACATAATGAGAACCAGGCTGAGCTGCAGCATGGCTCACACGGAGAAAGGCTTTCTTTGCAGTCACTGTGATGTGTCAAGGAAGTGGAGCCTTTTGTGAATCAGCAGCATCGCGAGTGTTCCCTCAGAGGGACACTGCTGAAATGGCTAACAGACCTGAAACAGAACTGCAGTGAAAAAGACACCATTATATCATCTGAAGCCTTCCCGTGCGAACGATGGGAAGTCTTGACTCACTCTCTGGGTTTTAAGTGGAGCTTTGGAGCATTTGGGAAGCAAATCTGCTGTTTCTTTTCCTCCTCACAGGAGCCCTCAGAGGTTTCGCGGAGCAAATGCTGTAATACGCTGAGTAGGGGGAGTTAGAAAAAAAGCAAAGATGGTTTTGGACAACTAGTCTGTTCACTAAAGTGCTGCTTGCAGGGCTGGGGGAACTATGGAGAAAACACCGAGGAACCAGTTACCAGCCATCGTATGCCAGGCATCTTTGACGCGCAACATACTCCTGTCCCACCGTCATCTTTCCTTCTCCCCCCCTCAGTTCTTGTCCAGGGCTAAGTAGATGACAGGCTTGACACCACGGCCTCTTCTCTTCGTTTGTGCTTTACTGGCAATAGATTCTGGCGGAGTTCATAAGTGCTGGTTCACTAGTGGACCCCGTGCCCAATCCCACGTGCTCTGTTGCACTGCTGAAGTGCCAGCTAATGGGAGCAGCGTGAAGAAAAGATGATCAGAGAATCACAGAATCTTCATGGTTGGAAAGGACCTTTGAGATCATCGAGTCCAAACACCAAAAAAACCAACCCAAACCCCCACACCAAAAAACCTCACAAACAGACACAAGCCAACAACCTCGGGCACTAGAGCATGCCCTGAAGAGCCATGTCTACATGTTTCTTAAATGCCCCCAGGGATGGTGACTCCACCACCTCCCTGGGCAGGCTGTTCCAGGGACTGACCACCCTCTCAGGAAAGGAATTCTTCCCAATATCTCACCTAAACCTCCCCTGCCCCAACTTCAGACCATTCCCTCTGCTCCTGTCATGATTCCCTTGGGAGAAGAGGCCAACCCCCACCTCTCTACACCCTCCTTTCAGTGAGTTGTAGAGGGCAATGAGGTCCCCCCTCAGCCTCCTCTTCTCCAAACTAAACATAGAATCATAGAATCATCTAGGTTGGAAGGGACCTTCAAGATCATCTAGTCCAACCATCAACCTAACTCTGACAAAAAAAACCCATCACTAAAGCATGTCCCCCAGCACCATGTCAACCCGTCTTTTGAACACTTGAAGGGATAGTGCCTCAACCACTTCCCTGGGCAGCCCATTCCAATACTTGATAACCCTTTCAGTGTAAAAATTAAAGACAAGGAATTGAAATTAATAAAAGAAAATGCAATAATGAATATTAGTTAATATCTGTATTAAATAGCTTTTGCTTCTGATTCTATTAGCAAAAAATATAATTACTTGGAAGCATGCAGCAGCCTTCCCAAAAGACTCATGCAGTTATCCTCGATTAAATTAATTTTTATAACTATTACATGCCCAGTTCCCTCAGCCTCTCCTCGTGTGAATTGTTCTCCAGACCCCTCACCAGCTTGGTGGCTCTCCTCTGGACACGCTCCACCACCTCAATGTCCTTCTTGTGGTGAGGGGCCCAGAACTGAACACAGCCCTCGAGGTGAGGCCTCACCAGTGCCCAGTCCAGAGGCACCATCACTGCCCTACTCCTGCTGGCCACGCTGGTCCTGATACAGGCCAGGATGCTGTGGCCTTCTTGGCCACCTGGGCACACTGCTGGATGAAGAGCTACAAACTGAACAGACACTGGGTACCACACACGCTTTTTCCACATTTCAACCAACAAAGCAACCTTGTAAAAT
Organism: Tringa tobata; assembly: GCA_033628505.1. Classification (NCBI taxonomy): domain Eukaryota; kingdom Metazoa; phylum Chordata; class Aves; order Charadriiformes; family Scolopacidae; genus Tringa; species Tringa tobata. The sequence continues at coordinate 681,379 of JAHREE010000324.1, read as the reverse complement.
TGTGACATTTTGGGCCAATGCGTGCACCATTCTTCTTCTAATGACCCATTAACGCAGATTCCCAGAGACACGGTGCTGGTATTAACCAGCTCATACCACTGAGCTCTGCTGGAAGCAAGTGTAAGCTTTGTGGTTGAGCCAGAGCATTAGGCAAGTATTCATATAACAAGGGCAGCAGGGTAAATACCATTCACAAGCCACGAATATTAGCCTGAGGAAAAATCATAAAGCACATCATCTTCTTAATACTTGTACAAATGCTTTTTTTTTTTTTTTAAATACAGTGAGATTCTTCTGCCAATGAAACAGAAATAAATACCACCAGGACTAGCTAATGCAAAGGCTGATGGTGTTTTGTTCAGTATATATTAATACTGAAGAGTATCGTGTTGCCTAGAAAGCAGCCATGCAGGAGCAGGAAGGGATGCCCAAGAAATCTGTGAGAGAAAGACTTTGTGTTTCTAGCACCCCCACAGAATCACAGAATGGTTAGAGTTGGAAGGGACCTTAAAGATCATCCAGTTCCAACCCCCCTGCCCTGGGCAGGGACACCTCCCACCAGACCAGGTTGCTCCAAGCCCCATCCAGCCTGGCCTTGAACCCCTCCAGGGATGGGGCAGCCACAGCTTCTCTGGGCAACCTGTTCCAGTGTCTCACCACCCTCACAGCAAAGAATTTCTTTCTGGCGTCTCATCTAAATCTCCCTTCTTCCAGTTTAAAACCATTACCCCTTGTCCTGTGACTCCAATCCCTGACCAAGAGTCCCTCCCCATCTCTCCTGTAGCCCCTTCAGGTACTGGAAGGCCATTATAAGGTCTCCCCAGAGCCTTCTCGTCTCCAGGCTGAACAACCCCAGCTCTCTCAGCCTGTCCTCACAGGAGAGGTGCTCCAGCCCTCTGAGCATCTTCATGGCCCTTCGCTGGACCCGTTCCAACAGGTCCATGTCCTTCCTGTGCTGAGGACTCCAGAGCTGGACACAGTGCTCCAGGTGGGGTCCCACAGGAGCAGAGCAGAGGGGCAGAATCACCTCCCTGGACCTGCTGGCCACGCTTCTCTTGACGCAGCCCAGAATACAGTGAAATTCAGCTGAGCTCGGACCACACAGATGGCCACCAAAAACTGCAGAATACCTTAGCTGACAGTTCCCTTATCTTTCTGGGGAGGTGTAGAGAGATCTGTGGGGAAGTGTTTTGTTTGTTTCCTAAAAGCAGCTGCCCCTGCTCTCCAGGTAAGCTGCCAGAGCCAGAGGAGAAGGCTGGCGGCCGGTAAGACCGCACCGTGCCAAGGAGAAGGGAAGATAACAAAAAGGGACTCTAGAAAAAAAAAAAAAAAAAAAAAGAAAAAGCCAGCTCCGTTATCCCACAGCACTCTTCAGAGAAAGTCTGCCACCAAGTGTCTATTCAAACACAAGCTGCTAAAAGCGCCGAGCATCTGATTGCAGTTAATTAACACAGGGGGAATCTGCATGGAGGAGGCAGAGCGTACCCATCCAAATGCTAGAGCATCGCTGGCAAGCACCCAGCACTGCTCCTGTAGGCAGCAGAAACATCCTTCTTCTTTTAGGCTTCTCTCTGGTACACGAGGAAACAAAGAGCTCAGTTCCTGGGCATTTCTGCTCAGGCACAGTGATGCTCCTCCTGGGCACATGCTCAGCTCAAGCTACAGCTGCCAGTGCCTCTGCATCAACGGCATTAAGAATAAATAATGATGAGAAGGCCTTTTATCACGCTTTTCAGCAGCACAACTCCAGTGCTTGGCAAATAAGGGTATTATCAACGATAGCTAGGAAAGGAGAAACTGCACAAATTGTTTTCATCTTCGTCCTCTGAAGCACCGTAAGGCAAATGCCACAGCAGGGCTCTGCTGAGACTCAGCCCAGTGTTATAGAGCAGCAAATGTCTACGCTCCTTTTTTATTTTTTTTGGTACATAAAAAAAGGAACCACCTGAATACGGATGCTTGGGCTGGTCCTGGCGTTATCCCGGCCGTGCCAAGAATCCGCATCCACAGATGGGGCTCTCAGTCTCTCCTGCTGGAAACAAACAACCCCAGGTTCCTTTGCAGGAGCAAAGCTCCTCTGATGGCTGCTTGGCAGCCCCGAGGGAAGGAACAGAGTTTCTCTCTGACGGAAGAGTCACCTCAGTGCAAGGAAGGCATACAACACTTGGAGCTTTTCTTATTATTATTTTTTTCTTTCTGTATCCAATCTAGGCTGTGATCTGTACAGAAACCAGTGCCAGGGGACTTGTGGGGACACATCACCATCACGAAGACACGGTAGATGCACTGATAAGACCGTGGCAGTGCTGGGGGTATTTTTTTCGTTATCTATTATATTCATGCAATCCCCACAGCAGATGTTCCTTTACCTCCATGCAAAAGCCCGTTCTAACTCAGCAGCTTATTCCTTTTTCCTTCCAGAAATAAGCCGTGCCGGTCTAAAACATATCTTATGTTCAAGAACAAAATGAAAATTGGGAACTGCTAGCATGCCACATGTATTTTGCAGCCCACGTCAGAAAACTTCCAGGACACACATTTAAAGTAGCTTTTATTTCATCTCATTTGCTCCATTTCGAAAGTAAATTCAACAAAATCATATTAAGGACTTTTAAACTCCGAATTAGGAGTTTGACTCAGGAATTTAAATGGAGTTTAACTAATCATAAAATATACACTTTCAGTTCATTTGGCTTGCTTTTATTTTCCCCTCTGTGTCCTTGTATAGACAAGCTGTTAGACTGCATGAGCTTTGGTTGTCTTTTGCATTCCCAGAGCAACACAACAGGATCTGAATTTCAGCTCGAGCTTTTAGCCACTGTCAATACACTCCGGCAAAATTAACAGCAATCACAAAGTTTTGCTGCTACTTATTTTGCCTTGAAGATTGTAGGAGATGTTTCAGTTCGTAAAGCAAAGAATAAAAAGAGAAGAAAAAAAGAAATAGAAGTCAGACACATGGAGTCTCTCAACCAGCACAATTCCCTGAGATTAGGAGACTGTCATTCAGCTTTCATCTTTAATTTTTTCCTCTGCTCATTGTTCCACCTCAACAAGGAGTGTTATTAAATCGAGAAGATTAACACGAAGATCAATGCTTATTTTTTTTTTTTTTTATTTTCCTCCTCCCTTTTTTCCCCCCCCACCTCATGTTTTGGAAGGAAAGAAACATCCTGCAATCACTTGCCAAGCACATGGCCGTAGCACATGCAACTGGGGACGGGGGGCACGCAACTAGATGTTACAGCTAAGCCTCCCGTTGCTTAAACAAGCGACTCGGCCAGGGCTACCTGTTCCCAACCTAATTTCAGTATTATGGCAAGGAGGAGAAGTCTCTTTGTATCAGACCTGACAGGCATGTGCTCCCGAGGAACTGGAGGGGAAGCCCTCCGTTCATATGACTAATTAGACAGGCTTCACGCTGGGTTGCTCTTTTTCGATGCTGATCCCTGTGCTAATTGTCAGTTTGTTCCTTGGGAAAGCCAGGTTGAGTTCAAATGCTGCATCGCCTCGGTTTGCCCCGTTGGCTTTTCCTGACCTTAAACTGATGCGAATTGACAAGGAACAGACGGGGGAGAGAACGCGGGGTTCATTCCTGGAGTGGCGGGAAGAAAGGAGCGGGAGGACAATTAACGGGGAGCAGCCACCGCTTCGATAAAACGGGTGGTGGTCCTGCTGGAGGTGGACGAGGCAGCGTGATCAATAAGTAGTCACTTCGAGCGTCCATTCGGCAGCTTCTTAAGCAAAGTGTGGATGGTTTAATATTACTTTTTTTTTTAGCTAGGTCTCCAGCCGGATTTTTTTTGTCCTGCTTTTCTTCTGGTGAGATCTACAAGACCAAGCTACCACAGCTGAGCCAGGCTCACTTCCCACCAGCTGCTTCTTTTCCTTTTTTTTTTTCTTTTTTCTTCTTCTGAGGCTGTTTCAGCTCTGGTCAGGCTTTCATGGTAGGAGAGGAGGGGAGGGAGGGGGAAGAAAGGGGGAGCATTTAATCAAATCTGACATTCAGGAGCTCAATCCTGCAAGGTACTGAGCTCATTGACCTCAGCCCAGCAAAACAATATACATGGGACTTCAAAGGGGGTGCTCACATGCTTAAAGTTAAGCAGATGTCTAAGTGGTGTATTGGATCTGGGCCAGAGAAAGCAGGGCCTTTCCAAAAAACCTAAGGCGCTCCAGCCTGCTCAGGTCTGCAAAGCGCTATCTTTATCGGCTGGGCTCTCGGAGCAGCTCCAGAGCAGGTGTTATAATTACAGCAGAGATGAAAGGGCCCAAGGACTCGGCTGCAGAGGCAGGAGAAAACGGGCAGTTTTTCTGGGCAGCAGCCCCCATCGCGTTCCCCGCGAAACAAACGCGCTCTCGTGCCGTTTCTGGTGCAGCGAAGCAGCCAAATGCTCCGTCCCCTTCCAAAGTCCTAAAATTCTGATTTACGATCGAGGCATGACAACTCGGCGAAAGAGGGAAGAAAGATTTTGATTTTTGTCATTTGGGCTTTCCCCCCCCCACCCCTCTTCTTTCTGTGGCTTTTAACGTTAGTAAAAGAGTTGAGGACCGCAGAGCCGTAGCTTTCTGGTTTCAGGAGAAGTTGGCTTGGAAATCACCGAGTGTATGGGAGCATCCTCAGAACCTGACTTGAAAAAGTTGGCGTCGTACAACTTGAACTGATGAAAGAGTTTCCTCCACGCTGCGTGCAGACACCTGAGGGCAACAGGAGAGTTTTCAGCCAAGTGAGGACTCTCTTGGTCTGATTTCAGACCCGACGGTCTCAGGAGGACTTTGACTACCCGGTGCGTCTTGAAGTCAACAAGACCTGACCTTGTGATGTTCACAGCAAGAAGAAAAGAAAATCAAGAGCCTCCATGGGAAGCATTTAGTAGCGATTATCACCTGCTCAGCTCCTTTTGTCCAACATCCTTACATTAAATACGTTCTACATAGGTACAATATGCACGCACCTATATACCTTCCAGTTCTTAATTTGCTGCTCAGTAGAATTGGGAAAACCGGAAAGCTTATTTCTGGACACAGCACAGATCATATTTCTGCCTAACTTACAGCATGGAAATATAGGCAAGTGGGAGGGATAAAGATAGAACATTACAACCACCAAAGAAATTAATTCTGCAGAAGTTCAACTGGCTGGACACGAACTAAGCAATTATTGAAGATCTATGAAATTCCAGCCTTTGAAATGTCTTTGAAATACGCAGAGAACATGTACTAATCAGTACAGTATGCTACACTGATAAAAGTCACTACTAAATTACGAGGGGTTTGGGGCTCTATGCGGCATGCAATGTGATTTTCAAATTTTATTACAAGATGTGACATCTAAAAAATTTTCTGCTTAGGATATGCTTCACTTTTCAGTGAAACTCTCCAACTAAGGAAGAGAAAGTGCACTCCACAAATAGGTGGGAGAAAACAGGGAAAGGAGAGAGAGTCTGGACAAGCAAAGCACTGCCATGGGTCCAACCCAATTTAAAAACTGCGACATAGGTCGAGGTTCAAGTACATTAAAAAAAATATCCCAATTTTTTCTTAATACTTCTCTAGAACAGAAAAGAATTTTGCATTGCTGTTTTTATAGTCTACCAGTGTGGTACAGGGTACTCCAGTCCTGCTCTCTTGTGGTGCCACATGAGAAGAATGTCATCTCAACCTTCCAGCCTTTGGGGATTCAAGGTAACGGCAGACTCTTTCAGGCTCGCTAAGGGTATATATATATATGAAGGGCCACCATATAGCAGACCATATAATCCTTCCCCTCCTACTGTCTCTAGCTTTGCTGTGGATGACTGGTCTGGAAAAAAAAAGGAACAGCACAAGGAAAAATTCACCTCAGACACGTTTCATGTGTGACACTAGAAGTAACAAAACATCCTTGCTTTCATACTTTGAGAGCCCAGGGTTTCTATTTTAGCACATTAGCAGCAAAACAGCTTCATTCACACTGACTGCATCTGCAATAGGCCCTATTGTAATTTAAATGATGGGTTCTCTACCTTCTGTGGTCTAGACTTTGGCTAAATAGGGCAATATTATTTCATCAACACCTTCCTCCACACTTGCATCAACACACACTGGCAAGAGACTTTTCTGAAGAACTTTATTGCATTAGTAATATATTTCAGAAACCTATTTAATAAAACTCTAATCGTCATGTAAGAGAGGACACAAAGTGTTATCTCTAGTGTACAAATTCTCTCCAAGAATACAACCTTTGAAAACCAAATCAGAGGGCTCCCCTGTTCAGCCATGACATCTGAGAATCATAGAATCATAGAACTGTCCAGGTTGGAAGGACCTTTAATATCATCTAGTCCAACCATCAACCTCACTCTGATCAAAACCATCTCTCTAAGCACTATGGCAACCCAGCTTTTCAATACCTCCAGGGATGGGGCCTCAACCACTGCCCTGGGCAGCCCAGTCCAATGTCCAATAACCCTTTCAGGGGAAACATTTTTCCTAATCTCCAATCTGAACCTCCCCTGGCACAACTTGAGGCCATTTCCTCTTGTCCCATCGCCTGGGACTTGGGAGAAGAGACCGACCCCCCCTGGCTACACCCTCCTTTCAGGGAGTTGGAGAGAGCCAGAAGGTCTCCCCTCAACCTCCTTTTCTCCAGGATGAACACCTCCAGCTCCCTCAGCCTCTCCTCACAAGACTTCTTCTCCAGACCCCTCACCAGCTCCATTGCCCTTCTCTGGACCCGCTCCAGACCCTCAAGGTCTTTTTTGTGGGAAGGGGCCCAAAACTGGACACAGTCCTCAAGGTGAGGCCTCACCAGTGCCCAGGACAGGGGGACCATCACCTCCCGAGTCCTACTCCCCACGCTGTTCCTGACACAGGCCAGGATGCTGGTGGCCTTCTTGGCCACCTGGGCACACTGCTGGCTCATCTTCAGCCCACAGTCGACCAACACCCCCAGGTCCTTTTCTGCCAGGCAGCTCCAGCCACTCTGCCCCCAGCCTGTAGCGCTGCAGGGGGTTGGTGGGACCCAAAGCCTGTCATAGTGAGCCCTTGCAGAGCCTTGAATCAGGTGTTATGTCTTGGCCCTTCAACTTCTCCCTTTAGATACAAAATAATGTGGGCTTTTTTTAATTTTCCAAAGCAGTTTTCAGAGACGGTGGTAATATTCTATCCATCTGTGAAGGAACAGTTGCTTCCATCCTATTCTTATGTGCCGGGATAATGTTCCTGCAGCACCTATTGAGTAGTCCAGCTAACGTGAGCGCAGCCACAATTGTGTGGTTGTAAAAGCTCCTGTTGCATCAAGTGATCAGAAACACACAAGTACGTGTGCAAAACGAGAGTCCACCGGGTGCTGGTGTCCTCCTGTCCCAGAGTTCCTATGTCTGTAATAACAACTCTCCATGTTGTTATTACAACCAGAGTTCAAGATAACAGTTATAACAAAATCATCAGGGTAGGCATGGCATGGCATTTCCCCACCACCACTTCTTCCTCTTTCATGTGTGTGAAACAAAACAAGGCAAAGTGGAAATAAAACACAATCCTGCTACAGCTTTGAAAAGAACAGTTTGGGTCCCGTTATTAGGGCCACATCAGAACACACACAACAATCAAGGTTTCCCAGAGACTGCTGTGGAAGGAATCTACTTCAGCATCCCGCACGTGATGTGTGGACCATCTAAAACACAAAAGAACAGCAGGGTATCTATCTCTGCTGCAGTTTGAGGTCACTTGCAAACGTCTGTTGAAACGAGCCTCACGAAAACAGCGCTCTTGATATTGCGGAGGTCATTGGCCCAGTGCTCGGTTTGTCGACATAACGACAATTATTCCACAATCACAAGCCTAGCCACAACAATGGGGACAGAGCATCGGGGCAGCAGAGTCTCCAACCTTGCAATTTTCAACATCAGCCTGCCCGTCCAGAGCGGAGACAGCAGTGTGTGTGGCATGCCCTCCGACTGATGTACAAGGTCGCTGAAAGCAAAAGCGTAACACTGGGTGAAATAAAAAAAGTTTAGACTAAACAGTGGGTGATGCTGTTGGGACTTGACCATCGGAAGGAAGCTTTTTATCACCAAATCATATTTTACCAGATGTTCATAGGTACACATACCCAAATTCACAATTTCTTGTCCATTAGAAGGGAATTCGCGCCATTTTCCTTCGTGCTTTAGAACAGTGTCCCATTTGGGCTAGGTTTATAGGAATATTTCAACCCATAACAGCTCCCATTGTGGACAGCTGGGAGTGAATACTTGAAAACCTGGTCCTAAAATACAATCGTTGTGAGAGGGAGGGGAAGAAACCAAGAGAGCTCACCAAACACAGGGCTACGGACAATTCTAGTTAAAGGTTGCCGTGGTACAAAACAGGCCAGGTGAGGAAAAGGAGGGAGGAGGATTGAGGGGTCTTTGGGGTAGATGGTGATGATAGGTCGTAGTTCTGAGGGAAGGAACAGAAAACTCCGGGTAGGAAGAGTTTGGGAATGGGGAAGGAGCTTGAAGAATGGGAGCGACGTGCTGGAAAAGTCTCAGAGAACTTAGAAGCACTGGGGGTACTTGAACTCTAGGACAGGAGGGTTGAGAAGTAAAAGATTATGAGTTCCCATCATCCAGTCCCTCATACTAAAATCAGAAGGAGATGGGATTATCTTTAGCTAGTGATAAGAAGACCCTCATTAGGAGTCCAGGACGCACAGAACTCCATCTATTTTTTTCTTGCACTGGACTACCAGGACGCTCTCCCTCTCTAACAAGCTGGAAATATCCTAACCTTTCCAACCTCTCTTGGCCACAGCGTAGACCTGTCAGAATTTCCTAAGCACGTTGTGTTCTCTGTCTTGTCAAAGAGCTTCTTTGACTATTTCATATTAAGAAATTAATTAATCCTGAAAACAGTGCTGGCTATCATTTAGATAATTTCTTTTTGGAGTACTTTTTGGGGTTTTGTTTACCTTTCTGTTTCTTTCTTTCTATATTTGTTTCTTTTGGTCCCCACCCTCCACTAGCACAAACAACTACTGTGACATTGGAAATTCCAATCCCCATTTCCTACTTCAATATGCTCAAGGCCCTTAAGACCTTCTGAACATCTCCACGTAGGAAAAGGTGAAGTAATTCATCAAAGTACAAAAGTGATTTATTTTTGAAGGCTCATTTCTGCCATCCTCACGTTGTAAACAACAGCACAAAGTAAACGCGAGGAACCATTTTTTAAACAAGTGCAGAAAAGGGTTCTCAAACACTGGTGATGAGGCAAGTGCTGATGAACACCCATTTTTACCCAGTCCCATCCCCTCGCAGTCTCAAGGAGCCATCCCACACTCCCAGCTCCATCCTGGGGCTCCCTGGTACACACAAATTGCAACACACCAAGGAAACGGGATTAAGGAAGCTGCAGCACAACCTATGCTAAGCCACAGCCATCAGTCAACTCAACTCAAGCCATGGCTGGTTTTGGAGATGGTGCTGGGGCAGGTGGAGGGACATCTGGCGCACTGCAGAGCTCGCAAAGAAGTCTCAGAGAGGCAAGAGGTTTCTTCACTGTTCAGCTTTAAACCCAGCACCACAGCGGAACGTGAGTCTCTGTACGACACGACAAACGGTCCATATGAACTCCCAAAAAAGACCTAATTTGAGGTAGAACTCGCCACGTACACCCTGAATGCGTTGCTGCCCCCCAAAAGTAACAGGCTGAGAATGTGTGTTCATTATATATCGTTTGTGGTGAAGGGAAGAAGTGGAATAATTTACATAGAGGTAGCTAAGATATTTCCTCTTTGTAAGTGTAAAACCTAGATTTCATTAGTTTTCATAGTCTCCCCCCTCTCCAAAGATAAAGGGCTGGGAGGTGTCTTATTTGTTACTATGATCTACAGTAGTTTTACCTTCGGGCTTATTGAGTCAGACTTCTCATGGTTATAAAGTAGTGTCCTAAGGCAAATGACTCTATCCCAAAATTGTCCTATTTTTCACAAGCATGAAACATTAATATAAAAATAAGTTCCAAAAAAGGTGTAAGGCAGGAGAGCACAGCACAAACCAGAAAACCGAGTAAGATAAAACAATGTTATTGGGGACAAAGCAGACATAATTTACTTGAAAAACTGCACAGTTGCAATTTGACTCTAAGCACATATAAACACAGGTAAATCTAAGTCCTATAAAATTACTCAGCAAAGATGCAACAAAGGTTTCTTCAATAAAGCAGGCAGTTTAAATAATATTCAAGAGTAATTGTGCTTAAAAACAGTGGAAAACACAGCAAAAACAAGTGGGTGATGATATTTGCTTCTTACAAAACAATCCAAGAGGCACCCAATGAAATTACTCAGCAGCAACCTTAGAATTAGAGGAAGGGAAGTACTTTTCCCACACAAATTGTTAAATTCTGAGATTTATTGCCACAGAAGGCTATGAAGGCCAGGGGCACCAAAAGAGGTTCAGAACAGAATTAGGCAAATCCCTAGAGGATAAATCCATCAGTGCATATTAAAGAACCAGGCACATAGGGTGATTCTGCAGCATATCAATTCAAGCTGCAGTCCTTTATCATCTGTGTTTGTCATTGTCCCTTTCAATACTATAGATTTATGGTTTTTGAAATTAAGACTTAGCAATTAAAAAAAAATCATATCAAAACACGAGAGTAATCGCTTTTTAGACTATATTCAAGCAGCGCTTCTTTCACCCAAAAACATATTAAAAGAAAATATACAAGGAAGGAACGTGGAAGAGGAGTAGACTGGATGACTCCAACACTGACTAGAAAGCAAAGACAGCTCAAACGGTGCTTGATTTTATCATCGTAACACAACTAAAGTGCTAACTCCAAGGTCCAGAAAATCCAGGGTTTTTTTAATCTTTCAGTTAACAAGTCTCAGTACTACGCTCAGCCCCCTCAAATTAGTGGGAGTCCACGTTAAAACTTACAGCATCAACTTCAGTTTTAACCAACACTTGTCAGGAGCACTAGACAGGCAGTTAACCACAGCTGCAGAACCCATAACATCACTGCCTGCAAGCACTTTGTGTGATAAAAAGACGGTTCTTGAAAGGAAAAACCAAGGTAGCAACAACTTGAAAAAAAACAGCGTAGCCAAGAAGGGTTACCTGCCTTTATCTGTCCTTGGAGATGCTCTGTGGGTAGCAGTACCTGTGTGCTGGTGCCTGTTGCACACAAGGAACATGAATGTAGAAGCAGATGACTCCTCACAGAAAAGTTAGGCTACACTCACCTCTTCCATGGTGCTCCAGAAGTCTGCTTATTTCTCCATCCACCAACGCAAGCTCCAACAAGCAAGTGGTGCTTTTCCCTCTCTTTGGTACCACTAATCCCACAGGAAACACAGATGTTTCTCAGCCCAAGGACCTCCAGATGAACAGGAGCAAAAGGGTCCACCCACTAACTAGGAAACAGTCACATCACTCAACTGCTTTACTCTTCCCTATTGGTTTTAGCAAGGTTAACAGCTGCCAAAGAGTACCTAGAGGGAAACCAGGGGCACCTGAGAGCCCTGAGTAGGTTCCTCACCCAGGATATGCTCTCTTACACAGGGAGGTGTGCCTTTGTATACAGGTGTGGCAGCTCCACAGCTGGTGGACGGGTCCTAGGTACCAATTTCAGGCTCTATTAGGTGCTATTCATGAATGGTGGCAGACAGCTTCACCACGCTCGCTCATCCAGAAGAGCTAAGCAGTACTGCAACGGTTCTGCATCTTCACTGGTGACAAAAAAAAACCCCTCTTTGCCACCTAGAACTGGACTACTCAAATGGCAAACTGTGGTCTTAGATTGAGACACCCCCCCCCCCCCCAGTGGATTTTGCTTGCTGGAACTCTCACCGGTGGTGCCCACATCTTGGTAGAAACAAAGACTGCGTTTCTCACAGCTTTTCTAGTGTCTTAGGGGGCTGCTGTGAAGCCACCACATATAATAACCGGTGGCCAAGGACCTGGATAATTCTTTTGGCTGAGCAAAGTTCAGTAAAACTGCCCAGGAGACTTCAATAAACATTAATTTAGTAGCTGTGCCCTCGAGCTTTACGTTTCAGGAGTTAAACATCCCCAGAGATAAGAAGCTATTTTGTAATGCCACAAACAACGAGTTTATATAAGCCAATATGCTACATGACACCTTCTTAGCAACCAGTTCAGCATCAGCTGTTCTCACTTCACTAAATTAAAGCTTTTTAAAGGCCTGTCTAGAGCTGGCTGGAAAAGGTATTTTTCATTCTTTCTACTCTATGCTTCCTCAGATATTTGTTTGTGTGTGTGTTTTAACAAAAAGTCCTCAGCCAAAGCATCAACGATTTTCTGAAAAGAAAGAAATAATTAAAAAAATCTTTTTGAGAAATGAGAAGCCCACAAAACTGAACTAACCAAAACCACTGCACGTCAGCATCCATTACTTTGAAAAGACATTTTCAGAACAAATATTTCTTTTTTGCAGTAGTTGATTTTATTATGCTGCAAACCCTAGATCAGTACACAGAGCAGCACATGTTTTAATTACAATTTGAGCAGCGTGTGGGGTGGGACCAGTACGTTAGAAGATTAGGTGCATCCCTCTTAGTGGGGATAATATCCACTCCTCTCCACCGTGGCATCACTTGCTGCCCATTCTCTTTAAGACACCCAGTTAGAGAGAGAAATAAGAGATTTCAGAGAAAAAACAAAATCAAAGCCTAAATGAACCGATAATGATTTCTTCCTTTATGATAAACTAGTTCTTCTATTCTCTCAGAGCAGGATCCAAAACATGCTGAAGGTTATGGAGCCTCCCTATTGATTAAAACGGGCTTTGGATCTTCTCTAATTCCCTCCTCACAGTTTTATCTTATTTCTAAAAGGCCAGATGCTGGGTCCATATCTGCTCAAATCTATATTTTGCTAATGGAGCTCAGGTTTCCGTAGAAAGAAATGTAACTGAGTTCCCCTAATACCCATTGCTGGGTGACTAAAAGAGAGACTTAGTCCATCCTGCGATGGGGAGATAAGAATCATATTTTAAACCAACCTACTTTAAATGAAATTAAATAGCTGTCAGTGTTAATTGAGGACACTTGTCCGTGGAACCAAAGAATCTGACTTTATTTCTTCCTTCTAAAAGAGCTGTACTTATTTCACCTCTCCAAATGGTGAGATAGGGATGACCTCCCAGGAGGAGATAGATGTTTGTGCAAACTGCTTTCAGGGAGAGAGGGACTCTTCTCTAAGTTTTTGTATAATTTATGTTTCGCTCACCCTTCGATAAAATTACAAATAATGTCTACTTGGACCGTTTACGAAGACCTTTCGGCTGTTTGTCAGGGATGGAGTACCTTACCCATGCAAAGTCACACACAGATGCAAAAAAGGATATGATTATAGATGGGGAGGTGAAAAAATATTCTGCTGCTGAGTGCCCTGTGCCACAAATGTTCTCATGCACGTGACATGGCATTTAACATGCTGGACAATGGTCTGGGCTGAAGCGGGGGCACGGAGCAGCCAAAGGGCTGTTCTGTGGTTTTATCTATAGGTGGTATTACAGACCACTCTACTCTTTGATCTCCTCTCTTTAAAACATCATACAGATTGATAGAAAAGTAAATCCAAATGAAACAAATACGGGAGGAAAAAAAAAAAGCAGTTTAGCTTTGCTGGTAATTTATGATTTCCTTCAAAATACCTGTTCCTTAAAAAAAACCCCAACAAGCTTTTGTGTTGCTACCTTTATTTCCAGAAGGTTATCAGTTAACACAAAGTCCTTTGGCAGTGGTTGATATTCAGTGCCTGAACTCTACTAATTTGGCAGTCTTTGTAGCAGGAGATATTATCCTTTATCAGACCAATAAATGGCAGAAGTTACAAGCTTTTAGGTCAATTTGTTCAGACGAGCTACATGGTACCATCTCTACTTATTATAACAACGAACGTGCAAACATCTCTATCAGTTCATAAAGGGATTTTTGCTTTAGTCATGTCAAAGTAATTCTTAAATTGTCTCATTTGAATGTGCATACCAGTAAAACTCCATCACTCAAACCTTGGCAAGAAGCTGTCCGGAAAGCACCTAATGTGGCAGGAGAGAATTAACTCAAAGAAATACATAAAAGCGTAAAATCTCTCTTTTCACACCCGCTCCCTGTGTCTGATCAAAGCTGCAGAGCCTGATGGCTGAGATATTACATGCACCTTGCCTCATCTGCTGTCCTTAAGAGTGCAAAAATCAACCCCGGCATAATGATTTCCTCTTCGTTTGGAGCTTATCCCTTTCTGCTCGAGCTAGCCAGTGAGATGCATCCTTCTGTACCTGTTGCCCTTCAGCTGGTGGAGCTAACTGTGAAGCAGCGGTCCAGATCCTGTCCTGGTTGTGCCAGGAAAGTTCAGAACTTTTTTATATAGCAGTTAATTAAAATAACACCTTCTCTCGCTACTAGACCATCTCCCTTTAAACATGCCAAAACAGATTCAAGGGCGGAAGGTTTATATGATGATCCAAACTTGATGGCCAAAGTTGTCCACAAACAAAGCTGAGGCATAAGTTGACCTGGACACAAGTAAAGTGAAAAACTCAGTGAAAGAGAAAAAAAACCCGAATGGTCTCATTCCATTATATTTAAAGGACTCAAACCCATTTTGCCCACTGATACTTTGGGGAGCAGGAGAGCTGCATTTTGTTTTCACACATGGAATGAAATGCAGAATGAGCTCCATAAAGGATGAATACTCAGAGGAGTTTTTTGTTTTACAGCATAGTCTCTGTTTTTCCCACCTCTTCTGGCCCACCCCTGTGGTTTTATTCAGAAAAACACAGCGTGGATAAATAAGACCACCAATAAGAATGCGAAGTATTAGCAGAGGAATCTCATCAAATTTCCTTGCTGTGGCCACCTATAGAACCTGATTAAGAACTAATACACAGCACATTGCACATTAGACTTTATTAACACCCTTCTCTCACTTTTAGTTTCTCTGTTTGATTTTCTCCATTCCAGGCTTTTATCACCAGAGGGGTTTGATAAAAGTCTGGCTTAGTTGTGTGACACTGCAAAAAGGATTGTACACTCAAGAACATTCTCACCATTTCTGAGGTATCCAGTTTTTGTCTCACTTGTACTGAGGAATACTTGCCCCTTGGGGTGTTTTCTACTCCACTTGAGTCCTGTGGTTTTTACATTTATACCTTTATACCAACTATGTCATTAAGTCAATATTTAATGGATGGCATTTTCCCCCACCTGCCCAGGGTTAAGGTTTGATGAAGTCCAGCCCGAGCAGCAGCAATGAACGTTGAAGTTGTTCATATTGATTGCTATCACTCAGGAACACAAATACCTGAATGATTTATAGTACCAAGAGCACTCTCCGGGCGTTTAGGACTGTAAACACCTGTCTGCAACGTTAAAGGTTGAGTGTATCCACGCTAGGGCCCTGGGTGCATTGCTTCATCCTGGGTGTCTGGCCCTGAGAAGCCTCAACAAGGTCTCTCCTTCCCTCTTGAGCTGCACTGAAGTTCAAGCTCCTGCTCTCTGCCTTAGCTTTGTTGCCAGCATATCCATGCTTGGTCTTATATATCCCCTGTCCTTGATCCTTAGACTACAAGTCCTGGCTTGGCTGTGGACCTCCTTCATCGACATGGACTCATCTAGTGTTCTGGGCTCTCAGCTCAACCTGGTGACCATCCCCAGATTTGCTCTGCTTGTTATGCTCAGGTACCATGGGACAGACCCCAAAAGGTTTATTAATTAAGGACTTAGAGGCATTTTTAGAACAAGAAATGAGCCATGGCACTCATCCTATGCTTTGTGGAGAGGATTTCTGCAAACATGAATCTCTAGCCCATCTGGAGATCCAAATTCTGATAAGCAAAGGCTTCAAAACTTAGCTGTGTTATAAGAAATCTTCAATTTGGCTTCATCAAGAACCTTCAGCTAAAAGATTAGAGGGGGAAAAATCCTCTTTCCTCCCCAAAATATTTGGGGTTTACAAATTTCTATCAGCTCAGAAACAAATGCTGAGCCACACACTGTTGGGGAGACGTTTTTGTAAAGAAAAAATGCCACAGAAGTCAATGTTTTCATGAAAAAGAAGACATTTATAAAAACACAAGATTATTTTGTGGCAAACGAGGACTGGTTTCAAAACCTGCAAGTGAGATTGCATTAAACTTTCCTATTCTTTGTTTTTCTTGTCATTTCTTCTGTCACTGGTAGATAAACCATTTGCAGCTGGTTACAATTTCCTCACAGACTAAACTAACCTCAGTCAGATGGAGGACGAGAAGATCGCATTTAGACCCAGGAGGACCATTTTTATAGAAGCTCAGGCAAGCGCTGAAGCTGGTGACTGCAACAGCAGCGGGAAATGGCTGTTGGAGAGAAGACCACTGTTTGATCTCTTTCCACGAGGACCTTTGTAAGGTTCTGGAGAGCAGATTGCCAGTGGGGTGTCCCTTTTCCCTGCTTTTTTCCTGCCCTCTTTCTTCTCCCTCTCCATCACAGCACAAAGAGGTTCTGACAGGAGCATCTCTGTGGTATGGCTCCCATCCTTGCTGGTATGGGAAGCAGCCAAGGGGGATTAGGGGACTGAAAGAGCCACGCTAATAGCCAGGCTGCGTTAGCTCAGGTTGCTGCTGGTGGATGACTCTAGGCCTCGGCCCAGAGTTGATCTCAGAGAAAGGAGAGGGAGAACAAGGGAGAACAATCCTCAGCAAGTTCGCTGATGATACCAAACTGGGAGGGCTGGCTGACACTCCAGAGGGCTGTGTCACCATCCAGCCTGACCTGGACAGGCTGGAGAGCTGGGTAGAGAAGAACCTAATGAGGTTCAACAGGGAAAAGTGTAGGGTCCTCCACCTGGGGAGGAAGAACCCCAGGCACCAATATAGGTTAGGGGTGGACCTGCTGGAAAGCACTTCTGAGGAGAAGGATCTGGGGGTCCTGGTGGACAGTAAACTCTCCATGAGCCAGCAATGTGCCCTTGTGGCCAAGAGGGCCAATGGAATCCTGGGCTGCGTAGGGAAGAGTGTGGCCAGTAGGTGGAGGGAGGTCATTCTCCCCCTCTGCTCTGCACTGGGGAGGCCACAACTGGAATCCTGCGTCCAGTTCTGGGCTCCCCAGTTCAAGAGAGACAGGGAACTACTGGAGAGAGTCCAGTGTAGGGCAACAAAGAAGATGGAGGGGTTGGAGCATCTCCCTGATGAGGAAAGGCTGAGAGAGCTGGGACTCTTGAGCCTGGAGAAGAGAAGGCTAAGGGGAGACCTTATTCATGCTTCCAAGGATCTAAAGGGTGGGTTGAAGGAGGATGGAGCCGGACTCTTTTCAGGGGTTCCCAGGGACAGGACGAGGGGCAACGGGCACAAGCTGGACCATGGGAAGTTCCACTCCAATCTGAGGAAGAACTTCTTTGGGGTGAGGGTGGCAGAGCCCTGGAAGAGGCTGCCCAGGGAGGGTGTGGAGTCCCCTTCTCTGGAGATCTTCAAGCCCCACCTGGATGGAGCCCTGAGTGATGTGCTCTGGGCAACCCTGCTTTGGCCGGGGAGTTGGACTAGATGGTCTCTAGAAGGTCCCTTCCAACTCCAACAATTCCATGATTCTGGGAACAGTGCAGAAAATCCAGAAGACACAGACACAAGTGACCCGTGTTTCCTACAGGCCCCAAATATTGCAGGGTTTTGAACCCGAAGTGCTTTACAGCACCGCTCCATTAAGAGCAGCAGAATGAGGAGACTTCAACTCATCAAAGCAGCAAAACAAATCCCAGCTTAAGTTGTCAGGTTTCACATGAAAAAAAAAAAACCTACACCAGAGAAAACAGAAGCCAAAAGCGCTCAATAAAACCACAGGGACAATAAATCAGCCCAGCCTCATGCAGAAAAGTTACCTTTGAAACATCCTCCGGCAAACCTGCTGAGAGCTTCACATCCCTAATGAAACTTGAAGCCTCGCAGGCTTTTCTTATTGGAGGGAAAAAAACTACCCCCACAACTTGGGGGGAAAAAAAGATCCCCAACCTTAAAACATCTCTCCTGCTTCTCCCTTCCCAAGGCATGCCCGTTTGCTGGTGTCCTGGGTTGAGAGACACCGGACTAACTTTTCTTCTAATACTGGGGAAAATTGTACTTCTAGAAGACTCTAGTGTCTGAATTTGTGAAAATATTGACTTTATAGCCAGCCAGGCTCTGTGGGATTCAAGGTCTTGGTGTTTTCAAGCCTTGCCAGGTGCAGGGACAAGGAGGAGCAAGGCCTGGGCATTTGACCCAGGCTGGCCAACAGGATTATTTCATACCATGAACGTCACATTCAATATAAATTAGAAATATTTGCTGTGTAGCTCTCTCTCCCTTGATGGTGGCGGGTCCAGACAACTCCTTGCCCCGGTGCCGGAGCCCTGAGGCCTTCCCTTCCTCCTGAAGCCATTGCGCTGGCAGTGTCCGCCATTTGCTGTCCCTGCTGGGAGTGCACAGCTTCCTGCTGAGAGAATTGGCTGAGTATAATTCCTGTATATCTTATATCAGTATTGGGATTAATACTGGTTCTTTAGCATTATTGTTAATTACTTAGTCTTAGTCTATTAAATCTATTTATATTTCAACCCTTGTGTTTCCTTCTGTTTCCCGATTCCCCTTCCCGGGTGGGGAGGGGTCATCAGGTAATAGAATAATTGTCTAAACGACAACAGAGTGTTATGGGTTTTTCTCAAACCATAACAGCTGGTGCTTCCACCAGCAGGCAAACCCTGCGGGTTGACAGTGGCAGCCGGTGGGAGGGGGATTGCTGCCCAGGTTCCTGGGAGCTCGGAAGGTCGGGCTTTGGTGGTTGGTGCCCAAGAGATGGCACCGGAGATGGGAGGGGTGGCACCTTCTGCCACCCAGTCTTTAGCTATCAGCACGGGGGAGCATCTCCCCACAGCTGCTCGGTGAGCGATACGGGGGGAGATTTCTTCTTCAAAACACCTTCAACCCCATTTCTGACTCTTTCCCGGCCAGCTGTTATTATTATTCTTACGGCGGAGAGTTTAGCGAGCCAAGAGAAAGTGCCAAAACCTGCTACTTTCCTAGGGACAGTGGGTAAAGGGCAAGACTGCCCTGAAATTAGCAGATAAGAGCAGACCTTAACTGAAGCTTTTATCGGTTGTTTGTGTTCACCGAGGCCAGATGATTTTCAAGGAGCTGCTTAGAGATTTAAAGCACTGATGTGACAGGAACTCTTTGATTTTAATGTTCCTGCCCTCTTCTTGCAGCCAGTGTTTATGTAAACTTGAGAAAAACTGCCACTACTGTTCATCTCCCTCATTTTTCAACCTTAATTGTAATTACATTCCACGCATGACAGGAGACCCAGCATTGCATTTAAGATGGGGGCCGTAATGCTGCCTTTGACATGCCATTATTATGCATTAAGTCACGGTTTCACAGAGGGGGAAAAGGGACCTGTTGCAAAAGCGGCGTGGGCTTAACGAGCACTGCAAGGACGTGTTGTTGATTTGTGTAAGAGGTCCCCATAAAACGCTGTGGCTTGAGATTTCCAGGGGCGTGCGACTGATGGAGGCACGACAATCCTATCGGGGTTTAATGGGAGGAAGGCTTCCAGTTTCCCTGGGCTCTGTTGAAACTCCAGCCTCTAAGCTTTCCATTTAAAGTGCTGTAGATTTTTTTTTTCCCCCCAGTCTTCTGCAAGACAGCAAGACAATTTAAAGGGCAACGAAGATGATTCAAGGACTGGAGCATCTCCCTTATGAAGAAAGACTGAGAGAACCGGGGCTCTTTAGCCTGGAGAAGAGAAGGCTGAGGGGAGACCTTATCAATGCCTATAAGTATCTAAAGGGTGGGTTGAAGGAGGATGGAGCCAGACTCTTTTCAGTAGTTGCCAGTGAGAGGACGAGGGGTAACGGGCATAAGTTGGAACATGGGAGGTTCCACTCAAACATGAGAAAAAACTTCTTCACAGTGAGGGTGGCAGAGCCCTGGAAGAGGCTGCCCAGGGAGGGTGTGGAGTCCCCTTCTTTGGAGATTTTCAAGCCCTGCCTGGATGCTGTCCTGAGTAACATGCTCTAGCTCTGGGCAACCCTGCTTCAGCAGGGGAGTTGGACTAGATGATCTCTATGGTCCCTTCCAACTCCAAAAAATTCAGTGTAATTATCTATATATATGTTATAAGGTGGGAGGTGTGTGTGATGTGGGTTTGCATCTACAGGTACAGTATACAGCCCTTTCCAACCAAATGCCTCTCCTTTCTAAGCCTTTCCGCCTAAGTGCCTCAAGTTTTACACCAAATGCTTTAGTGTTCAAGCTTCTTTCATCATTCTTTTTCCATGCAGGATCATCTTTTTTAGGGATGAACATTCTATTTGTCTGTGCAAGATGCCCACCGTACCCTTCTCCGCTCTCGGCTTTTCTCCCAGCTGATAAGCACTCCCTGTGCCATGGAAAAATCCTGTCCCACTGAATACCTGTTACATCTGCCCAGTTCTGTTTGAACTACAGACCTTAGCAAAGGTTGTCTTTTGTTCACCATAACGAGGAAAATTAGTTATTTTAATGTGATGCCTACTTAGCATCCTTTATTTCATCTGCTTGAGGCTTGCTCTTCCAGGCACAATCTGGCCAGTCCGTAGCGTGGAGGGAAGAAAAATAGGTAAGAGTTGCCGGTTCTCCCCTCCAGGTCCAACGCTGTCTGCACAAACACCTGACTGACGGACACATATATCCTATTTTTGAGAGGCCATAGCAAGCTGCATCGTTAACAAACTCCCACGAGATATTGCTTTCCGTGTGAGAAACGCAGTCGGAGCGTTGCAACAAGCACCACCATCACCCGAGACATCTCATAGCCATGAGCAACAGGTGGCAGAGCACGGAGAAGACATTTTGATCTGGAAGAGCAGCCCATCCTCAAGCTTCCAAATATCATTACCCATCCGAAACGCTCTGCCCCCCCCAGCCACAGGCTAAAATAAATGGACCACAGTGAGTGATTTCAAGCAAGTCTTGACATAAAAGCATCTTTGACTCACAGTTCCAACCCTGAAACAAAGCCAACTGCTCTGGGCAAGGATTATTTCTGTAACACTTCAGTTTCAGCCTTGGCTCCAGGCTCCTGGAGAGGAAAAAACATGGTTTTACCTTGAGCAGCAGCCAGGTTATTCCCCCAACCTCCATCTCACACTGACTCTCCTGCCAGCAGTCCCTCCAGGACAACCCCTGGATATTTCCACAGCCCCAGGCATCGCCCCCCTCTCCTCTCATACTCCCTACCTTCCCCTCGCGTGCGAAGCCTCAAGCCCAGGCCAGCCTGATGGTCACAGCACAGGGCTCTGCTATTAATTAGTCTTCTGCCGGGGCTGATTTATCTCCTTGCAAGAGCCAGTCATTGCCAGTTGGCAGAAGGAGAGCCAGGGGGAAACGGGGAGACCGGGCACCCGTGTTGCTGCTGTGCCCGGGGTGCTCCAGCCCACATCTTTTGGGGGGTACCCAAGTGCCACAACTTCTCAGAGACGTAGGCAGCTTCAAGATTATAGCAGCTCTAAAACTGTCTTCATTGAACAAGCAACTTTTTCGCCTCCCTCTTGGGCAGCAAAATGTGTGTGTGTGTGTGTGTGTGTGACAGGCCAAAAGCAGCATCCACGGTTTCCATTTCCATCCACATCCATTAGTCTGCAAACACAGATTGCCTTGAGAGGGAAACTACACAAAAAACCCAACAACCAACCAATAAAAAAACCCAAAAAACCACATTCACCTGTGTGTTTAATCTAGCCTATACTGAGAGGAAACAACTGGGCAGTATCCTTCTAATGGAAGTGAACCGCCCAGCAATTATATTAGTTTTCATTCTTTAAATTACAGATTAGATTTTAAAATTCTACACCACCTTCCAAAGACCTTTTTAAAGGCCTTTTTCAGGGTTTTATCTCATGGCCTTTGCTCTAGATGACACAGGCACACTAAAAAAGAAAAAAAAAAAGGAAAAAAGAAAAAAAACTTAAGCCCCAATCGATTGCTCTGGTAATGGAAATGGAAACCCTGCTTGTCCTTATTATCATGAGCCTTATTACCCTTGTCATCACCACCACCATTACGCCATGAGGCTTTTATTCTCCGGGCATTGTGAGGAGGTTCTCAGTGGCAGAAGGAGCAAGCACCCAACCCTCTCCCTGCTCAGAGCTGCAGAGCCACGCTCCCATCTGTCAGTGGCTCCCTTAAGTGGTGCTTTATCTTCTCTGCCTAACAACCTGCACTTTATTGTATCTGCCTCACGGTATCGCCCCGAGTTCTCTGCTAAAATCAGGGATCCCCTCCCATTACAGCCCGTGCAGGCTTAACAGTGCAAAGCCTTCTCTGCCTCACAGAGCTTGCAGTTTGAACCATCGGGGCTGGACCCGTAGTCTCTGGTGATGCACAGAGAGTGGAGCATGCAGGGCACCACGCGGTGAAAAAAAAATCAGTGATTTTCACTTGGAACCCCCTCCATCCAATTCAGGAAATGCGGTTCCCCTAGAGCAGTACACAGAAGACCACGTTTCCTATAGATGCAGAGGGTCAAATTCCATTATCCAGCCTAGACGCAAGTCCAGATCAGCTCTAGCAACGTTAATGGAAATTACCAGATTTTTAGGAGGATTAGTGAGAGCAAGGGTATAGCCCAGAGCAAATACTTTTAAAAAAATGCCACGTTAGTGACTTTTCTGCAAGCATACAAAAAAGACAGCAGGTAAGGGAATAGTGGAAGAGCATGTCAGTAACCTCATAATTTCAGTAGAATTTTACTACTGCAATTGTGTGTTTCTATAAGCACTATAAAGCTGGAATAAGCAGACGTTTTTCTCCTGCGTGACATACAACAAACTGGAATTGGAGTGACTCTGCAGGAAGTATAAGGCATGACTGTGGCAATGGGATTAGACCAAAATATTTCCCCTCATCTAGAAATCCTGGCAGTATGAACAGTTCCCCCAGGTTCTCCAAATGACGCTTTGCCCTACAGAGCTATATATTTAACGGCGAAAAATACCTCCAAAAGCCTACTTCAGAAATAGGGTTTTTCCAGCCTGAGGCAGTGGAGGAAGGAGGAAATTGAACCATAACTTGAGCCCTACGCTTGTGTCCTTGGCTCCAGATCCTTACAGCCAGCAGCCAGACCATCTAGAAACTCTCATACTTCTCCTTTCTCCACCTTGTGCACCACTCACAGCCTAATTAGCTATTCCTATTATTGTTACCTTTCTCCCATGATTGCCTTGTCCACTCCTAACAATGAGGAATGCCGCTGCCTGGCAGTTAGCAGCTAATTGGGGCTGAATAAGGTCACTGGCCAGGCATTATCCTGACCAAACTGAAATGCCCACTGACGTTCAGTGCAAACATTATCCTCCCCGTGAAATATCCCAGCTTTACCCAGCAGCACGCCTTCTGAATTGGGCTGGAGCTGCTCTGCAAAAGCTCCACTGTGTGGTTCTGTCAGATCCATGGGGGATAAGCTGCAAGAAAGAGCCCACAGAGAGGAGCGGTGCTCTACATATGTGTAAGCAAGTTTTTTGGCAGCCTTGCTCGCCCAGGCATCCAATGGATGTGGTTGAAAGTGGGCTCATCACCAGGCACAGCACTCACAGAGATGAACTTCATTCGGTGTCTCTCTCACAGCGACACGTCGGAAGAGTGAGCACAGAGAGTCTTGCTTGGTGCTGGAAGTTGATTTTCCTTCTCAACAGTCTGTTTGACCAGGTTGCAAAACCTTGCTTTCAAACGTTCATCTGATTCCTGAGTGACTGTCCTCTTTAATCTTTCCAGCATCCTGCTTCTATTTGCTGATGGTCTATTTACACCACCAAAGTTTTGCGGACGAGTGTTCGAGATATGTCTATTTATCATCCTCACGCCCATATTCATTTGCCTGTTCGTGTGTGACCATACTTTTTTTGTTATTCACAATTAATCCCATAAATCTGAATGAATCTTATAAAAATGAATGACTGAAAAGTCATTCAATTAGAAAAACTGAAATCATACCTTGTGACTAAGGTGCAAGTCAGACAGCATGCTTAAGTCTCAAAGTGGCTGGCTAAGAGACTTGATGGACAAGAAGGCATGAAGTCTCATGCAAGAAGAAAACATCTTTGGGCTTCATTGAATATCACTTCCTCCGCTGTTGGGAAGCAAGACCCACAACTCGGGCAGGTGTCTGCCGTGGTTATGTTCTCTGGGAGGAAATCTGGGTGCTCTGTATGGATTATATGGAGGGTGGGCCAGCACAGGAGTGACAGGGAGGACTCTCATCTCGCAGATCCATGGTGTGACTCCTAGGACGCTTGCAGCAGTGGCTCCATAGTCTAGGGAGCTCTCTTAACGACAAGAGTGGGCAATCACCCAGGAGCCAAGACCAGGTCCAGTTCATTTAAGACCAGCATTTAGCTTTGGGTGAAGTGGGAAAGTCAATTCTGCCAACGACACACAAATAAGAGCTGGAATTGCCTTTGGCTTTTGGGATGAAAGACTGTTTTCTCCTCATAGCGCCATTTTCATTTAACAAGGATGTCAGATTCTCAAGGCTAATACCTACCCAAGGAAGTCTGTAGTTTTCCTGGTCGATACTACTCGATGTGGGGAAATAATAAAGAGTCCATGAGTGAAAAGCCTCGTTGAGCTGGGAGGTGAGTGTTGGAAGGACATACCTGCAGCTCAGGTGGTTGACCAGCCAGCAAACAGTAGAGTGCAAATAACAGAGAGGATGCTCCCTCCCTTCAGCAGCAGAGGAAAAGGGGGGGAAAAGGAGGGCACTCTTCTCTGCCAGAAAATCTTCATGTACTGATCGTTGACACTCAGATTTTAGATCTTCTGACAGAAAGCAAAGACTTAACCAATCAAGAAGATTAACAGTGATGAGGCTGAGGTTCAGCTCTGATACGAAGTGATTTAACACTTGGCTGTGCAAAACACCGAGCAAGAGAGTTTCCCTTGTGCCTTCAGCCAAGCAGAAAATCTCTGCGAAATCACCTAAAATAACGGCATCCTGTATGACCTCTCCTCCCCACACCGCATGGCTTCAGATGAAGCTGCTTCCATGCAGCACTTCTGCACACCTGCGTGGGCAGCAGTGTCTCGGGGATGGGGCTGCCCACCTTCCGTAGACAGGAGGCCACTGGTCGGGCACTCACAAATTTCAACAGACTGAGATATCCCAGGTCAAATTTCTAGTTGAGGATGGATTTTTTTTAATTTTTTTTTTTAAGCTTCCTTTAAAGTCACGTAGTAAGCACGCTTCAGTTGAGAGCCAATTTAATTGAGTGGGAGTTTATAACTTCAGTGTTCTTTAGGCTGGGCTTTCAGTGAATAAAAGTGACTTCAGGTTTACTTCAATGTCATTTACAATTCTTATTCATTCAAAAAATGAAGAGGATGGTGATCCCTATCTGTCAGCTACACTTTCACTAGCCTTCCTGCTTTCTGCCTTCCTGTTGCCTTCACAAAAAGTAACGTGCTTGCTTTTCTATCTAAAAGAAGTTTTCTTCTGAAAATGCGCTTCACTGAAATACAGGAATGGGCATTTTGTCTTTCCACCTTTTCCCTTTAATTCCATGGACTGGGCAACGATTATTCTTTGATTGCATGATAACTGCCAGAAGCAGAGATTCACCTGGGCAGCAGGACTCCATGCCATGGCCTGGTGGCACCAGAAAGCAAAGCTTTCATCCCTAAAAAAGGATCGGGCAGCACGCTGGAAGATGTGTCGGTTAAATTATCTGATGGATACTACACACCATTTGGCACTTAATTCAATACATTCTTCCTGCACTTCCTTTTTGGAATCTGGTGTTTTACTAGCTTGGATTTAGACTACACGGATGCCTGCTGTTTTTATTCCTTAGGAATAAATTTGGCTATACAGCCTTACAAATTCTCTCTGGTGGTGCAGATGAGCTGCCTCACCGAGCTGTCACCTTCCTCCTGCCCGGTCTCAGGACAGAGGAACCCATTTCTTGCAGGACCGCTATGAAATCTGGCCAATCAGCTCTTATTGACAAAGCATTAAGGGTAATACATTACATCATGCAAGAAGCCAGGGAGTGGGCTGGCTCTTCCTATACTGCAAATATTTTGGGGAACAAAGATGACAAACCAGCATAAAAACTATCCAGCTTTTAGCAACTGAGACGCTACTTTCATTATTCGTTTCCGTCAACAGAACACTTTTGACAAAAACGGCCACCTCCTGTCTTTTCAGCAAGGCCACGTTGGCCTTTCAAACAAAAAAAAGGAAGTCAAGATAAAAGGAATTATTGCAAGTATGTGGCATTTTGCAAGGCAATGAGCAGGACAGATATGAGAATCCAGTAGAGACAGACACTGCACGCCCTGCTACTCTTCAGCAGACGCTTTTTATAAAAGCAACAACAAACCCAAATCACTCTATTTCCTTCTTTTCCGCCTGTACTCAAGGGAAGTCAATTTTCTACAGAAAGTTATTCCATTTCCAGTCATTCCCCTTTCGGCCACACACAGTTGCTCCCCGTCCGCTGGACGCCCTATTTGCCCGCCCCGTAATTGTGGGTCGATAAGCCGAGGTGGGGATGGGTAAGGGGTCGGGATGCCCTGCTCCATCCTGCCATCCATCCCTCCTCTGCCAGCAGTGGGCTGCGGGCGAGACACGTGGGTGCGACGGCGACGTCTCGCCAGCCCCATGGCTCCTGCGGGGATGCGGTAGCGAGCAGTTTGGGCTCTCTGCCCAGGCGCTCAGCAGCATCGGGAGGTGGCACGTGAATGTGGAGATGGCTCCCATCCCTTTGGTGACTCCAACTGGAGCCACAGCCTGGCGTCGGTGTCCTCTCCTTTCCCATAACCTGGTCGGGCTGCTAAGCCGTGCCGCTACCCGTCGCCCCCACTCCCATCCCCTGGCAGCCAGTGGAGATGGGAGATACCCCCACCTCGATGAGCAGCGACCCCAGAAAATATCTTCCCCGCAGCCTGTGGTTTGGCTTGCAGCGCCGAAGCACAGTTGTTGGCTACAGTCCCCAGATGTTCTTTCTCTGTTTACATTTCCCCCTATCAAGGCCTTTTTCTAACACCCGCAGTATCAGGGTTTGGGGGAGGCAGGGCGATGTCCCGGGACTACCTCAGACATCCGTTTTCCAGCCCAAGGGCTGGGGCCTTTCGGTGCGAGACAGCCTGGTAGGATGCAGAGGTGGTTTTCCTCTCTCAATTTGCTCTCCCCCTGCCTCCGGTTCGATATCTCAAACTCAGCACCAAGCTCTTTCCCTGATAACTGTAACTAATGGCTTTTTGGGATCCAGGGGGATGTTTTGGAAAGGACAGAGAGGAGTATCTCACCAGGTCAGGGACCCCAGGGAGTTTTAGTTATCCGGAGTTGGGTCTTCCCAGGTTTGTGTCCCCCCGTCTGCTGCTCACGCAGAATCACAGAATCTCCATGGTTGGAAGGGACCTTTGAGATCATCAAGTCCAACCACAAAACAACAAAAGAAAAACCACACCAAAAAAGCTCCCACCAACCAAACCCCATACCAAAACCAAAAACACACACAACACCCCACCACATCACACCCACCCACAAACAAGCCAACAATCTCAGGCACTAGAGATGCCCTGAAGAGCCACGTCTACACGTTTCTTAAATCCCTCCAGGGATGGTGACTCCACCACCTCCCTGGGCAGGCTGTTCCAGGGACTGACCACCCTCTCAGGAAAGGAATTCTTCCCAATATCTCATCTAAACCTCCCCTGCCCCAACTTCAGACCATTTCCTCTGCTCCTGTCATTATTCCCTTGGGAGAAGAGGCCAACCCCCACCTCTCTACACCCTCCTTTCAGGGAGCTGTAGAGGGCAATGAGGTCTCCCCTCAGCCTCCTCTTCTCCAAACTAAACATGCCCAGTTCCCTCAGCCTCTCCTCGTGTGACTTGTTCTCCAGACCCCTCACCAGCTTGGTGGCTCTCCTCTGGACATGCTCCAGCAGCTCAATGTCCTTCTTGTGGTGAGAGGCCCAGAACTGAACATAGTACTCAAGGTGAGACCTCACCAGTGCCGAGTACAGAGGCATGATGACTTCCCTAGTCCCTCCTTCCCTAGTCCCACACCTGTAATGATGCATCCTGTGAGCCTGAGCATAGCTCCCTTTCTGAATGAGACCATGAGATGAGAGTGAAGAGGTGTGGGCGAAGAGGACACCCACAAGGTGGTGGGTGGGAGAAGAGATGGAGGGAGATAGCACCATTGCTCAGGTGTGAGAAGAGGAGCTCTTGTGATTCCTTCTTCTTTTGTACTCCAAGAATTTTTTCTAATAAATTCAGTGAAAACCCCTCTACTCTGAGGAGAGGTCCCAAGACATTACTTGGAAAACTACCTACTGATCCTTAGGACAGAAATGAGTCAGTGTGTCTGCGCCGTAGCATCAGATTTGGGGGTGGGCAGGGATGACTGGAAACCACACAGGCACTTGAATCTACAGCCCAGTTCCAAAAGTGCCATAGGTTCTTGGAACCCTTGCTCAGCAAGAAAAAAATAAAGGAAGAAAAATACCCGGGTAAACAACAATTCTGAAATGTATATTAGTTCCCAAGTGCCTTAGAAAAAAGAAGACTAAAAGTATGTTTTTTGTTCTTTGGGCTACCTTTTCTTTGCTTAGGTTTAAACAAAACATCTGAAAAGGAAATGTCAGTTTGTTTCAGGTTAACCTACAAGTGCTCTCTTCACTACTTCAGTCCAACACATCTTTTCTTAGTTGTTCATTAGGCAGTAAACAAAGTAACTTTGTGCTGATACAGATAAACTCCTTTTTAAATCATGAGCCAAAAAAAAAACCCTTGGGCTTCGCCACCGTGCCAGTATTCTTGAACATTTAATGCACATGACAATATTTCCTTACAATTCCTGAGTTCTCCAATTCACAGTTATATTTCCAAATAAACTGCCTTCATTTGCAGAGGGTGCTTGTATGCCCTAAGTGGCCGAAACTCCCCCTGAACCTGCTGGGTTGTTGTAATACCTGGCATCATTGAACTAAAAGTCAAATCAAGTGTGTTTAGGGTGTATGGATGGCTTCCCAGATGGCTTTAAAGACTACATTTAGGGTGCCAAATTTCAAATTTTAGTCCAACTTTAGCATATCTGCGTACTTGCTCTGTGTGCTGAAATACCTTGGTGGACAGGGGCTGGAAGAAGGTTGGTTGAAAGCAAGCTGTCTTACCCTGTGACCTCCCCTCATCCAACAAGTCAGAATGAGGGTTTCAGCTTATAACAAGCTGCATCTGTTTTGATCAGCCAAAGATTTTCCACAGCCAGAAGCCGGCTTCAGCATTTACCGTATAAAGGCTGGATTGAGTTTGAAATTGCAGCTCCTTGGCTAAAAGCTGTTATAGATAGCGCTCAGTGCACTGGGTGGAAGGTGCTACCCACGTACAACGTGAGCGACACTAAAGAGATTGATATCCAGTATTACAAATAGAATTATTTGCACGTCACAAATTTATCAGGAAGATTCTTCTAGTATTTCAAACCATAAAGATTTTGTTGGAAGAGCAGAACATCAACACAACTACTCACAGCATGGATGTTTTCAAATAGTCCTAATAAAATCTTCTGTTCCCCCCAATTTTTCAACCTAGCAGCGAGAAGTAAACATATTGGCACCTCAAGAAACATATGGGCAATTCACAATTCAAAATATTTTCCTTGTCTTCTACTGAAAAGATCATAATAGCAGATTTGATTTTTTCTCTAATCCTTTTAAGAAATTGAATCAGCTCTGACATCTCTACTTTTTTTTTTCCAAAAAGTGAAATCTTTGAATCAATTATTAATAAGACTGTAATTGACAAATCCATTGGAACATTAGTGAGCATTTAAATACTAATTAGCTAAGCCACTGCTAATCTCTCCTCAGCAGAGCTCACAGACACAAACGTCAATTAAACCTGAGTTTGTCCCCAAGGAAAGAAAGGTCAGAGGGTAGTGTTCAGTCAGCTGTGAGATTATGTTAATGCAATGTTAGGAGTAATAATCTCTGGGGGAAAAAAAAAGCTAAACTTTCTTTAACTTCTTTTTTTTTTTTTAAATAAATAATTGCATTAACTATAGGATGGAAAGTGGAGAAACAAATTACAAGAAGTGAATCAACAACTCTTGCCTCTTTAGCAACAAAGCAACCAACCATTCACCCAGTGCCTAAGGAATAAGGTTCATTCCCTGCTTACAGTTAAATCATTGAGTATCTCAGGCAAACTCTCACTTGTTTCCACCAGGCTAAGATTTAGGGGTTTGTTTACTCCTGAAATAGCTGTAAAGTATTTAAATTTGAGGGGTTTTTCCTCCTTCAACAGTCCCCCCCCCCCCATTTCCCTAAAGAAAAGCACATAGAATCATAGAATTGTCCAGGTTGGAAGGGACCTTCAAGATCATCTAGTCCAACCATCAACCTCACTCTGATCAAAACCATCACTAAACCATGTCTCTAAGCACTATGGCAACCCGGCTTTTCAATCCCTCCAGGGATGGGGCCTCAACCACTGCCCTGGGCAGCCCAGGCCAAGGGTTAAGAACCCTTTCCGGGGAAACATTTTTCCTAATCTCCAATCTGAACCTCCCCTGGCACAACTTGAGCCCATTTCCTCTTGTCCCATTGCCTGGGACTTGGGAGAAGAGACCGACACCCCCCTGGCTACACCCTCCTTTCAGGGAGTTGGAGAGAGCCAGAAGGTCTCCCCTCAGCCTCCTTTTCTCCAGGATGAACACCCCCAGCTCCCTCAGCCTCTCCTCACAAGACTTCTTCTCCAGACCCCTCACCAGCTCCCTTGCCCTTCTCTGGACCCAAGGCCCTGCGGATCTGTTTGCTGCCACTAGCAAATACAGGACAGCAGAGGTGTGTGCTTACTGTGCTCTTCCAGTTGGCTTCCTTTTGCTTTTCAAAGCACTTTATTCTGCACTTAGGCAGGTGGATGCTTGTGAGCTCACAAACAACCCCATTAAAGTCAAGGAACTTGTCCTGCACTTCGAATTACACAGCTCCTTAAGTGCTTCGGTAGACCGAAGCTGTAACTCGTGAGGACTGGCAGCACTGGGGTATGTTTAAGTATATGCCTCAATGTTCCTCTAGATTATTTATTAGAATCATGGAATCATAGAATCATCTAGGTTGGAAGAGACCCTTGGGATCATCGAGTCCAACCATCTGTTGCATTGGTGGACTTCAGCACCTGTTTAAAGTTAAGAACTCACTTCCCCAGCAAGGGACTCGAGCACCTTCTTTCCTGGTTATATCTAGAGTCTTTTCTTCCCCCGCGCAATATTCCAAGGAGAGGTTGCCATGGAGTCTCAGAAGTGCAGCTCTGCTGATAATGCAAAAATCAATCACTTCAAACGAGGGGGGAAAGCACGTGACAGGTGATTCCTGACCCCAGCCGCCAATTGTGAGAAGCGTGGAGATTAACAGCTCCCTCTTATCAGAATACGCTTCTTCTATCAGCCTGCTTTGCCAAAACCTTACGTTTTATATTAAAATCTGTGATAGAACACGGGCAGCTTACAGCATGGTAGAGTTGAAGTTAGAGCAAGTAAAAGGGCACGTGGAAAATGCAAACTGCTATGGGAAATGTTTTGAAAAGCCAAAAACACTGAAGTGAAATAGCCTGGTGAGGCCTAATGTGCAATGTAGATTCTCCCTGCTCTTGGAAAGCTGTAGCATTAGAGTCTCTTAACTTTGCTTAAAAAGAAAAAAAACCCAAACCAACAAATCTTATAAACCATTCTCTTAAAAAATAAGACTAAAGAATCCCCAGCATATCTTAAAAAAAATAATAAAAATTTGTTCATGTACCCTGCTAGTTAGCAAGCTAAGTATAAGTTGATTTATTTTGGAGCTTTAGACAAATCTCAGCAGAGAAAAATATTACAGCTTGCTGTCAGAATTTCCTAAGGTTTAAGTGTTCATAGATTTGTAATGCTCCAAGCTAGGAGGGGCCACTCTGTCATCCAGTCTGACCTGTTATATATCACAGGTCATTACATTTCACCAAGTTACCTTTGCGTTGAATCCAATAAATCGTGTTTTGCTAAAGACTATCTCCAGAAAGGCATCTGTCTGGATGTAAAGACTTTAGGAGCCAGAGAATCCACCACCACCCCCTCCCTCCACCCTGTCCCTAGTGTGCTCCCGTGATTAGGCTCACTCTAATAAAAACATGTGTTATTTTCAGCTTAATTTGTCCAGCTTCAGCTTCCAACCACGGATTCAAGTTATGTTTCGCTTCACTGGACTGTAAAGCCCTTTGGTGTTCAGCCTTCTCTTCCCGTGAAGACGCCTCTCTGGAGGACCCTTACGGAGGGTAAACACACATAAGAACCTCCATCATTCCTCTCCAACTCTTGATTTTGGTTTACAGCTGTTTCTATGCTCTCTGGGTATACACCTTACAAGCAGGACTTGCTGAATGTGCAGTATTTCAGTGTTGTTCTCATCAGTCCCAGCCACCGATGAGCTCAGTAACATCTTTATTTGTGCAAAAGTTACTGGAGTATTGCGCTGCAATACCTTGCTTTCCTTCTGGTTCCAATATAACCAGTAGAGCCTTTTGGCTTTGAGGGTGCAGCCCCTTTTCTTGCTGATGAGGTCTGTATTTTTTATTCTAAGAGATACAAACTGGTATTTTAATTGTACCACTTCGTTTCACAGGGCTATGCTTACCAAGTCGTTCAGACCAGTTTATATTACTGCTTAGTCTTTTACCATTTTAGACTTTTAGACTTTTACCATTCAGACAGTCTTTGTCTTATCTCCAGATTACGATTTTCCTTCAACTCACAGATAAAGATGTTGAACTGCCAGGTCAAATACGAATCGCCACTGAACCAAACCAGAAAAAAATCCGCATTCAATTAAAATTCCTCATTTACTTACAACTCCTTCAAGGTTTAGTCCATCTAAATATATACCTTATTGACAACGTGTAATGCTAATTGATTTCTGATAAATGGTAGTGTGACAGATACCTTACAAAATTGTATTACTTCTTCTAACAATAAACTTTGTAATTTCAGCAGAAGAGGACATCAGCTTTGATCTAAAAATTGGTATTAATTCTGTTCCTCTCCTTGAATACTTCATTAACAGAGCCTTGCAGAAGCTCATTCATTATTTTGACTGATCCCAGCATTTGGTTAACTGGTTCAGGTTATCCCAATTATTCTCTGTGGCTACTGACTGTCTATTTAATATGTAAATACTGGTAGTTTTACAGAGTGTCCCAGGTCTTCTGCAGTCCAAAATTCAGAGAAGATGAGCTTAAGCTCACATATTCATAGCCTGAAGGTAGCACAAGAGTAATCAAAAGAGACTTCAGGGCCTTGGGAAGGTTAATAAGGGAATCTGGGGTGCAGATGCAGAAGGTTGAGGTACTGACTGAATTTTTTGCCTCAGTCTTCACTTGTAAGGGCCTTAACCACATTGCCCAAGTTGCAGAACACAAAAACAGGCAGTATGAAAATGAAAAACTACCCACTGTAGGAGAATATTAGATTCGAGACCATCTAAGGAACCTGAAATTACATAAGTCCATGGGACCTGATGAAATTCATCTGCGGGTCCTGTGGGAGCTAGTGAATGAAGTTGCTAAGCCATTTTCCATTATATATGAAAAGTCGTGGCAGTCCGACGAAGTTCCCACAGACTGGAAAAGGGGAAACATAACCTCCGTTTTCAAGAAGGGAAAAAAGGAAGACTCAGGGAACTACAGGCCGGTCAGCCTCACCTCTGTGCCTGGCAGGATCATGGAGCAGGTCCTTCTGGAATCTCTGCTAAGGCACATAGAAAATAAGGACGTGGTTGGTGACAGCCAACATGGCTTCACCAAGGGCAAGTCATGCCTGACAAATTTGGTGGCCTTCTATGGTGGTGCTACAGCACTGGTAGATAAGGGGAGAGCAACAGATGTCATCTACCTGGACTTATGCAAAGCATTTGGCACTGTTCTACATGACATCCTGGTCTCTAATTTGGAAAGGCATTGATCTGATGGATGGACCACTCAATGGATAAGGAACTGGCTGGATGGCTGTACTCAAAGGGTTGCAGTCAATGGTTCAATGTCCAAGTGGAAGCCAGTGACAAGTTCCGTTCCTCAGGGGTCAGTACGGGGACCAGTGCTGTTCAACGTCTTTGTTGGGGATGTGGACAGTGGGACTGAGTGCAGTCTCAGCAAGTTTGCTGATGACACCAAGCTGTGTGGCTCTGTTGACACGTTGGAGGGAAGGAAAGGCATCCAGAGGGATCTGGAAAGGCCTAAGAGATGGGCCCATGCCAACCTCATGAAGTGCAACCAAGCCAAGTCCAAGGTCCTGCACCTGGGATGTGGCAATCCCAGGCACAAATACAGCTTGGGTGGAAAATGGCTGGAGAGCAGCCCTGAGGAGAAGGACCAGGGGGCATTGGTGGATGAGAAGCTTAACATGAGCTAGCAATGTGTGCTGGCAGCCCAGAAAGCCAACCCCTTCCTGGGCTGCATAAAAAGAAGCATGGCCAGGAGGTTGCTGGAGGTGATTCTACCCCTCTGCTCTGCTCTGGTGAGACCCTACCTGGAGTCTCACCGTATCCAGCTCTGGAGTCCTCAACACAGGAAGGACATGGACCTGTTGGAATGGGTCCAGGGGAGGGCCACAACAATGATCAGAGGGCTGGAGCACCTCTGCTATGAGGACAGGCTGAGAGAGTTGGGGTTGTTCAGCCTGGAGAAGAGAAGGCTCCGGGAGACCTTACAACAGCCTTCCAGTACCTGAGGGGCTACAGGAGAGATGGAGGGGGACTCTTGGTCAGGGAGGGGAGAGACAGGATGAGGGGTCATGCTTTTAAACTGAAAGAGGGGAGATTGAGATGAGATACAAGGAAGAAATTCTTTGCTGTGAGGGTGGTGAGACACTGGAACAGGTTGCCCAGAGAAGCTGTGGCTGCCCCATCCCTGGAGGGGTTCAAGGCCAGGCTGGATGGGGCTTGGAGCAACCTGGTCTGGTGGGAGGTGTCCCTGCCCAGGGCAGGGGGTTGGAGCTTGATGATCTTTAAGGTCCCTTCCAACTCTAACCATTCTATGATTCTGTGACTCTATGATTCTGCAATGCTATGATTCTGCAACCACTCCAGCATACAAAGAAGCACATTCACATGGCCTTGTTTAAGTAATTTAGAAGTCTTGAAGCAAGAAAAGTCTTGAAACATACCCTTTTAAAGCCTGAAGAACTCAAACCAGAGGACTCTGAAAGGAGTAAGCTGACACTGCCTGATTAGTACAAGTGTGGACTATCCTCACTTGAGAACACTTACATCCTTCAGTCATTTTACATGAGAAACAGATAGCGAGTAAATGCGGCTGCCTGAAGATGCTATCTGTGCGCAGGAGTCTGTAGGTCTAGAGAAACCCTAATAACTTTACCCCAAATGAATTAAATCAACTGTGGGGTATCTCCAGGCCAGGAAGACACATGCACGTGCTGAAATGTTTATTTTGCCATTCGTTCCGACGCTGGCAGCCCCGAGTGGCGGAGCCGCCGGGGACTTATCAGCTCTTCTCCCACTTGAATCCCACATGCCAGCAGGGAGCATGTCCACATCCCCACCCCATACAGCTGCCTGCCATCCCGCAGTATCTTGTTGGGTTCCAGGCCTTTTCCTTAAAATTATCACATGTTCCGCTTCCAGTCACCGCGGGCCTAAGTTATTCTCGCCAAAACTGATAGAGATGCAATTTTGACATGTCAAAATCATTACACAAGCGGAAATCTCCTTTCCCTCCAGCAGGGACAACGCTGCCCGATAAAGCCTACATTTGCTCCAAAACTAAAATGATGCAGATGCGTTTTATACCGCGCAAGAGAGAACACAGCTGTAAGAGTTGCACAAAAATCCTGACTTCAACTCTAATCTTCAGATAACTCTTGCTATGTAATAACATGCTCGGTACCAGGGGAAATATCAAAGGACGCTTCCAAATTATATTTTCACATAAAAACTCGCTAAACAGCAGACCAAATCCTCAGCTGGCCTGCTTCAGTGAAGCCACGGAAGTTTATTTCACTGAGAATCTGGCTCAGCTTCACGTACATAGAATTAATGTGGCTTTCCTCGCCACTAACAAGTAATGAAATAAAAAGAAAGTCTGCAGGGCTACAGCAAAGCATCTGGGGATTTACCTGAAGCACGTGTTGATCTTTTAACTTGTGCAGAAAGTAGGGCCTGAGAGGATGGCCTCAGTGTGGAAACATAGATTGATTAGATACCTAATCTGCACCGTGTCTTTCATCCTGGAGCGGTTGTCCAAACATCACTGTCACAGCTTGCTTTCCCTGATAGCTCCCCTGGTATGTGATCACCCTGTTTGCCAGAGGCCGGGGCTACAGTTCAGCATGGCTGGATGCACACCACAGATGGAGCTCTTTTACATTTCCTAGGCACATACATTTCCAGATCCACAAAATTTCGGGGCTTTGTAGGACAGGATGACCTGCAGCACTCAGACTTCAAGCTGTCCTGGGTTGAGAGACACCGGACTAACTTTTCTTCTAACACTGGGGAAAATTGCACTTCTAGAAGACTCTAGTGTCTGAATTTGTGAAAATATTGACTTTACAGCCAGCCAGGCTCTGTGGAATTCAAGGTTTTAGTGTTTTCGAGCCTTGCCAGGTGCAGGAACAAGGAGGAGCAAGGCCTGGGCATTTGACCCAGGCTGGCCAACAGGATTATTTCATACCATGAACGTCACATTCAATATAAATTAGAAATATTTGCTGTGTAGCTCTCTCTCCCTTGATGGTGGCGGGTCCAGACAACTCCTTGCCCCGGTGCCGGAGCCCTGAGGCCTTCCCTTCCTCCTGAAGCCATTGCGCTGGCAGTGTCCGCCATTTGCTGTCCCTGCTGGGAGTGCACAGCTTCCTGCTGAGAGAATTGGCCGAGTATAATTCCTGTATCTTATATCAGTATTGGGATTAATACTGGTTCTTTAGCATTGTTGTTAATTATTTAGTCTTAGTCTATTAAATCTATTTATATTTCAACCCTTGTGTTTCCTTCTGTTTCCCGATTCCCCTTCCCGGGTGGGGAGGGGTCATCAGGTGATAGAATAATTGTCTAAATAGAGCGTTATGGGTTTTTCTCAAACCATAACACAAGCACAAGGAACTGGCACTTTCCCTATCTATGACAAGTGTGGAGGAGGGGGAAGACCAAGGAAGTGGAAGCCCAAGGACCAGCAGTCCCTGCTGACCCCTCCATGGGCAGTGGGGATGGGTAAGCTAGACTGTAATCCCTGGGGTTGAGCTCTGGGCTACTCTGGAAAGGGGGCTTTTGCTCCCTCCATATCACCCAGTACATCGTATATATAGCAGACACTAGCGTGGACACCACCAGAGAGGTCTCTCCCCTCTGCAGGGACCGTCCTCATCATCAGCTGTGCTCTCCTGACAGTGCAATCACTCTATTTCATGCCACAAGAGAAACTAGGTGCCCAAAACAGGGCATGGGTTTTGCTTAGCTGGGGAGCATCCGTACGCCTTATAAAAAGGTCAACCAAAGTACCTTGTAGATCCCTTGTAGACTTTTCATCCCTGACACTGAACCGTCCAGCAGAGCCTCGATAGCACCATTATATTTTGAATATTGGCCCCGTATGCTAGGAAAGCGTCGGCTTGGGGGTTTGTTTGAATGCAGCTGATTTTACAGTTGGAATTTGGGCACTTGCCACCACCACTCCTTTCCTTCCCCTGCCCCTCCTTCCCCTCACTCACTGTCTGACCTTTGCTGCTGCCCCCATCGACCCTTTCAGTGATGAGCCCTGTGCACCCAGCGCATCCCCCCCAAGGTCTCCAACCAAAGCCAGGAGGATGGGAGCTGACCCCCATCCTCCTCGGTGGGTCAGCTGCCAAGCACAGGCAGCTCCAGACTCTCCGTGGCGCCGGGGCCACGCACTGCCTTTTCTCTGTAGAGAGGGCAGAGGACCACTGCTGTGCAATTCACAGAAATCTCCCTTGGCATGTTAATACCGCACCAGCGAGCTGCAGTTTGCAGTGGTTCCCACATCCTGGATAAAACTCCCTCCCCTCCTCTGATTACTGCTAACTCATACTTTCCAGACCTGATTTATCCCAGGCCTCGTAAAAATGCTTCAGAGCAGCCAAAGCATGTTGCCTTCAGAGCACACCAGATTCCTTCCAGTACCAGGTATTTTAAAAAGACCTATCCTTGGGGAGGATGCCTCTCCCAGTCCAACTCCTCCATACAAAGGTTTCACACTTACCTTAAATCACACAAGGTGTCAGCTGGGCTGAACTATCAATGCTGCTATTATTATTATTAGCACTGTCAGGGTCAGGACTCGCTTATTCTGGTCCCTGCCTTCTCGCTCTGAATGGGCAAAAAAGAGAGGAAGGGTGGGAGGAGGGAGGACACAGCTGCTTCTCACAGGACCATGGCAAAGATGGTGGAGTAAAATGTTGGACTTCCCTAAAGCTCTGCCTAACACCCTGTGCATTTGGTCACCCACTCATTTTGCATCTCCACAGATCACGGAATCATGGAATGGTTAGAGTTGGAAGGGACCTTAAAGATCATCCAGTTCCAACCCCCCTGCCCTGGGCAGGGACACCTCCCACCAGACCAGGTTGCTCCAAGCCCCATCCAGCCTGGCCTTGAACCCCTCCAGGGATGGGGCAGCCACAGCTTCTCTGGGCAACCTGTTCCAGTGTCTCACCACCCTCACAGCAAAGAATTTCTTCCTAATATGTAATCTAAATCTTCCCTCTCCCAATTTAAAACCATTACCCCTTGTCCTGTTGCCACACTTGCTGATCAAGAGTCCCTCCCCAGCTCTCTTGTAGGATCCCTTCAGATATTGGAAGGCTGCTATGAGGTCTCCCTAGAGCCTTTTCTTCTCCAGGCTGAACAACCCCAGCTCTCTCAGCCTGTCTTCATAGGGGAGGTGCTCCAGCCCTCTGATCATCTTCATGGCCCTCCCCTGGACCCGTTCCAACAGGTCCATGTCCTTCAATATGCTTCGTATACTTTCAGGAGCCACAGGAACTTAAGCAAGGTGCAAGTCGCTGTAGGTTACTACGGAGCAGCTAGGCAACCATTAGCCAAACCCATCTTTGATGAAGACATACCTTCACCTCAGTGGGAGGAAGGGCAAGCAGAGGAGGTCACCTCAGCTAGGACTAGGGTGTGCCTCCAGCCCTGTGTTCTCCTTGAAAGCAATGATGCTGAAAATTTGGATCCGCCACTCACCCCAACCAACTGCTTTCCCTCTGTCCATTACCAGGCTGGTTTTAGCTGCTCTGTCGATTGTAACACACTAAAAAATGGGCCATTGTCTTCCACTGGCATTACTCTACAGCAGAAAAACATACAGAGGTAGCAGTACACTAAAGCAGAGCTGAGCAGCAGTGAAACATCTCCCTGTTCACTCCAGGGAGAGGGTCTAGTAAGAAGCAGCAAGCTGAGCCTCACCTGGCCTCTCTGAATCCCCCAAAACCCTCATTCCTGCTCCTTCAAAGACTCCACATTTCATCTAGAGAAATGAACCAGAGAGAACAAACAACCTTAAACGCTCCCATATGTAAACACGCTCCCCTAACAATGAAAATGGAATAAGGCCAGCAATCAAAGCCCTTGACTTTCTCCTAGCTTGGCTGGTGGGAAAACAGACAGGCGATGAAAGAAGAGTAGAATACAGACCCTACGTTTTCTTGCTTCCTACAGCCCCGACCAGCACACCCCTCCCAACCCCCGGCAGAGCAGTATCACATACTCCTGCCTGGTGGGGCTGGCACCCACCACCCGAGGGGCACAGAGGAAAGGACTAGTCCCCGCTCCGGCCGTTTTGTTTACTAAGTGCAGTTTAGACACTAAAGTTACTTATTCCTATTACTACACTTGCTTTTGAGGGGCAATGGGCCCTTTTTTTCTTCACTTTGTATCACGTAGGCGCACGTTAACATCACACAAACACAACGACGCACAGGTTAATTTGAGGAGGAAGAGTCATCCACTTCAAAGGGCGTTAAATACAGTCCCCCCCCGGAGCACGATTAAAAGCAGTGGGATGTTTGGCGGGCTCGGGATAAATCCCTGCTTTTGCAGGTTTTCCATGCTGACAGATAGCAGCGCTTCTCTCCCTGAAACAGCAGATCCCCGTCGTTCCTGACACCAGGCAGG
Organism: Tringa tobata; assembly: GCA_033628505.1. Classification (NCBI taxonomy): domain Eukaryota; kingdom Metazoa; phylum Chordata; class Aves; order Charadriiformes; family Scolopacidae; genus Tringa; species Tringa tobata. Next base: position 641,221 of record JAHREE010000324.1, on the reverse strand, counting down.
ACACCATAGCAAACAGTCAGATGTCTGCAGCGAACAATGTCTCTCCCCAGCCAAAAACCCGTTCCACAGACTTAGCATAATAAGTTATTGTCTTCTTAAAAAGCAGCAGACGCCCTGATTGCCCTCATTAAGGAAGCGGGACAATCTTCTCCTATAAAACTTCAGCCTTCCTAAGTGTTGCAACTGGTCCAAAGAGAGAAGTGGAGTAGTTTAGTAGCCAGAGGACAAATTCACAGCTTCCCCACGCGCTGTTGCCCAACCGGTGGAAAAATGAAAGGGGAGGGGGAAACTTGCAATGCTCGGCTTCTCTTTTTCTTCTTTTTTTTTATTTTTTATATTTTTTCTTGTTTTCCCTTTTGAGAGCACTGCTCCCGCCGTGGGGCAGCGGGTCGCTGGAGGGATGGTTCTCCTTCCATCAGCCAGACCCGAGGCATCAGTTCAGCCTGCTTTCCGGGCTCATGGCAAAACATCCTCACCCAAGGCCCTTGGCCTTTCGGATTCACTGCCCCTAAATATCTGCCAGGACCCCCGCTTGGCAAGTCGCAACCTGTATTTTAGGGCTTTGGGGCCTAATCTTTTTTTTAATTATGTGTAATTTTTAATTTTGCCACCACGAGGGCAGGTAAGCTGCCTTTCCCCACTTGTTTTCCCCACTTTACTGTTTTGCATGCATTACACAGACCACAGAGATGCCCGCTGGGGCCAGGTCAGGGACGCACGGGAGAAAAACGAGCAGAGATGCAGAGCTGGAGCTTTTCAAGAGAGAGAGAGAGAAAACCAGGCAAAGATGACCCAAAAACACCAGCAGGCGCTTCCTCTAGCGTTAGAGCCGGCAAAACGTTTGCTGGAGAACTGCACCTGACCCTAATCAGCAGGGAAAATCCTGGAGGGAGGGATGTCCATCTATCTATGGCAGTCGGGATCTAACTGGCTTTAGTTGCCCGCATTGCCCGCACAACCACACGCTGAGGGGGGGACTCGTGGTGGGGCATTGTGGGGCCACAGGAGGGACCAGGAACCCGTGAGGTTTGTGAGAGTTTCCCCCAGTCCCAAGAGGACGGAGGGACCACACATCTTTAGGAAATGGTGGTTGCCAGTGGGCATCCACCAAGACTTCGGGTTACCGAGGGCTCCGGCAGCAAGCCAGCTTCACAGCCCTTCATCACAGGCTGGGTCTTTCTCCCAAGTGTTTGCCCAGAGGTTTCTGGTGAGACTCCAACCTAATAAACATAACGGCGGAGGGGCCGAACCCGAACTCCCACCCCCATGTAATTCCAGTGGGTAACGGATGCTCTCGGGCAGGTTTTGTTGTGACTAAGGAAGATGAATGCACCCTTGAAACGGTGGAGACAAGGATCAACTTTTGACCGTTTGGCAACTAGAAAATTTATGTATGCTGATTATTTAACGTGGGATTAGAAGGGATTCCTTGTTCCACCCTCATTCACCTTAAGTTTTGCCCGTCACTGAGATGTCGTTGTATGAGTAATTTTGTTATCTGCAGGAATAAATGCATGCTGGGATATCAAGCCCTATTCTGAGTTAAATCTACAAACCCCCATATAGAATAAAGATACTCAGTGCGACATTATTTTACATTAATGTGACACAGGAGCAGCTGTACACCCTGAAAGTTAGAGAGCTATTGAGCTATTAAAAAAAAAAAAAAATCACATATGAAAAAGCCAACACGCCAACAAAAGGATCACCTGTTAAAACCGACCACCCTATTTGTAACATAAACACATATATCAACATAAACAACATATATATATTACACTGTTGCGCGTAATAGAGAAGTACACATGCATTCACTTCAACTTGACCTTCCAGTTCCTTCTTCTATCTCCTTCTTAGTTCTCATGGTTGCATTACATTTAAATATATACATACACCTGTGGTAGCTTCCGTTACAGTAGGAGCATAAACAATTTTTACTAAAATTCCACCATCTTTATAACAGGAAGGGTTTCTGGGGGACAGTAACAGCAGTTTTGCAAAACCACCTTGAAGTGCCCTAATGGTCCATTTTATCTAGTGATTACATTGTGTTTCCTCCAGCTTCTTCACTATGAGTCCTGAAAAATAAATACACTGCCATTTACATTTGAGTCCCTTTTGCTGGTGGTTTAAAGACAAAAGCCTGAAACCAGAAAAGGATCGACACACACTTTGCTCACCTGGGTCGTTGTCCTGGTTGGCGGTAAAACAGAACCAACTTTCAGTGACTTGACTTCTTAGCTAGGCCTCTGCTAACTCTCTGAAACTAACAGCATATTGGGGAGAAAACTGTTTGTTCTCAGAGTGATCAGACCAACGTCTGTATTTCATGCCAAGCAACAGCGTGCAGAGAGGCTCTTGCTTCTACTTATTGCTATAACCAAGGTCAGCCAATTATCGTTATTTGCCCCATTGGAGGGTCAGGAATGGCAAAGAATAGAGGGGTCCCACCTGTGGGGAGGAGAGGACAGGAGAGGTGACCCCAAACCTGACCAACAGGGTGTTCCATCCCATCTGCCCCACGCTCAGTATAAAAGCTGAGGGATCAGAGGGTCATACACTTTCTTCAACAGCCAACATCTGAGGAGAACCTGTCTCTTCCAAGGACTCTGCCTTTGATCCCAATCCATGTTTTTCTGACTCCAGAGCTGGAACCCAGTTCCCATCCATCGCTGAGCCCATCCCCAGTACCTGCCGGTGACATCATCCTGGGAACTTGACACGGTTTTGTATATATTGTATTTATTTTATTATTTCCTTTTTATTTTATTATTAATATTTCATTAAAGTAGTTTAGTTCCTTATAAACTCACAAATCTCTTTATCTCTCTTCCTCTTCTCCTGAGAGCGAGAAGTGTGGGGAGAGCATTTGTCGCCCGTAATTGGCCAATTCAGCCTAAATCACGACAGCCATTCAAAAATTGCTGGCATTGCAATACCAGCAATAACCAGCATTTCTGTGATCTTTTTCTTTACAATGTTGTTCTTCGTGCACAAGGGCTGTTGGCTTTGAGACTAAACTTTGCCCCATGGGTTTCCATCTCACAGAATGATCTTCTCTTCCCTTTTCCCGTGGTTTTTGTTCTCTTCATTAACAAGTAATCACACCCAGTATCTGCAGTCTCTCAAGCGCAGAAATACTCATATTTTGGTACAAGTCTTGTACCTGGTTATTCCAGCTAGTATTTTCTGGATCTGAATGCATAAAACTTCTGAGGTCTGATGTTTTGGGGTTGCAATGGCAATCTAACACTGAAAACGCCCCACGGGGAACTTAATGTCTTCTGCTGTGGCTTTGTTTGCTTGTTTATTGAACAGAATTGGTTTAATTATTAGCTATTCACATTTATAAGTTGCACTGATCCTAGTAATTCCATAACCAAAAGGCAGAGAGAGACCCCGAGGCTCTGGGTGTTTGGTAAGATTAAACCAGCTGTGTATTAATTGCGTTTTGAAGCGTTTGATCAAAGTGCATTCAGCAGGCTCCCCCAAAGACATCCCGCCCTCTTGCTCCCCGTGCTCAGTTTTCTGTGGGAGTGGTGGTTGCATGTATCTACTATAACTTAAAGTTGCCCACTAACTGTTCCTGTGCAAGCCTTTGGCATGGAGAGAACCTCGGTCTGAAAGCGGTCGCTCCAAAAACCAGGCACATAAAATGTTGCCAAAGCAGCAGGGATGCTTCTTTTTTTCTCTCTCACTTAAACTTTCAGTGTCACCAAACCAAGCCTTCTCTTACAGCATTACTCTTCAGGGTATAAATCAGAATTTCAGGGAGTGTGCTGCCTATTTGCTATCTCCTTGCACCCCTCTACTCCTTTCACGTAGGAGTGTATTTTAATCTGCTTTTTGCCTACTTGCCATACAACTACTTTCCCCAAACTGGGCAGGCAGCTCTTGGTGGTGCTGCTTTTCTGCTTTTACAGAAATTACAGCAGAAAAAGAAACCCGGGCAATGGCTTATCACACTTTTGCTGTCCCAGTTTAAAAAAAAAAGCTAGACCTTTTTGAACAACACCCAGGCATCATTTTGCTGCAGGTATTGTTTTCTTTCCCACAACGCGCACTCTTCTATTCCTCCTACTATTTGAGTAGCAAGGTGAATTTTTGCAGTTTTGTGCTAGGACCGGGGAAAACTAGGAGGAGAATCCTCTTTTAAAAGGTGCCTCTATCCAACTTTATAAACCATGCTACACAGCCCTATTGCATTCACATCCACAGCGAAGAGGAGCAGCATCCCTGAAATGGCAGAAGGGAGCGAAGGAGAAGCAGATGCATGGCATTAAATAGCAACTGCACCGATGTTTGTGTGTGTGTGTGTGTGTGTGTACACGAATCTGCCCAGCTAGAGCTTCTATGGTATTTGAAAGGATGGTAAACCCTGAAGAGCCTGAATGTTCACAGGGGAGCTTATCAGTTGTTGATGAGGCCCTGTCCAGCCTTACAGACAGCCAGTTTCCTTCTGCGCTGGGGCACTGGTTTGCTGTGGAGCCAGCAGAAAGGTGATAAGCTGGGGAGAAGATTTTTTAGGAGTCTTGCCTATCTTTCACACCAAGTGGCCAGAGCACATTTTCCACAGTTGCCACTTACAGATAGGGTGGCTGCTCCCGGATAAGGTCAAGAAAGAAATAGGAAAATGGGTTCCAGTTTGCTTCCTCCCACAGGACTCTGGCGTTAGACCAGACTTTTTTCTGCCCCCCCCAGCTCCCCCCTCTTTTTAAATATATAAATCTGCCAGAGCTTATAACTGAGCCAGACGAGGTAGCCATGGAGTCGACTGGGAGCAAGAGACAGATGTCAGACTGGCTATCGGCGATCCCCTGTCTGCAGCTGCCAGGCAGGAAAAGGCTGGAAGTTCTGCCAGCCGATAGCAGAAGCCTCAGCTGGACCAAGCCGCAAAGAGGAAAGAGGTTCTTGCAAAGTTTGCCTTTTTAGCCAAAGTTTGGGAGCGACTCTTTTCGGGTCAGGCAGCGAGGTAAGGGTGACGTAGAGCAGGACGGCGCCCACCGCCGCGCCATGTCCAGCAGCCTCACCCCCGGCTGCTCCTCCAGACACCCTGAGAAATGCAAACATGGGGTAGCTGGGGTTAGCATCTGGGGGAGATACCATCAGGAAGCTCCAGGGGAGGGCTTCAGCAGGTGTCTGAGGTTGCTGTGTCTTCATCTTTGTTTCTCGCGGTGGGTGTCGGACTCCCTCGCCATCGCTAGAAGCGTCCTCCTGGTCACTGCTTTCCAGGGCTGCAAACTTATACTTGCAGGTTAAAATGTTTTATACCCTCAGCTCCTAAGGATGACAAGCACGTATTCTTGCTTAACGCTCCCCTTGGGCTAACACTGCAAGAGCATGACAATGCACAGTCATAGACTAGAATCATAGCATCATAGAATCATCTAGGTTGGAAGAGACCCTTGGCATCATCGAGTCCAACCATCTACCCTACTCTACAAAGTCCTCCCCTACACCATATCCCTCAGCACCACATCTAATCATCTCTTAAACACATCCAGGGATGGTGACTCAACCCCCTCCCTGGGCAGCCTATTCCAATGCCCGACCACTCTTTCTGTGAAGAATTATTTCCTAATGTTCAGTCTAAACCTACCCTGTTGGAGCTTGAAGCCATTCCCTCTCGTTCTGTCATTAATTACCTGGGAGAAGAGACCAGCACCAACCTCTCTACAGTGTCCTTTCAAGTAGTTGTAGAGAGTGATGAGGTCTCCCCTCAGCCTCCTCTTCCTCATACTAAACAGTCCCAGCTCCTTCAGCCTCTCCTCATATGATTTATTTTCCAGCCCCTTCACCAGTTTTGTTGCCCTCCTCCGCACTTGCTCCAGTCACTGTAGACACGATGTCCTGCAGGACCAGGGTGGTGTTGCGTTGCGTTGAGGGGGCAGCTTGCTTTGACAGCAGAGAGAAGTTCTGCCAACTGCAGCTTCCCACCGGCCCCTCTCAGCACCTCAATAACCCACCCCCCGTTACTGCTTCCCACCAAAGAGCCTCCCACCAGAAGAAAGAGATTTGAGAAAAGGGCAACGTGATGCGTCAAAGGCTGAGCTGAATCTTCACCGCTCTAAGGCATGAACTGGAAATAACAGAGCCCTGTGCTTGAGAGCTGCTGTGCCAGCCCTTTTGAGTACTGCCAGTGTTTTGGGGTCAACGTGCTAACGAGGAAATGGCTGAAGGGGAAAAAAAAAAGATTTCAAAAGCTTCATTCCCAGTTCAAACTATCTCTGGGGTCTGAGGGCTGAGTTCTCAAGCTGCCCTTGCGGCTGCCATCTCTTCTGTTTCGGGAGAGCCTGGTATCTTCCACCTCTTGCTAAGGCAAATCAAACACCTCTCAGCCGAGCTCCTCTTCCTGAAACCTCCTGTCCAGATTTTGTCCTGCTTGTGCATGCAGGTTGTCCCCAAAACGTGTTCGCGTTGGACTCACACTCAGTGCCAGGCATCAAGGTGGCCTCCATGGGTACCAGAAAATAGCTCTCCAACTTCTAGGCCGTGAAGGCAGCGGAAGGGGAGCTGATGTGGATTTTCACCTGGTTTCCACACAGCCACATAGTCCCAGACTGGGTTTCTCCCACCCACACAGCAGCTTCACCCTGAGGCATGTCAGAGGCTCCACAGCTGCTCCTTGGTAAAGCAATAACACCTCCAATTAGCACCGAGACCCCCCCCCAAAAAAGGGGGGGGGCAAAGGCGGGATGGGGGGACACGGAGGTGGCTCAGCTGGGGCCACTGCAGCCCCGGTGGTGATGAGGCACTGGGCTGGAACAGGTTGAAGCCGGTAGATAAGAGAGGGCAAGAGGGGAACACTTTGCTGACAGTGAAGAAATATGCTGGGGACTAATGTCTAGTGCCAGTGATATTTTAATCTCACGGGCAGGGAGCTGCTCTTCCAGGCGGGCAGAATTAATTCGGTGTTTTCAGTGTCTTCCCTCGGACGGATGGGCAGATGAAGGGGCAGGTTCCCTCTGCTGCGCCCCGTGCTGGGGGTGGAAAATATCCCCTGACCCGGCAATCAAGAATTCCTTAAGGAAAAATAAACCCGAGGCCCAATTTTTTCCCTTGGGGCAACTCTTATGCTGGTGTCACTAGTAACCTCAGCAAAGTGGCTCCTGACCCCTGTGGTACAAAGAAGGGAAGAGCCAAGCCCGCAGACTCCCAGGCCCCTGGTCCTATTTAGCAGTGGCAATTAACGAGGCACCGCCACGGCTGAATTGCTCACTGCTAGACCACCTTCCTGACCCCTGTCTGTCAGCAGCCACGGGAGCGCTTTGGACCTGGCCAAAGTGTTCTTGGTGCTCCCAGGAAAGCTCAGCACAGGGGTGTAAATCCATCATTCAGAAGGGCCCAACACCAGAAGATGGTACCCCTGTTTTATGGTTTGGAACTGAAAAGGCACCATGTGCAGTATAGAAGAGATTTTTTGCCCCTTTACTCCTACAGATACCCAATGGAGCCACACACGTTCACAAGGACATCCCTTGTAGAGCCATCCATGCCACAAGGACAGACATCGTGCCACCACAGCCACAGCAGTGGTTTTCTACATTCCCATTTGCAAAACGCTTGTTCCTTGCAATACCTTGATGTTGTCTTTGGGCAATATTTCCCGCAGAGATAAGAGATGGGCACAACCTGCAGACCCCTTCCCCAGCACAAAAACACGTTATCTTACAGGATACTCTTCTGCCGAGGAGATTTTACCAATTCTTATCTTATACCTGATAATGAAATAGCTCAAAATATGGGGTGTAGGAAAGGATAAGCTCTTGACTGAATTCATACCGCTTCCTACAGTTTCTAATTTGATGACTGTCTCTCAATTAAAAAAAAAAAAAAGTTGAATAAATTGCGATAGCTGCATGAATGGGACCTGGGGCTAATAAAGCATCTCAGTTCACCTCAGGTGACAAGAGCAGCTCAGACCATCCCTTCTACATGGGTGGAAAAGTGGATCAGTCTCAGTGCCTGCTGCTGGCAACATTCTCCCTGAGCATTCACCTGGCACAACCAAGGTGTCCACCTCGTTATGGATGGGCAAGGACGGAAAAACATGATTTTGCTCTAGTTTAATTTCTGGAACATCAAAGGGTGATCCAAGGGAAGAAGAAAAAAATAAAAAATAAAAAATGTTCAATTTACTCTTTGCAAGGTAAAGAAACTAGGGCTGGAGACATGCTACTTTGATTTGCCAGTTTATCACATGCTACTACTGAGAGCTTTTACTGTAAAGAGCCCCCGCCGCGGTCCAAAACAATAACAGTGCATTTGTCAGGCAGGAAGAAAATCCACAGTTTCATTATGCTGAGGGACACCAAGAACTGGAGAACAGGCAGTGGAAAAAACACATTACTGCAGCCTGAGAGCAGAGGCCTGCCAAATCCAGAGAATGGAAAACAAAAGCGCTGTAACCTATACTGGATAATATCAGAGACTACAGTAAAAAGGTTAAAAGAAATCATCCCTTCCTACCACGTGTTTATTGCCCGTCTTTGTTTAGGCTCACAAGCCTGAAGGCTCATTTTTCCCTCTTGATGACTAGTTTTGGGGGGAATTTTTTTTTGTCATTGTTTTGTACAAGATGCTGCTTTTCTTCAAAGAAGCTCGCATGGACTTCAGTGCCGGGTTAGGACACTGGTCACTCCAGGAGAAGAAACGCCAAGTGAGCACAAAAACAGGGGGAGAAGAAAACACATCCCAGCTGAGACCAGCCCAGCAACAGAGACATGCACAAGCTCCCTCGTAAAACGTGACGATCAACATCACAAAGAGAAATTAAGTTCCTGGCAACCCCCTGAGAGACACCGTGCGTGCTGGGCCTGGATGTTTCCTCCTATTCCTCCCTGCCTTCAGAGGGGACGTTATTTGAGCCGAACGTGAAGCTGAGCCCGTCAATAAAGATTCGTTGGCTTGATGACAAAGTCACTGGAGAGGCTCAACGAAGGCAGGAGAGTAAGATCTGCTCAAGAAAGCATCACTCAAAGCAATGGGGGCTCACCATTGTGTGCTTTTGCCTAAACTACCAGCTAATTGAGGCGGGAAACGTCTTCTCAATAAGACGGACGCTCCTCCTGATCTTGATTAACTCCCGTCCTATTGTGGTTTACAGAAATATGTCAGCGTTCTCCGTCAATCTGCCAGCAAGTCTCTTCTCTGACTTATTTCAGCTTGCCACTTGGCCTTTCGCTGTGGATAGGTGCTGCCACAGCTGATAGAGCTCCCGCCTGACATCAGGGAGCCTCTTCCCGACGGTGCCGGCCTCCCTCCTTCACGGTGAAAACGAAACAAGTCAGCAACTTAAAAAAAAAATTTAAAAAAAAATACGTTGTGCTGGAATAGTTGCGGATTTGGAAGTCAATACTTCTCAGGTGTCTTTTCAAATTCCCCCCCCCAGGACTGTGAGTAGTTATAAAAAGTAAGCGCCAGGGACAATGCCACTGAAAGAGTGTTGGTGCTGCTTCGAAGACATATCTATAATTGCCAAGTACAATTTTAACTCTTAAAGATGTTATTTTTCTTGAAATGGGTAGGGGCGTTATGACGTCTCAGGAAGGCAATTCACATTGGACTCGGGAGGAACTGAAGCTTGGGGAAGCTGGGAAATACCACCTGGGGCAGCCCAATGGGAAATGAGCTGGGACTTAGAGCTGACCATGTCTACCCAGAAAGCAGCACTCGTGCCTCTGCAGACTGCTTGGCACATCACTGTGCCCCCTGTACCCCCGACAGTGCCCCTCTGGAGTACTGCATTAGGTGTCAGGTGCAGTACTTCAGGCAAAAGTAAAGATTCCTCAGCTCTGCAGGAAAAATGCGCTTACAGTTACAAAAGAGCTCGAGGGAAGGCAAAAAGGGACCCAGGATGGGGAAAGCTGGGCTGAAAGTCATTCCCTGAAAACCCTCTTACGCCTCTAGACCCTTCCATGCATCCTCTTTTCCCAAGGCACCTTCCTTTTTCTGGCCCACCATGCTCCTCTGCTATGCCAGCAGCAATATGTAGGGGGACGAGGCATCTTCTGCAAGAAGAGATGTGGACTGGGGAGTCTGGAAGAGGGCATAGAGAGATCTAGCAGAGACTAGAAAACGTGGCTTGGAAGGAAAGGACAAAAGAACCAAAATACCTGCTGGTTTCTTTTTTTTAAAGAGAAGGGAAGGATATTTAATTTGCTCATTGCCTATCAGAAATGATGCACTATATATTAAAAAAAAAAACAAACCACAAAAAAAAAAAAAGGAGAAAGGTAACTAAGTCCTTATATCCCTCAGATTCCTAATAACCTCATGACTACAACATATAGTGGCTTCAGGTTGGGCTGTCAGACAAACAGCTCATTGTGGATGTTCTGTATTGCTCCTTTGGGAAAGACCTCCTTTTACTGTGTCTCTACACAGCACCTCGTTCAGTAAGGCCCTGCTCCAAAACGAATGTCTACAGGCAACAATACAGAAGACCACTTCAGAGAAGCCAGCCAGTTTTAAATAGCTGGAATAATTGGCATAGAATATTCTACTTGCTTAATCTGTTGTTTGGTCAGCACTAAGTCTACATAATACTCAAGATCCAAAAGAAAAGCACACTTTTTTTTCCATTTCCCTGGAATTTAGCAGTTGGCATTTGAATTTCACACACATACATATATCAGATCATTAGAAGAGATAAAGACCAAGAAAGTTTCAGTTAATATCCAGAGTGCCACTAAGCTAAAAAATTTGCTGTGTTTATTTTGTGCTATTTTTTAATTCATCAAAAGAAAGAATCTTTCTCCTTCCTAAATGTAGCTATATAGCTAAATATTAATCTTTTATCATCTTCACCACTGCAGAGTCTCTGTGTCTTCCCGCTGTGCCATAAAAGGTCCAAATGCCTTTTCTCCTCCTTTCCTTGGGGGGAGGATGTGAATGTAAATTCCAACGCACATTCTAACGTTATTGGGGGGGAGGACAGTAGAGAGAAAGGTGAGCTCACAAATAATACGTGAGAACCAAATGAAAGGTTTCTAAACTGGACATTTGGTAACATATCTTCCTAGAGAGAAGATTTAAGGTCAAGAGATTTAAGAAGTTAGCTTTTCTAAACTTCTCAGAAGAGTTTTGTTCCTTCACACTTTAGGTGGGATGGTTTTCAAAATGCAAATGTTCTTGAATGGCTTGTTTCCTTGCAGGTGAAAGAGCCAAAAGGTGCATAAACGATCTCTTCAAACATCTTACAACCTCGTCAATCCACACCAGCAGACAGAGAGAGGATTGCTCATTTAGGAGGAGGAAGAAGCAACCAACTTGAATCAATTGCAGACCAGCTTGTGAATGCCACTTTTTTTTTTTTTTTTAAAGATAGGATGGGTTAATTTCCCAGTTCTACACAATTTATCTGTGCTGAGCTGGAAGAGTGTTGAGTGGGAAAGGGTTTCATTGTCCACTAGGGCCTTATGGCTCTTCAACACCCACCACTTCTGCCTCATGTCAAAGAAAAGCAAATAGGTTTATTAAATAGCTGTCAGGCCGAATGAGGCTGCACAGAGAACAAACAGAAGGGAAATTGGATTAGAGGCAGAGTACATGCCACACTAAACAAGGGTACAGATTTACGGCTTTCCCTGCACAACTGGACAAAGGACTTTGAAGACGAGTTTTGGGGAGGGGTGGGGGTGGAACTGAAGTCTGGGGAAAAAGGGTTAGGCGACCCGTGCCACCCCTGCAGGGTGGCTGTCACCCTCCTCCATAGCTGGGAGCGCAGAGGTGAAGGTACCCCCTCCTCTTCCAAGCTGCTGCCTGTATTTCTCCAGCACGTCCTTTCAGCCTGTGAATAGAAAACGTACCCAGGCTGTCCCCTGCCCACCTCCCTCAGGGAAGATGCCTTCACCCTGACCTTCCCAGGCATCAGTCCTGAATCACACCATTTAGCCCAGAACGGGCAACAAGAGGGAAAAGGAGCTCCAGAGAATTAAGCTTTCCCTGATAAAAGCTTTGGCTCACAGGCAGTCTCCGAGAGGTTGGGCTCTTTTGCAAGTGGCTGATAGTTATTCCCAGAGAGATCCTGGCCAAATTCTCACTGCGGAGGAGCAAGTGCCAAAATATTTTCAAGTTGTTTTTAGCTGGAAGAAAAGGGATAAAGACGCAGGCATCCTCACCAAAGGGACTGCAAGGGCTGGTAAGGTCAGAAGGATAGTAATGCGCCAAGAGATATATGGAGCTATGTGTTTTGGGGCTGAAAAGATGCAGATCTCTACTGGCTACATGGTGCACTAACTGGAACTGACTACTAATACCTGTGTTGCTATAGCAGCTTGAACTTAACTTTTCTCTTACAGAGTGGGGAAACTATACCACATCACCCAGAGCGCAGTAACTGACTCCCATCATGAGAACCAGCAGGTCTCGAACTGTTACTCTCGCACCCACCTTCAAAACGTGTGGTTTTGTCTCCTACATCCAAGTTGGGAAGCAAAGACCTAGATCCTATATGCTCCTACGCACTTAGGTCCAAGACCAAGAACCTCTCTGGGTCTTTGGCTCAGCACCTCACAACCTCACATCCAACCCACCCCCCCAGACTCGACCCAGCAGCATCGTCATCACGAGAGCACAAGATTTCAGGAGGGTAGAACCCCTCCAATGTCTTCATCACTGTTACAGCTCAATGACTGTCTTGGTAACAATGCAGGTAAATGCATTTTTTGGTGGTGCGTTGACCTGCATATTTGCATCAGAGTGTTTATAGCCAAGGTTTCCTGTGGCTTGAATTGACACCAGGCACTGGGATTTCTCCCAGTTTGCTAGTAGAGCTTGTCCAACCCTCAGGAAAGCCAAGAAAATATGGGAGAGGGGATGCATGGAGTGAGCTTTTCTATAAGAAGTTGTCAGGTTTTAATTTCATGTTTGAACTCATCGCTCCTTAAGCAAAAGAACTTCTTTCCGTCAGAAACATGCAATAGAAGAGTCAGCAGGTGCAACCCTGCGCTTTTCTACAAATTTCCCAGTTAACATTCTCCTCAAGAATGGTCTTTCCCTGTTGTCACTCACTTAGCTTGAACTTGAATATCATCCCCCGAGTTATTTAAGCACACGGTGGCTGTAGGGTTTTCTTCAGTGCTTGACTATATCGCGTGCTGTGATATTAATCTCACACCCAGTGATTTCAAGGATCGCTTGTCTTCCTATCACTGTGCATTTGGAGTTATGCTTGATTATTTAAATCGAAGGAATTTTCCTCTCAAGAGCAGCTGTGAAGATTAGCACGAGGCATTAAATACTGTAGTGATACAAAGACAACCTTAGAATCATAGAATCGTCTAGGTTGGAAGAGACCCTGGGGATCATTGAGTCCAACCATCTACCCTACTCTACAAAGTCCTCCCCTACACCATATCCACCAAACCTTGACACGATGCTGCAAAAAGAAGGGTCTTTGTACCATTTTCTCCAACCCAAGTTCATCCGACGGGGTCTCAAAAGGTGTAATATAGCCTAACAGAACACTAGCTGATCCATTTTGAGTCAGCTACACACAGCACCCAGGACACAAACCTTGGCTCTTCTGTACTCCAACAAAACATACTTTAACAAATGAACCCGTGAAGCTCTTTGAACGACTCCTGTATTAGCACCTGTAAGATGGTGGTTGAGAGCACAAGGAAGCACTCGGATATTCTGGTAAACAGAACAAGACACACAAAATTAAAGAGTTTGGGTTTCTTTTCTTAAAGTACAGTCACGATAGCCTGTGTCACACCGATACTAAAATCTCTGATATCTCAAAGTCTTAGCCTGAAAACATCAATGCTCCTTTTACCATTAGGAACTGGAGCAAGGTCTGTATTCCAGCTGACCAAGAGGTGAACTAGCTTAGGTCCTTCAGCAAACACAACGTGTTGTCCAATTAATAAGGTCAGTATAAAGATAACCAGGGCACTTGAGGGATGCTGTCAATAGGAGCAACAGTTTGGGTCTGAGTGGGACTATCCGAACACGTTGACGATGTTTTCCCCTTCTCCTGGGTACACCACAGGCATCCCATCCCACGGTCTGGCTTGGCAGCCTCCTGGCAGGAATGGCCATGGCAGAGGAGATGGGGATGAGAGACACCATACACCTGGCTCCCAAGGGCACTGCTGGCTGGGAGGGGGAACAGCAAGCTGTCATCCCCACCACGTTATCTGCCCTCTGAGTCACAGGCGCCTGTCAGCAGCAGCCAGGCAGTGCTGGTCCTCCTGCTCCAGGAACAGCTCATCCAAGGCACTGATGGGCTTTGGCTCGCTGCAGAGGCCAAGAAATTAGCCATTCAGTGCTTCCAGCACGAGTCAGTGCCTATCTGAGCTGAGTAAGTGTTGTAATAAAGCACAAAATTTAGTGTTATGGTGGAAAGTGCCTTCCACAGCAGTCACATGGGGGCGTGTGGTAAGGATTGTGTACTAGGCACAACTAGAGGTTGGGTGGAGAATGGCTGGAGAGCAGCCCTGAGGAGAAGGACCCGGGGGCATTGGCGGATGAGAAGCTCAACATGAGCTAGCAATGTGTGCTGGCAGCCCAGAAAAAGCCCAGAAAGCCAGCCCCATCCTGGGCTGCATCAAGAGAATCGTGGCCAGCAGGTCCAGGGAGGTGATTCTGCCCCTCTACTCTGGTGAGACCCCACCTGGAGCACTGTGTCCAGCTCTGGAGTCCTCAGCACAGGAAGGACATGGACCTGTTGGAACAGGTCCAGCGAAGGGCCATGAAGATGCTCAGAGGGCTGGAACACCTCTCCTGTGAGGACAGGCTGAGAGAGTTGGGGTTGTTCAGCCTGGAGAAGAGAAGGCTCCAGGGAGACCTTATAAACAGCCTTCCAGTACCTGAAGGGGCTACAGGAGAGATGGGGAGGGACTCTTGGTCAGGGAGTGGAGCCATAGGATGAGGGGTCATGGTTTTAAACTGAAAGAGGGGAGATTTAGACTAGATACTAGGAAGAAATTCTTTGCTGTGAGGGTGGTGAGACCCTGGAACAGGTTGCCCAGAGAAGCTGTGGCTGCCCCATCCCTGGAGGGGTTCAAGGCCAGGCTGGATGGGGCTTGGAGCAACCTGGTCTGGTGGGAGGTGTCCCTGCCCAGGGCAGGGGGGTTGGAGCTTGATGATCTTTAAGGTCCCTTCCAACTCTAACCATTCTATGATTCTACGATGGCAAGAGAGCCCAGGCAAAATCCATCCCAGGACAGCTCAGGGACCAAGAACTAATTTTGCTTACAAAAAGTCATATTTCTTTTGTCTGAAGATTATGAAAATGCAAAGGCTTCCTCTCCTTCTCCCCACCAGTTTGTCAGGAACTGATGCTATTGTTCCCAGAGAGCAGCTGAAAGTTTCCCTCATGTACCGCAGGAATTGGAAGCAAAAGGCTGGTTTCGAATGCATTTTTTGCTATGATTCAGTTGGTCTGGTTTGGGATGCTGGGGCTGTACTTAATTTTACGGTCATGTTACATGCTGATAGATCTTACTTTTTTTTTTTTATTTGACTAACAGAAAGTATCAGTATCTTGCTCATGAATTATCTAAACAGTTTCAGCTCTCTCGGTAACGAAACATAAATCAGAGGGCGAGCTGATTAGTAGCATGCTCGTAAAATATTGCACATATGACAGCACTGGCAAAAGAACTTCCAAGCCAAACGTTGTAGGTTTTAGCTTGTTTGCTTGAAATAAAGCAGCTAGAACTACCCATATGTGAAATATTGGTCATTTGTACCACAGCAGGACACACAGGTAGTGGCTGGGAAATAGGTCCATCCAGGGACAGAAGGCTGACCTTACTTTATTTGGGGCTGAGAGCAGGATGAATCTATATTTATAAAGAGAAACGTTTCGAGGAAGTGATGACTGTGGGTAAGACTCCTTCCTCATCATCAGTGGTGAGAGTCATCCACTTTTTTTTTTAAGAGCAGACTGAAGCCTACCTAAGCTTCAACAGAAAGAGGGTCAGGTTAATAGCGGTCCCTACTGAAAATCCCACCCATTACGTACACACCAACACTGAATTAGCAACCAAATCAGGATGCAAACACAGCAATAAATCTTACGTTGCACATCATTATGAGTTTTAAGTTTGGTATTAAGCAGAAGATGCATTTAATTCAGGTCACAGTAGGGTTCTCCTCAGAAGCCACCAAACTGAGCGCATTAGTGCTCCAAAACCAGTCTGTGCCTAAGAGCCACCAGGCTTTGCTTTTTCCTCTATGAACTAAAAAAAAATAAAAAATAAAAAATAAAATCAGCAGATAAATGTACCACTAAGTTGCTTTGTGGCTTTGCCTGACCAGAGATTTTGCCTTGAGCAAGTTTCCTGCACAATCAGGCACGTGATAGGCCTGCAGACAAAAATGTTGTGCTAGATAAGCAGAGCAGATTTGGCTGATTAACATATACTACAAAATAGAAGCAGCGTTTGGAACGTGGCAGAAGCAGCAGCTTGACAAATTTCCAAAACAAGCCCTAGATGATGTCCAGTTCCTAGTAAAAGCGGGGTAAAGAAAAACCAGCCAAACCCCAGAAGCCACTGGAAGCCTAAACCACCCAACCAGAAACAACCCACGGACTGAGACAGTCAGGTTTCAATGGTCTGTGAGATTACTGAAGCAATAAAATGGAAGCAAGTGGAAAGAGGACAAGTTAAAGTGGAAAGAGCCACAAGTTGAAAATCTTAGAGGAAATTAAGGCCAGGTCTGGGTCAGCATTAGGAAGCGGTAACACCACCGCAGCAGGAGGAATCAGTGGGGCAAAGCAAGTGGTGGTGAGGACACAGTTTGCCACCCCCAGAACTGCCCCACAACACATTGGAGAAATTTTCCATTCAAACTTCGCAATGTGATGTTTTTCATTCTGCAATGGACCTTCTTTTAGGCAGCGTATTGGCTGTAGTATTTGGCAGTAACTACTGTCAAAAAAAGTTGTCTTGATATTAGACCTCGTGACACACGTTTATAACTTTTGGTCAGCCCTGAAGTGGCCAGGCAGTTGGACTAGATGGTCATAGTAGGTTCCATCCAACTGCAAATACTCAATTTTATTCTATAATTCATGATCACATCCAAGCCTAAAGCTGGAGAGAACAGATTTTATGATTATGTCTCTTTCAGAAAAAAACAACTCTGAATCACTTATCTCAGCATGTATCACAGAATGATACAGGGGTGGAAGGGACCCCTGGAGATCATCTAGTCCAAACCCCTGCCAAAGCAGGTCCACCCAGAGCAGGTTGCACAGGAACGTGTCCAGGTGGGGTTTGAATGTCTCCAGAGATGGAGACTCCACCACATCTTCCATGCAGCCTCTTCCAGGGCTCTGCCAACCTCAAAGGGAAGAAGTTCCTCCTCATCTTTAGATGGAACTTCTTATATTCAAGTTTGTGCCCATTTCCTCTTGTCCTGTCACTGGGCACCACTGAAAAAAGACATCCTCCTGACACCCACCCTTGAAGTATTTATAGGTGTTGATCAGATCCCCCCTCAGCCTTCTCTTCTCCAGACTAAAAAGACCCAAGTCCCTCAGCCGTTTCTCCTAAGAGAGATGCTCCAGGCCCCTCATCATCTTTGTAGCCCTATGTATGGGAGCTGGACTGGTGCATGAGCAAGGCAGTACAAAGTGAGCTGTTGCAACACTGTTCTGACTACAGCAGCGTGGATGCACGTGTCCAAGACTCATCACCCGGAGAGGTTATAGCATTCTTATTACCAGCATGCACAAGGAAGTTGTCTCATCACGCTTACCAGATTGCTCATGCTGGTCTACCATTTTCATGGCATCTTTGAACTACCACATAAGGAAATAATCTAGGACCAGCAGTAGGAAATATCTGTGTCCTCCTCCCGGTAAGAAAAGTTATTCCACTCTCCACCAGCAGTTCCCCCTCCCAGCCTTTTTCTAGGGAGGGACTGTTCCTTTTGAGTAAAGTAGATACCAAGATACACTGGGCCAAATTTAGCCTTGGAGCCCATGGGTTCATACAACGGGTTTGTAGACCACCATACAAACTGTTGTTTCGTACCAACTTCTATGTTTTAGGTAGATGCTATCAAGAAACGCAGCTCACCACACCATTTTCTCTAAGCAGCCAGGCTGTGACCACACCAAGAAGTCTAAACCCATAACTATGAATTTCTGACAATGAGACCACGCAGGCTACACTTAGCTCTCTTACAAGTTTTAGAGCAACTTGCTCATCCTGTGGAACTGAAAAGCTATAATGCTGAACTAAACTGTCTGAATGTCTGTGAAATGGTAGTCCTTTACATAGACAGACACTATTTGCCTGTCCTCCCTGGGTGGTGGCCTATGGGTCATGGAGGATGGGTAGGTCTTGATACTGGACTGCTCTGAAACCTCTGTCATAACACAGTGATGAAGGAAAATTGGTTAGCATGAATGGAAGACTTCCTTTAGTAGGATGGTTCTTTGGGGTTTTTTTGCATGGATCTCACTTCAACTTTATATGTCAAAAAAATAAACACATTTTAAAATGATCACCGCCAGCTCACTGGTCAAGGACAAAGTGAACCTCCCGAGTTAATTTAACATAATTCTGTTTGATCTGAAGTTTATCTACTATTTGATAAATCATGGTCTGTCATGCTTCAGGAGTGGGTACAAGAAAAAGAAGTCCCGAGTGACAGATGACGTCCCCCTGTCCTTCACCCTCTCACCTTCCAGGTCCTTTAGACCTTGGATTTTTATTTGAATCCATTCCCAGCTGGGATTGAAAAAGGCAAAAGGCTTTTTCTCAGGCTTGATAGGCAAAGCCCCAGAAAAGTAGTACATTAAACACTAACCTGTAGCTCCAGAAAAAAACAGGACTGGTAGTTGTTTGCAAAAGCCTGAATTAGAGACTAGCGACTTGAGATAAGATAGGCAATCAGCTCTGACTCTGCCACTGCAGACTTCTGGTCTACTTGCAAGAGAAGACATGTCATCATTTCTCTTGACAGTCCCCAGGATTTCAGGGAGATTGCCTAGCAGCCACAGGAGAAAGGGGGAAATGAAAACAGGACTCTTAAGGAAGAATGAAGGCCTTCAGGAGAGAAGGTCTTCGCTTCATTTTTAACAGGGAGCCCACACCAGCTCTGAGCGAAGTTAAGTATGTCACCTCCAGATCCTTGGGCAAGGAGACTACTACATATTGATGTAACAGATTTTGCTGTTGCAAGAGGCCCTTACATAAAGGTCATGGTATAAGAAGCAGCCTGAATAAAAAGGAAGAAAGTTTATTTTTTGTACTGTTCAGTAGTTACTTGAATAACATCCCTTTTTTTTTCTTTTAGTTAGAATTTCTTCCTAACCTGTCTATGCCTGAAGCGCAATTATATTGGCCATCGTTCCACTGGAAACACACATTCTGCATGCTACATTAAATTCACAGCTTCTGTCAGAAGAAAACAGATTGGGAGTAAATCTGTCAGCTGTACCTTCAACTTGGTCTTCGGACACCGAAGCGGTAGGAACGAGGTGGCCTGTTCCACAGGACTGGTTTGCTAGGCATGCTTTGGAGGCTCACATGAACCTCACCAGCAGATCAGCAACAGGGTAGAGCCCTGGCTACCAAGTGCCAAAGGCCAACTGCAGCTCCTCCAGCTGTGACAGGCTCTGTTGCTGCGTGGAGGAGGAGTAGAGAGGTGCCAGTCCATGAATGGTTGTAAGCAGAGGAAAAACTCACTCGATATTCCTTCTTTTCTGCAGTGCAAATTCACGTACAAGCACGTGTCACTAAAGAAATAACTGTCCCACTACAGCTTCTCAGGAGGCTACAAAATTACATCGTGCCCACATCTAGTTATTGGAAATGGTACCTTATTCCATTGTGGAGGGAAAAATGTTCTAGTTAGGACCTTCCAGCCCAGAAGTTTCACTTGCCCAGCTGTTCTTGACTGGTTGAGATGGTCACTGTTCTCAAAAACACGCATCTACTGCCAGGAGTACCCAGAGAAACACAATACTGCTCATCTGTATCCAGACCATTCTCTGGATTGGTACCAAAGCCAGCAGAAAAAAGGGTTTATGAATCACAAAAGGGTTTGGTGGAGATGGGAAACGGCAGGAGGTCTGTCAGAGGGACAGGCCCCATTATGGTGCACACACAGAGGACACAGGTCTCTACCTGGCTTTGTAGCCCCCTGTTTCCCAGACTGAAACTTGGAAGAAACCACGCTATCACTAAGTGCACCACTGCTTTCCCTCCTCAGTACTACTCATGCTACCTAGTCTGTGGTCAACTTGTAAACCTCCACAACCCAAGTCTGGGCTGCTTCTATCACCTCTACTTACCTGAGGGCTCTAGCAGAGCCATTTGTCACCAAACCCACTGCACCTGTCCCCAGGCTTCTCAGTAACTTACTCAAACACTAATTGAAATGGAAATTATTCACAGGAGGGTTCTCCCTTCTTCCCTTTTCTTCACCAAATGGAACATCTCCTGCTAAATGCTCTCTTTAATCCTGACACTACTCAGAACAGGAACATAAGAAGAGGGTTATTGGAGCAGAGTCCTTTTTTCCAGAAACAAACAAAATGAAAAATTCAAAAGTCTCTTGCTTTTGGTCACAACCTTCAGGCCAGTTTACCAGGAGGTGTATGTGTGTGTATTTTTATTTTATACAGCCTTTCTTCTTCCTTCCCTCAAAGCAGTCCTCTAAAGACCACACAGTATGCAGCGTTTGGAATTTTTTTTTTCCTTTTTTTTTTTTCTTCTGGAGCTCATTCTAAAGCTGTTCCGCAGATATTTTTCTTGCTTTGTGTTGCATTTCCTCTGTAAGCCTTGAAAGACTTGGCAACACAACTTCCCTGGCTGGTATAAATACAGCCATGGGTATTTTTAAATCACAAAAGCAAACCTTCCTACTCCCCTTCCCTCCTCCCCAAAACCCATATCATGCAAGCATCTCTCTCCTCCTTCTGATGGAAGTAATTTCATTATTTTAAAAGCACTTATGCAACCAACAGAGGCGACACCATGTGTGTGCGCATACAGAAACCTCCTCAGGAGTCAATACGATTGTGCCCTCGTCTTACTTTATCCTTTCTCTACCTTTTACAAATATTAATAATTTTCTTTTACCTTTTAACTAGGTCCACTATATCTAACTTATACATAAATTTCCAACATGTAGTGTTAAACCCGAGCAGGTTGCTATCTTGAGTGGAAAAGGCACAGAAAATGCCCTTTTGATGAGTTATACAGGTCATTGTGGAAGATGCTTCCTTTTAACAGATCATGATCCTCCAGTCCACTGGATTAACTCTGAAAACCCCCATTCCCTGTGCATCTTTGGGGATCTTCATTTACTGCAGTGGTTCCCCGGACACCGTAGCAAATTAATTACAGTGTCACTTCTTCCCAGAGTTTGGAAAAGATGTTTGCTGGCTTTTGGTTTGGGACTGCTTTTGAGTGGGAACAAGGCAGGGACACACACACACACGTTTGCTTTGTTCCTTTTTCTTCTTTTTTTTTTTCTTTCCCTCTCTCTGCAATTAGAGGGCAATTATACTTGCTGTTTGTTCAGTTTGAATTCGGCACGTCTCACACATAACGTCACTTTCAACTGAAGGTATCTATATTCTTGCCCATTAACTACTTTTTCTGAAATCTAGTTGTACTAATACACTTCCAACCAGCAAAAGAAATCACTCGCATTATATATGCCCTGAAAGCCAGCATCACAAACAGCTAGAGACAGTGTTGATGTAAACGAAGTGAAACACCCCCCTGCTATCACTGAGCCAGGGCAGTCTACCAGAGAGGCTGGACTGAGACAGTCATTCCAGATAACCAAGTATTGAAATGGGATTACTGTATCTCAGACAATCCATCTGCCCTCCCATCCTCTGAAAAATTAGGCATCTCTAGGTAGGAAAGGCTCTGAGTTTGGTTTTGGTGTTTTGGTTTTTTTTGTCCCTTTTCAGTGACTTCTGTCGAGGAATCAAACAATCCCAACTTTGGAAAGGGAATTTTTTTGTGCAGCCTTTCTTGCGTTAAAAACAGTTGTACTTAAATGTACAGGCTTAATAGGAATAGTGCAACAGGCAGAAAAGGAAGGTGTGGTATTCGGTGATCCCACCTTTGTCTGGCAGGCTATGGGAAGGAAGAGGGCTGCTGTCCATCCCCTCCTCTCCCTAGACATCAACAGCCCCTAGTCAAAACTCCTCATGCCCCTGCAGAGCAGAAAGATCTTGGCACATGGTGACAACATTCAAAAAGGGCAAAGAAAGAGCTGTGCCCTACGTGTCAGCATCCAGCAACACTTGAGCTTTGTCAAGGAAATTACAAAGTTCTCCTGAAAATGACAAAGACAGAAAATTAGGATTTTTTTGGAATGTAAGAGTTTCTCGTCATTTAACAGAGGAAAAATGTTTTAAAAGAATTCCTCCTGCAATTCCTGCTCTCGGGTTTGTTTAGAAGCAGGTTGCTAGAAGAGCTCTGTAGAAGTCCCTAACCACAGATCCCCCCCTCCCTGCTTTGCTCTGGCTTGTAGCCCCGCGCTGCATGGAGCTGAGCAAGGCTCCTCCAAGAGCAAGGGCCTTGGGCTACTTGGTAGATGGTCTCCTGAAGTGTGAGAAGAGAGTCAGCGACACCCTCCTCATTCAGCACACCCTCGCATACATGCCCTCCCCATCTCATTATGCACTGAAATGGCCATTAAGGGTTAAGCAAGTCCTGTTGCATTTCACTGGCCTCAAGAGTTTCTGTTTTAACCAGCCCTCCCCAGTACTAGCTAACACCAGCTAACAGTGGTGTTAGCTGTCTTCGCGTACCCCCAAGTATTTGGGCCTCCTCTTTTCCTCCAGTTCTCCTACACCCATCAATCCTTGTTCTGTATTTCCAGACACGTAGCCTGAATCACCTTCAAGCACATCTGAACCTCCCAGGCTCCTGGAAGAGGCAGGGAACAGCAAGGGGCAGGGCTCCCCATCATTAGGCTGTCAACCAGTTCTGGAAGGGTCAGGCCTGAGGAGACCAAAACTCAAGCCTGACTATCAGCAGAGCCAGCAAACAGCCACGGCAATGAATCATGCAGGCTGGACTCTGCTTTTCCCCCCAAATGCACTTGGCTTCATGGGGCCAGTCTTTTTTCAGTGGTGGCCAGAGACAGGACAAGAGGGAATGGGCACAAACTGGAACATGAGAAGTTCCATCTAAACATGAGGAGGAACTTCTTCCCTTTGAGGGTGGCAGAGCCCTGGAAGAGGCTGCCCAGGGAGGTGGTGGAGTCTCCTTCTCTGGAGACATTCAAAACCCACCTGGACATGTTCCTGTGGGACCTGCTCTGGGTGGACCTGCTTTGGCAGGGGGGTTGGACTAGATGATCTCCAGAGGTCCCTTCCAACCCCATAGCATTCTGTGGTTCCCTGCTGTGGGAAGAGCTGTGGCTGCTGGAGGGCAAAGGAGACTGCTGGCTGTCTAAAAACCTTGCCATGTGTCTGCTAACTTTTACTGTTCAGCATGATTTCAAACAAGAATATTCTATTTTCATGGGAAATTATGGAATTTTTTTTTTTTATGTAAGAAAGACAGAAGAAAGTCTCTGTACACCTCTCCCTGTTCTCAGTGAAAGAAGGAAAGGCAGTGAGCACTTCTTATCCTGTCAAGGAAGGAAAAAAAAAAAAGGATAACCCAGAACAGTGACGTCACTGCAGCCTTTAAGCATAATTCTTCTCTTCAACTTATTTTTACCTGACCCAAACAGTATTTTAGTACTAGTGAATTTAGCATTCAGGTTACCTTACAAATATATTACAGAAAACACCTGCAGATTCTATAGCAACACCTTATTTTTCTTAACCCTTGCAGTCTCCAACAATATTTCTTTGCTTATACATTCGGTCAAATGTGCAAGTAACACTGAAAAGACGGGAAGAATTAGTCGAGCAAATGTAACAGGAAGCAATTGCCAGCATGAGAAGACAAACTCCATTTGAAGAAACATCAACAGAAGGTCTGCCATGGACCTGCAGAGGAACAAACCTGCAGCAGACACCAAAGAGCACAAGACCTTTATCAGGGCTCCCGTAAAGGCAGCATGAACGGTGTGTTGCTCCACGGGGCAAAATCCTTTAAGGAAAAATCAGCAATACCATGCTATGAGCTCATTTTCCAAAAGCAGGCTTGGCAAAGGGAAGGCTAGCTGTGGAGTAGATGTCAAGAAGACTAAGAGCTGGGGAAGCGACGGCAAAACAAACATGAAGAACTGCCTCCAGATGTTTGGGCAGATCCCCTTTTCCTCTGACGGGAGCCACGGAGCAAAAACTGCAGCTGCTCCTGTGTCCGCTCAAGATTTATATTAAAAATGGAAGAGTCAGCATTTGCCCGTCCCTCCTTGGGGGTGTGCGAGAGTCACCCCAGCTCCAGGGGAACATCATCTGCACGTGGAGGTTAACGTGGTTGAATCAATCTGGTCATGGATGAAAATCCAGCTGCTATCGATTCCCTGCTCAGGCTGATTGCCCTTCCCGGGTCAGAAGGGAGACCCGGCCCATTGTTCAGTGAATACAGTATTCTGTTCACTACATCAATTACCCTAACCCCAGGGGGTCCAAAAGCCTCCCCCTCACCCATTTACAGTGACAGCTGTCATGCTAATGAATCCACATTGACATTATAATTAAAGCATTACACAAAGTGAGGCCTGGCTCTCAGCTGTACGGCAAACACACAGGAGGCCACTTTGGAGAGGTCACTTATCAGAAAGGCAGCAGAAGAAGATGAGGTATCCCTGAAGTTTTAGAAGACAAAAAAAAAAACACAGGCAGAAGACGCAAGCTTCAGAAGGGATTAGAAAACAAGGGCAACCCTTGCAGAAGGGACTTTTGGTTTCCTCTGTAGGGCAGCTTCTGCTGAAGAGGTAGTTTCATGACAGACTAGCTTCCTGACAAGTCTGTTTGTGGAGTAAATCTTAGAGAAGGTCAACAGCTTGCTGTCTTCAGGACAACAAGCAACTTCGCAAGCAGAGTCAGAAGCACACAAATCCCCAAACCCTCTGCACTCACCTCACCTGAGCTAGAGATCTCACATCACGACCAGTCCAAAGAAAGATGCACCTAAATACATGCCAGTTGGTACATACACATTGGCCAGTAGGCACTGGGGGCAGCCACATTTGAATCCTGCTTAGCAGAAGCCCTTTGCTCCATATGGACACTGTAAGTGCACCCAAGCCATAACCCTCCCAGAGCTCCTTCACATCCGTTCAGCCTTTTAAAGTTTGGCCATTATGACCACCAGTTTCATCTCAGAAAGCACTGAGTTGTGTTTTTTTTTTCAGTACTAATAGCTTGGGTGGAGAGAAATAGATTCGTATCATTCAAAGAGCTACTGGCTCTTTGCTGTCCTAAAGGTAGGAGGCTGGAGAAGGTTAAAAGGGAAAAGTAGTGCTGTTTAACAAAAAAAAACACAACCCCAACAAACTCTTGCTCTATCCTGTGAGTACTGATCTTCCCAAATAATATTTTACAGTTATTGGTGGCCTATTACATACAACCTTAATAGAGACTAAAAGATTTTTTTTTTTTTTTCCCTAAGTATTAGTTATAGGGTGCAATAGATAAACAGTGGTCATTTGGAGGTAGAGTGCAATCTACAGGCGTTGAGGGGAACGTGGATGCAGGCAATCTGATAGTTTGAAGTCACGCAGTCTGGCCTCAACGGCACGAACGGGTACTCTAACCATATTTAGTTTATCAGAAGTCTCTCCTTTGAGTCTGAGCACCAGAGGATTTAAAAGCTGTGGGCTTTTTTTTTTTTTGTTGTTTATTGTTTGTTTTGTTAATACAGCGCATTCGAGTACAGGGATAAGCTCAGGGATGTTATTGCATGTTGCTATTTGGGAGTAAATCCTCACATTTGAGTATTGAAAAACACTCAGTACAACGCTATTTCTCAGGCTTTCGAGTTTGGTAAATTTAAGGATACAGCTGTCCTTCATTAGAAAAGATTACCTGAACTTACTTTGAGACCTTTGTGGTCATCCTGAAGTGATTTCAGGTCTATCAGAACAAAGAGGAATCTCTGAGTTGTTGGGACTATCTAGAGACTTCTGTGGCTATACCTGAAGATGTTTAGCAGAATTCAGCTTCCACATAACCCAGAGAGTCGTGGTAAGCTCTGAAGACCTGACTTCTCCATCTTATCAGGCCTTTAAAAGCTGCCCCAACAGCCCCTTCTTGGTTTCTACTACCGAGGAAGGTCACATGGCTTCTGCATATACTGTGTTAAAGATATTTCCCCCAAAGCAAGACCCATGGCAAAGAGCCACAGTTGTCCACACCATCCCTGCCAAAAAACAAAAACAAAGCAAGACTTCACATTCTTAATTACTCTGTCAGGGAATAAATTCAAAATAGAATAAAAATCCAACCCGAAACCTTTTACCTAGAATATTCAGGTGTCCTACAATAGATGGTGATATTCCAAAAGGCTCACTTTCCCTATAGAAGAGAGCAAACTTCAGCACTTCCAATGTTTTTGTTTAGAGTTACCTTCTCCAGCTGATAACCACCATATTTCTTTCCTCCCTTCAGCCCCTCACTATGACAGATAACCCCATATCTTAAAGTAAAAAATAGAAAGGAGCAGGCATACAAGGAGAGTCATGGAGTTAAACATCCACAAGTTGGGAAATGCCAGAACCATGACTACTCTGCAGCATTTAGGTCAGCCTGTGGGTGTGAATACGTTATATGGTCTTTAACTCTGTAGACTCACACAGATCCCACCTAGTACACAGGGGTTTTGCCCAGCTATGAAGCAACAATCAGTAGAACATTGCTAAATTCTCATAAATCACAGGGAGAGCTGGGGAAGTACACACCAGGAATATTCATGTGGCATCATGCTGTCTTCCACAGAGATGATCAGAAGAGCTAGAAGTCTTAGATTCCCCATTATCATTTTAAACCACTCCAAAGCAAACATTTAGTACTGGAAGGGGATACAACCTGGCAAAGTTATGGGCAACTGAGACTTGGACCTTGGTCAACAATTTCAGCAATAGGTTACAATTCCGGCCCTACTTATAATACTGCTGCCACATGAAGAGAACAAGATCCTACAATTTTATTTTATTTTTTTTAAATCAGCATAGTTCCTCTGCTTTCCCTCGGGGCTACGCAAGTCTACAGAAGCTGAAGACTGTCTAAAATGTATGTTGTGTTATTCTGGTTTCCTGGACTGTACTTTGAATGATGGATGGGAGGCTGAAGCAGCTGATAACAATGCTAAATGGTGAGAGACCAAATATGCACCAGTAGCTCGGCTGGAATCGTGTAGCTGGCATAGAGCTGGGCTTGGGCTGAGAAACAGATGAAGTGTCCTGAGAGTGTGTCAGCCCTGGAGTCCTAGAAACAGAGTTTTCTTTTGCAAAACATCTTTCTTCTGGGAGAGGGGTGGGAGGGGGACGACAACGGACAGAGGGAAAGAGAGGGACTTCTAAAAGCTATGAACGTTATGACTTTTAACCAAGGATGCAATTAATATATCAATATCTGAAGTGATACCAAACAGATCAAAAGGACATGCCATCAGACCAGCTTGCTCCTCTCTGGAAAGGGAAGCTGCACAGAGAGGGAGGGCATCTGCTTCCCTACTTTGTACTGTTTTGTTGTGCCCAGTGTAGGTCTACCTATATGTTTCAGCAAGGATTTAGATTTTTTTCACAAAGACCTGACATTTTTACAATGGGCTTCTTCTCTTCCACGCTCTGCAAGCTGCAACTGGATGAAAAAAAGGCTCAGGAGCTTTTTAGGTTAGGTCCAGCTTTACTCTTCTGAAGTCAGTCTTGATTTCTCAGGGCTTGGGTCAGGTCTCCCAGAGGATCCTGTCTGCTGCAGCCATTGCAGCTCAGTGCAACAGCATTGTTTCTTGGTGCTAACCCATTATTTCAATGTATATATTTCCCCCGCATATCTGCGGGAACTGTGGTGTCTGTCCTCTGGTGGGACAATTTTCTAAAAGCACCCCAAATCCACAAGTATTGACAGACCAGAACACCAACATTCTCCTCATCAGAACCTCCTTGCATGCAGATAAAATGCAAAACGTTTTTACCAAGTTAGATATTTTCAAGTGCTGGAAGGCTAGCTAAGAAGTTTCCCCCTCTGCCTTGGGATATTTAACAAATTGTGATGGCAGGAGAGAAATCAGTGACCAAGACAGCACAGAGTTTTGTTGGGAGGTAGCTGGTCCCAGCTGAAGCAAGACAACTTGAATTGAAAGGCAGTTATACGGAGGGAAGAGTTAATAGGACCCCAAGATAAGATACTCAAGCGAATATAAATCCAGACGTGAGTTTGTAGGCTTGCTTCTTCATTCTTAATATTTTAAGAACTAACATTATTCAAACACAGCGTTTACTAATTCAGCATGTTTACACAACGCCCAAGGCCTCTGGACACTTCTGGACGGCAACCATGCAACGATATTTGGATTTGGGCATTCAGTCAGGACAGAGGCGGAGAAGGGGGCAAAGAAGTCAGCGTGTCAAAAACCTCGTTTTTGCCTTTCAGTATTTTTTTTCCTTTATTAGTCTGTGCCAGTCTTAACAATGATGAGAAATAATCTTCAGTGGCCTGTCCCTTTTTACAGATGGGTCCCAAAGATTCCCCCCCGGTGTAATCCCCACTGCCTGAGATTTTACAAGGTCCCCACAGCTCTTCAATTACCTTCGTTGGCCTGTCAAGACTCCAGCATCTCAAATTCAGTTAGCTGGTGTTTGGACCTCCGCCAAGGGCCAGCCTTTGCTCCTAATGACAGCCAGCTGAGGGGACACTGAGAGGGGCTGAATTCAATTTGCAGGCCCTCTAATCTGATTAGGGGAGCAGGGTTTTTATTTTCTCCAAAGTTTGCAGTAGCCAGGATGAATGATGGCCAAAGGATGAGCTGTCAACATCAACAAAGGCTTGGAGACAAAAGAAAAAAAAAATGAGGGGGTATAAAAAAAAATTTATTTTTTTTTTTTTAAGAAGAGAAATGGGTCTGCTCTGATTGACAGCAGAGCGAGCTGTTGAGTGAATTGTTCAGGTGACAATGTTGTGTTTGCAGAGTGTCACTCTGTGTGGGCTGTTAAAGCAGGAATGGATCCAGCTACCAGGCAGATGTCAAACAAATTCCAAGGAGAGCTTTTTTTTTTTCCTTTACTAAATAGATCCAGTGTCCAGCCTCTAATAAATATTGCACTATTCTCCCATCCTCGTCTAAAAGATGTAACACCTTCCCCATTTTCTACTTCATGATACTCTATTACAACTACTCAGCTGCAACAAAAACCTATTATATAGCCACACACGCTCTTAATTTTTCATTCTTGCACATCTAAGGGTTTTGTCTTACCAAATGGACTTGAGCATCACAGGGTTGAAGGCAGTATCTCTTCACATTAAAGCACTCTCCTCAAGCATACAAATTTTGTTTGCCTTACTTTGTAATACGGTTATGACAAAGTCAAACACCACTTTCTCACTGTTGTTTTCCTAATGTTCGAATACCTCACGTTTCATAGTTACCCACTCATTAATCTTTAATGACATATTTTTGGCATCATCAGAACATGAGCATGGAGGAAGACAGTGGAGATCTGGCATTCTCCAGGCTCTGCTCTTCCTCTGGTAACACCCAGCACGGCACATTCAACACAGCTATAGGTTCCCCTACTAACTTTTGCACACATTTATTTCTACACACTTAAGACGGATCCAGAGGACAATCATTTAAATAAAAAGCCTTCTCTGATGAACAGGCACGGAGCGGGCTCAGACACCAATCCAGTACAAAAGGCTCAGTATCACAACAGAAGAGATATTCATCCACTCAGGATTTTCATTCAGAAAATCTTTGTGGTCTAGAATCCATCCCATAAACCATAAGTGAAGTGAGCAGATTTGGAGAAAGAGATGCCGGGGGAGAACCCTGGTTCCAGATCTGACCCTGCAGTGTCACAGCTTCCTTGACTTGGATATTTGGGTAAAACCAATGATTCACAGCCCTACAAAGACCATGATGACTTTAGCTACCCTTGGGAATCCCTGAGAAGGCCACTTGTTTCAGAGACAGGACTTCTGAAACTCCCAACCAGAAAAGGAAGAGTCTGCCAGACCCTCAACATACCTCCAAGGCAATATAATGGCTAGCAGAAGACCCAGCTCAGATAGCACATAACACCAACTTTTCTCATTACCTTGTAATATCCACCACAGAAAGTCACTCATTCTGGGAACACGTCAACTGGCAGAGCAGCATGAATAGATAATTTTGGGTATCAGGCTCGAGCAGAGACCTTGAGAGCTTGAAGGAGCAGCAGTGTAGGACTCAAGACACCACTCACCACAGCTGCTTCACCTGAGATCAGGAAGACAGGCATGGGCTGAGAGATGACCAAGCAGGTGCTGGCCATGTACCAAGAGTTACACACCTGCCAGAGGAGAAAGGGAGTCCAACATCCTGCAGGTGAGCAGCGCTATAGTCTTGTGAAGGGACACAAAGCAGTTGCCTTAGTGTCTGAAGTCCTGAAGCTGGGGCACTGGAAGATATCTTAGAAATAGGTTTCAAAAGAGAAACAGGCAGCAAATTCAACAAGTGTGTATGATGGAGTGGGACCATTGCTGAAACCATCAAGAGGCAGAGATAATTAAAACAAAAACGGTAATAATTCTCCTCTTATTCTTCTGTAGGCAACATCAGAAGGTGTCTTTCTAGCAGGGGGCTCGCTTTGCTAGCAGTTTTGACTCATCTGCCATCCTGAAGCATTTCTGGGCACCCACCTCAGGTAAGACTTCCCTTAGCTTTGTAATTTGGTGATGGAGAGCTGGCAAGGGGGTATTGCTCCGCCACGCGCGAAGCTCTGAGATCTCCTGTGCTTGGGAGTGGAGGCTTAGCATTTGGGAAGTAGCTTGTCGTCTTGTCAAGGATGTGCCTTCTGCCTCTGTCCATATAAAAATAAATTATCTTTCACAAATGCTCAGCTGGAACCTATTAGCTTGACTGCAAAGATCCCTCATGGTCCCTTGCTCTAACCTCCCTCGGCTCTTGTGTTCAACTGGATTAGTCTGTCTCCACGGCACATCCCAGGGCTAAAGGGCCAAGCAAAATGTTTCTTGCAATCATTCTTCCTGCAGTCTTTGCTCCTGTCTATCTGGGGCCTCTGTGGAGCCAGACAGGAGAGCTGACAGCAGGGAAGCTGCCTGTGCCATGCCCTCCACTTCCCTCGTTAATGCTCTGGCAGAGAAGGATGAGAGCAGACTGACAAAGGTGGAGAGGGGTGAGTAAGCAGAGAGAGGAGGAGGAAGAAGAGGGGAAGGCGAAGACGAATAGGGAAAAGCACCCAGGAAAGGAGATACAAGACAGACAGAGGCGTGTATAGACCCACGCAGCAAGGGCAGCAGCCGGGAGGAACAATTTTGGCACAGGAGGGGTGAAGACATGCCACGCTGGCCTGCTAGAGCCTGGAGTAAGCACCCCAAAAATGTTGCCTTTCTTCCCCTCTCAGGGGATGCCTGCCAGCACCTCACAGACCCCACTCCTGGTGTGTGGGGAGCAGGCAGGGAAACCAGCAGAACGCTACGTGGTCCCCTTCCACTACTCTCAATAAGCTCTCAATGCTACATGGGTAGGAGATCACAACCCAAAAGACACGGTGACGGGAAGGAAAGGCTGCAAAGTTGAATACTCCAGCCTTAGAAAGAGGCAGAATCAGTCCCTCACATTTATGACAAATAACCAACGCTTTCACAAACTGAAAAAGTCATAATATCCTTTATGTCAAGAATAGTTCTATATAATAGCAAAACAGGGAATCCCTTTCACAGCTCGCTGACATCTTTTGACCCAAGCCTCACCATAGCCCCTGCAATGAAACCATCACCTCTGCTTGTTCATTGCTTGGCATCTTTCTTGATAATAAAGTGACCAGTAATGGATGCTTTGTCTTTGTATTGACATTCCTGCATTCAAAAAACATAAAAAAAACTTACAAGACACTACCAGCCCATCAGTAAGGTTACAAGTTAGATGCCAAGTGGCCATTCCATATTCTAGATCTAACTTTGGAGTCCGGTATGACTCCAAAAAGTCAAGGCAACTCCACCAGATAATGAATGCAGATGGAAAAGGCAAAAGCACTGAACATCCTAAAAAGCCTATAGATGACAAAGCTTCAAGAGATGCTGCATATGTTTACATCTTGTTTGAGGCCATTAATGCAGTTACACAATGGAAACATTTGGCCCATTATTCATAATATCCAGAAGATGAAGAAGGATAACACACTTAATTGAAACCCTTGTCAAAATGAAAAATTAATTATCCTCCAAAGATTCCCTGTCTCTTTCTATTTGCTACACAGGGGTAACATCAGCAAAATAGCTCTGCAAGCCCCTGCTACGGGTAAGGGTATTATATTATGTACAAGTAACACATGCAGAGGGAGCCAAGTCAGGAATTCTGTGATGAGGAACAATTTCATCAGAAAATGCCTACTCCGAAACCAAATCTGTTTTAGGAGGGTTTGGGAAAAGCATCAGACATTGCAGCTTGAGCACAGCTGTCTCTACTCTTGGTTGGACTAGATGATCTTAAAGGTCCCTCGCAACCTAGATGATTCTATGATTCTACTCAAGAGGAAAGTTTCTGAGAGGCAGGAAGGATCACTGCAGAACTACCAGCGGGTCCAACAGCCCAGGCACTCTCCCAGCTAAGGAAAACTGAAGCCCTACTTTGAGTAAAAGCAACAAAAATCTACGCAGAAAGGAAATGCCGTGAGGTCATTGTCTGTTTTGGATTCCTGCTGCCTCTGTGAACAGTCCAGAGACCCTCCAGGGGAACAGACACCAAGGAAAAGGACTTTCACACCTCGGGAACTGCTGAAGAACGGTAGTTTTTGTGCCCATTGTGTCCATCAATTTTCTTAACCAGGAAAGCTGCAGCAGCTCAGGCAGGGCTCGCACCCCTCCAACTCCCTGACCCCTTTTCCACGAGGATGGACAAGGAAAACTAAGCAGAGCACTTTGATAGCAGGCACAGATGACTCAAGGCAGTGGCCGCCTGCCCAGACCCAACCAGAAATATTCAGTTCCTAAGTCTTCCTCAAGCAAAGACCTACAGTTTCCACTCACCCCAGCATTTGCTTTCTCCCCTGCCAAGCAGAAAGAGAGAGAGAGAGAAAGAGCAAAGTCCCAAGTGCCTGTTAAAGGCCCCAGTGTACCAAGCCTGGAGCATAGCTAGAGTGGAGAAAGACCCCTGGCTTTTTTCACTTGCGCCACATTATCACAGAAAGGTGGATTAGAAGTTATCTCAGCTCTGCTTTCTTTCAGAGCTCCTTGGCAACACAGCCACCAAGATATAAATATGCACACACACAAAAAATTTGCAGCAGGCATGTGTGCACGCACACACACACACACAAGCCAACAAGGCAAAAGCAGTTCAAGGCCTGGAGCGGGTATGGCCAGGAAGGCAAAGGACTTATGGAAATTCTGGGACAGGGAGGGAAATAAGGGAGATTTTATTTTATTTTTTATCCTCTTCTCAAGTTAAGGGTTAAAAAAACCACCAAAACCACCAACCACCTTGGAAAACGAAAAACTTCACAGCTCTCCTACCTACCACCAGCGAGCTTCACACAATTTGCCAGGGGCCAGCCACAGTTTCAGGCCTGCATTGAGTACACTATAATTTAAATCAAGAAGACCTAATTCTGACCCAAGTAAGGCTGACAAAGGACCAGCTTAACTCAAGTACTCAACGCTACCAAGGGGGGAGTAGGCAAGAGAGCTCCCCATTCCTGAAGGCAGCAGGCAAGGCATGTTTCATGACCCATTTATCACTTTTCTACACCTTTTGCAGCCACCGACACTTGAATCAAGATCAGGGCCAAGGAGCGTAACACATTGCTACTACCATTTGTGTTCAGCTAGGGTAACAACACAACAGAACAACCTACCCCAGGCATGCATGCAGAATACTTTGGGTGTCCTGTTGAAGAGGAAGACTGAGACACCACTGTCATTCATTATGCTAATGCTCCAAAGCAGCAAAATAAGCAACGTTCCTCACCTCAGCACGTAGAACCCCAAGGTCCAGAAGCTTTCCTCAGGAAAGGCCAAGGTGGTCACCAAAAGCTTCTTAAAGTCTTGCTTTCCTCCTGGCCAACTCCGGGTAGGAAAGGAAGGGCTCTGGAGCTCTCCTCTGCTCATTGGGTGGGAGATTTCCCACAGGTGATGGCTATTGGTGCAATCAGACACCTGGAGCAGGTGCTCTTCATCCTGCTCAGGTAGGACAGGGATTTCACATGGCGTTTTGGTATCTCCTGGCTTGCAGTTCTTGACCCCAGCCAGAGGAGAATCTCCATCCACTTCCTAATGGGCAGCACAGGGTTAGAAGAAGGAGCAATCGTGTCAAGAAAACAGTTCTAGGAAAGTCTTTGGGCTTGTGCGAGCTCTTCCCTCACAGTGGGCAGGAAAGGATTGTTTATCAGCCGCTCCTATATCTCTTTATGTGTGTGCAAACTGTTTACACATTGAGTGTTGTGCAATAAGATTAAGCAATATTTGTTCTGAGCTGTCTATATTAACCACTCTTAAACGAAGACCACACTTAATTTTGATCCAGGCTCTGGGAAAACCCTTCTGTGGCTCAGCTTTGTTATCGTGAGCAGCATTTCTGGGGTCTGCATGGCTCCTATGGTCTTTGAGGAGAGCACAAACATGAGAGTTGGCAGTGGAACATGAGAGTCCTGTGAGTGGAACACAATGATCAGGCAACGCAGGCTCCAAGAGGGCAGAGAGAGGGAAAATCTTGCTGATTCTGGTTCACTGATAGGGCTTTTAAAGATAGAGAGAATGAAACAGAAGCAAATTTATTGTGAAGCGAACAGACTCTTGGTCCATCACTTGGAAAAATCTGGAAAAAGCCCCTCAGTTTTCCTCCTTTATGATTTTTTTTTCTTTCTACAACCTTAGAAAGCTTCATTATTTACACTCATTTCAAGGTTTAAACCTAGTATTTGAATCCAAGTATCAATGCTGATTGTCAATTTGAAAGGACAGAGGCCAATTCTTTGGGAAAAAAAAAATCACTACAGTCTTCTCCTTGGCTCAATTATTTTCCCTGCCCGTGCAACCACATCCAGAGTCATATGTACCTACTCCTGGATGTTTTTTAGGCAGTCTTTCAGACCATCATCCATCTCTTCTGAGATGCCTCACAAACTGCTGTTTATAATGTTATTACTGCCCTCTAACACGCCTCTTTCTGGTCCCGCTCCTCCCCAGGGTCTCAGCCAACATCTGCCCAGGTGAGCTGCTCTGCCGTCCATTTTGGCTTCTTCTGTAGGAGCTGGTAGCCCACAGAGTGGGTCCTTCACCATGAAAGAAGATCGGGCCCTCCCCCTAACACGAGTCCTCACCAGCGAATTGCTGCATCGCGGTCCTTTTGTCTTTAATCTCCTCAATCGGGTCAAATAACAGATTTACCGCCAGGAAAGTTTGCAAAAGCCCCAATGGTGATTTTAAATAAATATTCCCTAAGTAAGCAGTCACTAGGTGCCCTCGAAACCTGCACGTGCTCACCCCGGGGGGCAAGGGCTACGCTGCCGTTATTTCTGTGCCCCCCAAGGGAAAGGAGGGCTCCAAGCTTCAGGAAATCCCTCCTTGTTATTTGGGGGTGCTCTGCTTCACTCCCAGCTACCTTTCGGTACCCCCATCCAGGCATTCGTGGAGAGTTTCCTAATAGTTCATTCCTAGGAGAGCTGCAGGTCGGATATTTCTCCTGTAGGTTACGCGTCAATTTAAATCTCCTCCTCCTTAAAACTCTCACAAAGAGCAGCAGAATCCATTTTCGCGATCATCTGCAAAGGCAGAAAACGGTTTGGATAAATTAGCTACTACCGTTTTGTCTTAAACCAGCAATTACTGACAAAGTGGTGCGTTTTATTCCTGTGTTTTGTGCACAGACCTTGGAGGTAAGCCATTTTCAATGGCATGCCTTCCTTACAAATCTGGCTTAAGTGACAATGAATTCTTTGAGGAAATAGTCTTTGTTCAGTTAAACAGTTCATCTTCCAAAAGCTCTGAAATGACTTGGTATTTTGGAAGATGTTCATTCCACAGTACTGATGGCACGCCTGCCTTTTTGCAGGTTTTTGCTCTGATTCTTTTCTTTTTATCTAGAAAAGCAGGTAATTACATGAATTTATAATGTAAGGTTTTAACAAAGAGACTAATATTTCCGGTTTAAACACCTTCTTTGAACAGTTAAAACATTTGCTCTTCAAGGAAAAAGAATTAATACCTTGAGATTTCTTTCAAGCAAGAAAAGAACAACAGAATAAAATGAAACAGGGGAAAAAATATTTTTCGTGCTTCTTTACTCTTGTCTGCTAGGCTAATGCTGAAAAACCACAAGAAGGTAAGAGAAAGAAGAATTTTCCACAGTCTAAATTGTCTTAATTTTCCCCTGGGACCAAAGAGAAAAACATACATTTTTCGAATGTTCCAAATGGGGATTTTTCTAATGAAAACTCCCATTTTTCTAATATGCTCTACTGGGTTTAGTTCAGGGTAGGGTGACCATAATTTGTTATTATGATTTTGAGTATTAAGTGTCTCCATTGACGTCCCAGTGGGTAGATTTCTATGTTTTGCAGGACCTCCCCAATCACTGTAGGAAGACTGAATGTCTTCACATTTTGTAGACCTGCGCCCACTTACAGGTTTGACCTTTTCTTTTCAGACAGAATTCACATTTTTTGAAGGGATTTCCAGAAGTATATTTTAAATATCATGGTGCAACACAGAGCATGGAGGCCTAGACCCTACAAAGCCCTCCACCGGAGAGGACACAGAGTCCCCCAAGACCTTGGTGGGACAGCTGAGTGTTTCAGAAGGGCCCTGCTCATGTCCCTGTGCATAAGAGCAAGATTTGGGACACAGTGCCTATGCCCCGTGTCTAAAGCCTAGAAAGATGAGGGTAGATTGAGAAGCAACCCTGAACCTACCTCAGTAATACCACGGATTTCAAGGGTAGCCTTTAGCTCGTGGATTTACTTGATTCTGATTGAAATTCTAATGCTCAAAACATTAGGAAACCTACTTGCTATCTCCTAAGTGCTCCTTCCAGCCTTGGAGGAAAGGTCAAGGTTATTATCCCTCATAATCCATCACGGGGAATTTTCAGACATCCGTCAATGGTGCTTTCGTCATTTTTTTTGTGCCACCTCAAGCCCTACAACTGCACATTGTTTTCCAGGCAAGGATAGCAAATAAACCCATTAGTTCAAGTACCTGCCACCTGGGTCAGGAAAGCTGCACCCTCCCCATTACACAAACCTAGGGATACGTATACATAAATAAAAGAGAGAGGGTGAGACAATTTCGCAGTGGCTCTGGGAAGAAAGCTCTTTCATGATGAAATTTTTACTTAAGAAAAGCTCCTAAATCAATTGCTCCCGGGCGAGGGGAGGAGGAGGGAGGATGAGGAGGGGGGGGATGGATGGACGGGCTGCGTTTTCTCCGCTCAGCAGTTTCCCATCGCCCTCCCCTCCTCCCTCCCTTCCCCACCAGCAAGTTGTAGGCAGCACCCACCCTTGGGCCAAAAAAAAAAAAAGGACCCGTCCCCCACGGCAAGGCACCTTGGGGTGGGTGGAAAGGGCAGAGGATGCCAGAACACGCAGCCCCGGTCCCTTTTCCACCACGTTTCCTCCCAGCCAGGCGAGGGCAAGGCTCCCGTATCAGCCCGGCATACCAGAGACTTAGAAGGGGGCTTACCAGGATGCTCTGGTTTAGGGGGGATAAAAGATGGGAGCTTGGCAGGAATAAACATGTCACCCAAGGAGCCTGCTCCGTGGGGCCTGATTTCCCTCTCGCGTTGGCTCGCCGCTGGCGCAGCTCCCCAGATGCCACGGCACTAATCCTGATTTATGCTGAGCTTGGGAGGGCTCCTCACCAGCCCCTGGGTAGTCCCCCTCCTCCCCTACAAGGCACGCCGCTCGCCCGAGGAGGGGAGACCGTGCCGGTAGGAAGGAAAGGTGTTAATTAAAGCAATTTTCCAGCTTCTAGGGCGGGAGGATGTGGCTTGGGAGGTGTTTGTGAGGCGTCGTTTAGCTCTGCTGGGACTCAACGCAGATGGTAATCCCCGTGGCTCGCTGGGGGCTGTGAGGGGGAGCTCTGCCCCTCTGCTGCTTCTCCTTGAGGTGAGGTCAGAGAAATCAGCCATGGTTTTGAAGCACGGCCGGCTAGGAACATCTAGAGGGGATGCTCTTTGGTGAGTGGCACTTTCTGCCGGTGAGGTGGCTCGGGGTGGCCGCACCGTCCCCGAGGTGCGTGGCATCTCGCAGAGCTCACATACCTTCCTGGTGGGAGCACTGGGAGAACAAGGTGACTTATTCATGGCAGCTCCCAGATGCTGGGAGGAGAGACAGCAGAGCGTGGAGCTGGCCCTTAGCAATATGTTTGCTTTCCAACCCCTAGCTTTCCATTTGCAAAGAGAAGGCTGGCACTGGTGTTTCCACGCTGGGTTGGTTGGTTAGTTGTTTTTTTTTTTTTTTTTGCATTGCTTTTGGCCTTTTCCTAAAGAGAAGAGCACAGGAAAAAAAAAAAAAATCCTAAGGCTGTACAAAGGATCTCAGTGGGTTTTCCGAAGACATATGCTCAACCAGGACCAGTGGTCCTTCACCACCAGGTGATGAGGTAGGCAGGCATGTGGAAATAACACTTTATCCCACTGCAGCACCTCTCCCTCCATGGGAAGTCCAATGAAGGCAAAGTTTGTGGGTTGTTTGGATTTTTGGGTTTTTTTTGTAGGGAAGTTCTTTCTCTCCCCCTTCCCCACCTCTTCCCTCTGCTGGGTTGTGGCGGGGCGATTTGGGCCGGAGCCCGGGGAGAAACTGCAAGGTCCCTCCCCAGATGCTGGGTGACGCGTGGAGGGCACGGCAGTAATGAAATTCCCCTCCCAATCTCCCCCAGACGTTACCTAATTGATAAAGCGGCCGCCCCGCGCCGCTGCAGCCCCCTCCCCAGCTCGCGCGACACAGCCGGGCTCTGTTCCCTCTGGCCATGACATCATGCTGCCTGCGAGCTTCCTCTTCCACCCCAGATAAACATGACCGAGACAAAACTCCCTCAGCAATTCCAAAAAAAAAAAAAATTAAAAAAAAAAAATTAAAAAAACCCCCCAAAATAAAAAAAACTCCTTAACTTTTCGCCCTGAGCTTCCTGCCCAGGTTGCGTTTCCATGGGATTAACTACGTGACCAAACAAGACCATGGGGCTAAAACTGGCAAAAATCTGCCATGACTCGGTGGGGCTGTAGTTAAGTTCTCGATGGGTTTGGTGAAACGCGTGCTGCACCTAAGGCAGAACTGGAAAAAAAGGTTGCGCCCAGGGAAAAGTATGTGAAAGTAGGTAGAGCAGCAAAAAAAAAAAACCTACCTTATTTTCTTATTTGTAGCTTTCCATTTGAGACTGCCTCCCAACATCAGCCCCCTCGATATAGAGTTGACAAAAACCTTTTTGTGCTGTAACCTCCCCCGTGGTTTGAAGGCTGAATTAAAAGTTATCCCTCACCATCTTGCAGATGCCATGAAAAAGATGGCTGTGAATTCTTTATCATCCTTATCCATGGTGGGTCTCAGCAAAATTTTCACACAAATGAAGTTACTGAAACTTGCAATTGCACACTGACTGAATTCACCTATAAAACCCTGCAGAATTTAGCAACTCTGTCAGAAAAAATGTGTCCAAACATCTGAAAAGTTTTCTTTTCTAAATCGTGTATTCCGCAAAAGGAATTTTAGTTTGAAAAAAAGTTGGCTTTCAATTCAAAATACCATTTTCTTTCAAAGTCAAACACTCTTTTTCAGTTATAAAAGAATTCCCCCCCCCAGTCACGCAATGTAACCCCAAATAAGTATATTTGTACACATACACACATATAAGCATGCAGAGAGAGAGACGGAGAAAGAGGGGGAGAACCCACAAAGAAAATTACCTCCTTTTTATTTAAGTCAAAGCTAAGCCCAAACAATTTTTTTCTTTCTGGTTCCTTAGTTCAGATATCAAACAAAAAAAAAATATAAAAGAGGTCAGCTACTGACTCCTAATGCTGACACACAATATTCTTTACTTCCTCCCCTGCTGAAAAACCCACAATGAACATCCAGGCTCTGAGTTCTAAGGCTGTATCTACGAAACACAGGAAATAGTAAAATTTTTGAGCCTAAAAGCAAAAAAAAAAAAAAAAAACAAAACCCAACAAAAACACCAAAACAAGAAGAATAACAGAGGCTCTCCTCTGTTAATGCCGACTTTGGGATTGATTGATGCCTAAGCGTTAACAACGAGCGTTAATTGCCGGGCACTTGGTACGGGGTGCTGTGGGGTTTGGTGAGAGGTTTTAATGAAGTGGTTGCTGGGTCGACAGAACATTCCTCGTCCCGCAGTTCCTCTGGCTGCAGGGAGCAAAGCACTTTTGCACCCAGGACCGGGGTGGCCACAGCTTCTCTCTTTGCCTCCTTTAGAAGAGTGAGAACCAGAGCTCGGGCTGGAGGCAAGCTGGCAACCCGCACCATGTTCTCCTCCTTAATGAATCCTTTCTAGCAAGAGGAAAAATATTTAGATGGTGCGGGTTGCTCCAAAGAAGAGGGTGCTCACCCTCCAGCCGAGCCCACTGGGGAGCAGGAGCCAGCCCCAAATGCTGGGAAGAGCTTCCCCCCTAAAACAGGAGCACCATCTGCCCGCACCTTACATCCCTCTCCCGCCGCGGGGACACGGATGAGGCGGATGAGACGGATGCAAAACAAGATTTTATTTTCTCTCTCCACCCTTTTCCCCTCGAGGGGGGCCGCGGGCATAACTCCACCGAGAGTAAACAGCCCCATGGCTCGTCTTCCCACTCCCCGGGGACAGTTTGTTGAAATTAGTGAAAGGATGCAGACGCGGCACAGGCGGCGTGATAAGAGTTACAAGCGCCGGGTTGTTATTACTAAAGAGAGGGAGCGTAACTTTGCTGTCTCTGAAGATTTTTAAAACACAACATTCTCCCGCACAGCTATCTTCCTACCTACTCTATTTACATTAAATGGATGTGTGAGTAAGTAAGTGTGGGGATGTGCCATACGGAGGGAAAATAAATGGCTTCCAAGGCGGGGTGTGTGTGTGTGCGTGTGGTGGTTTGTCTGTTGTATACATTTTTTGAGGATGTGGCAATGTAAGCCACACAATCAGAAATGAGAACAACTCGGAAAGCACCGGCGGAACTTAAAAAAAACCAAACAACCCACCCTAATAAACATAGGGTACAGGCAGCTTATGAGAATAGGTGGACCTTTCCTTTCTCCAGTTGGTTCTGTTTAGTCTGGAGAAGGCTGAGGGGGGATCTGATCAATGCTTATAGATACTTAAAGGGTGGGTGTCAGGAGGATGGGGCCAGTCTTTTTTCAGTGGTGCCCAGAGACAGGACAAGAGGGAATGGGACAAACTTGAACATAAGAAGTTCCACCTCAACATGAGGAGGAACTTCTTCACTTTGAAGGTTGCAGAGCCCTGGCAGAGGCTGCCCAGAGAGGTGGTGGAGTCTCTTTCTCTGGAGACATTCAAACCCCACCTGGACACGTTCCTGTTTGACCTGCTCTGGGTGGACCTGCTCTGGCAGGGGGTTGGACTAGACAATCTCCAGAGGTCCCCTCCAACCCCATAGCATTCCGTGATTCCACGAAATACCAACACAGAAGCCAACAAGGAGATACAGGTAGTGGTTAACAACTTGCATCTAGGATTACCCAAGCTTGCGCCTTGAGCTTCGCGTAATTAATGATACGGGTAATTTCACCTCAACCCTTCCCAGGTGCCAGGGGTGCTAAAACCAGGCTGCTGGTTTATTTGATAGCTTAACCCAAATACTAGCTTAAAGGTATCATCAGGGCTGCTTTAGGAAGGAGAAATCAGGGGCTGATTCAGGTGCCTCATCGCACCCCATCATCGTGCCCCATCGCCTTGGGCGCCGCCGATGCCAATGACCGGTGGTTGAGCATGGAGGACCTCGGGGTGATCCACGCTCATGGGCATGACACGGCGTGAGACCTATAGAGGCTGCAGCTGCTCCAAGGCAGACTGAGAGGCTGCCTCCATACCTCACATCGCCCCGAGCGCCGCGGGATCCCTGGCCGTGGCTCCTCGGAGCTGTGGCAACAGAGATAACGGGCTGTCGTCGTCTCTGCCGGCTGGAATAGACATAAGTGGAAAAAATCCTCCAGCTCACGTTGATCTGGCACTTGCTGGACACACAGGGAAGGTAGAGAGACGGGGGCAGCCACTAACGACGGGGGGGAGATAAAAGTAGGATTTTCCCCATCTGATTTCGCAGACTCTTGGTGGGTTTTTTTCTTGCCCGTTGGCTTGTCAGCGATTTTGCTGCATTTATTTATACCCTAAAGAGGCAACTCTACCGCCGTTTATTCCTCCACAAAACAGCACCTAAGAAGGAACTTGCACTCTGTTGTTAAAATCGCTGTTGAATTAACCACCAATTCATCACAACGGCTTTATTCACTATGGTTTTGGAGATAACTTTGGGCATGGGTGATTCCAATTGAGTTTTAGGCAAATTCATTGTGAATTGTAACTGTGGTACAGCTGAAGTTACAAAATCAATCTCCAACACCAGAGTGAAAGTGACATAATGACATTAAGTCTTAAGAAGAAACGCAAAAGGTCTGGAGTGAAAATCAAGCAGCAACTCATCTGCCTTCAGAATCCAACATTTATAGTTAATGGAGTGTGTGGAAATCTGTAACAGCTGTTATTCTTTAAGACATATAAAATTACTGAAAAATACACATCATTCTGCCTAGCAGATCAGTCGCAGAAACACGGTCTTTGTATAACCACCCACTTCTGCGTGGTTTTTGGTGGTACCCCCATGGGGGAGCTGGACACCAGGCAGCACACACTTCCCTCCACACCTCGATGCAACACGAGCCGGTAACACAGTATTTCTCACCGGGTCACACAGAAAAATATTATTTTTCTATTATTATCTGTTTCCCTTTTTGAAAGGAAATCATGAATCAATCAGCCCAACCTTGGAGGTGTTCAGGGCTGGATGGGGCTTGGAGCAACCTGGTCTGGTGGAAGGTGTCCCTGCCCAGGGCAGGGGGGTTGGAACTCAATGATCATTAAGGTCCCTTCCAACTCTAACCATTCTATGAAAACAATGTAGTCTGAATTGTATGGGTTTGGACTTCATATATATAAAAAATGATGGATGGCTAACAGATACTAATTCTGCACTTTCTGAAAAGCAATGCAGGCTATCTAGCAACCAAGTGCATGAATCCTGCCACATTTCCTGGGATTTCACTTTATGAGGTTGGGTTTTTTTTCCTTTTTTTTTTCATTATTTCTTTAATACATTCTAAAGTATTTCTTTCACACAGTCTGGGCCAAGTCCTGTAGGCTATTTAGACTCTGACCATAGCCTTCTGCGTGCACTGGTACCGCAGAAACATGCGCAGGTGTGCGCATCTGCATATACGTATTTCTATATATTTGAGTGCATATACACAAAGCGTGTGTGTATACACACAGGCTCACACGCATCGTATATTTTACTTTGCAATATTAAAACAATTTATTTGTAATAACAGAAAGGAAGAATGCGATGTGCTACTTCCTTTCTGTGCAAAATAAGCTACAACGGTCGGCGTTTTAAATTTTGCTGTAGTGCTAGTTACTCACAAGTGTTGGCAGCTTGGACCTACACGGCTGGAGATATACCTTCAGCATAGTGTACTTGCTAACCCTGTCACTTTTTGTATGCCATGCGGTCATGTGTTTGTAATCAGAGGTCCATGGAGCTGGCAAGAAAATCACTCTCTTTCCAGCTGTTCTGTCCTTTTACTGGCATCACATTTGGGGAGCAAACTGTAAATAATAAGGAGTTGATGAAGCTTCCAAAGCTAGCAAATTCCCAACTTCAAAAGCTTCGCTGCTTCTGAAGTTAATGGTTGACTTCCCTCTGGGTTCACTTTTCATGCTTTTACTATATGCCATTCTAG
The DNA here is from genome assembly GCA_033628505.1 of Tringa tobata. Taxonomy (NCBI): domain Eukaryota; kingdom Metazoa; phylum Chordata; class Aves; order Charadriiformes; family Scolopacidae; genus Tringa; species Tringa tobata. The sequence goes on along the minus strand of JAHREE010000324.1, from coordinate 597,187 downwards.
ACCATTAATAACTATTGGTGTTTGTGGCCATCATACAAGGACTCAAAAACATATGACCATTCTTCATGGTTCAAAGATTTGTGGACATTTGAGATGAATACACCCACAATCTGTGATAATCAAGCCCTTTCAGGTATGAATAGCTTCTTTGGCATTTAAGCTCTGGGGCTAAATTTGTGGGTGTGGACCTTCTGTGAAGATCTAGTCTTCACTCCATGGGACGTGCACATCCCTGCTGGGGATGAGGCAGCACCCACCAACTACATCTCTTTCTTTGCTGCAATCAAAGCAGTCTTTGAGATTAGAGAAGAAGGTGAGTATGGAAGAATTCAAAGACCATTGGGGATGGTGTTGAAAGATTATCCTCTCTAGAGGAGCAGGATCTTGTGGAAAGGCATAATATAGACCACGATTTAATCTTCAGATTCATAGTCAATGAACCCATTCACTTCAGATTCAGGTATCAAGTTTCTAATAAATAACATCAGCAATATTTCTAAGACAACGACTATATCCCTAAAGAAGAAAGCAACACCTTTTTTTTTTTTTAAGTTTTAGGTTATCAGACAACACTAAGCAAGTAGTCCACTTCAGAGCTACAAAGTATGAAACATGACCACATCACAGAATCACAGAACCGCTCGGGTTGTCAGGGGCCTCTTGAGATCACAAGGTCTGCCCCTGCAGCTCAAGCAGGGTCACCTAGAGCAGGTTGCCTAGGACTGTACCCAGTTGGGTTTTGCATATCTCCAAGGATGGAGATTCCACGACACCTGTGGGCAGCCCGTGCCAGTTCTCGGCCACCCTCACAGTACGAAAGTCCTTCCTGATGTTCAGAGGGAATCTCCCGTGTTTCAGCGAGTCCACATTGTCACTGGGCACCACTGGAAAGAGCCTGGCTCTGTCTTTTTCACTCCCTCCTGTCATGGGTTTATACACATCAATGAGAACCCTCAAGCCTACTCTTCTCCAGGCTGCACAGTCCCAGCTCTCTCAGCCTTTCCTCATACGTGAGGTGCTCCAGTCCCTTCATTGCCCTTGTAGCCTTCTGCTGGACTCTCTCTAGTATGTCTCTTGCACTGGGGAGCCCAGAACTGGAGCCAGGACTCCAGCTGTGGCCTTACCCGTGCTGAGTAGAGGGAAAGGATCACCTCCCTTGACCTGCTGGCAACACTCCTCCTAATTCATCCCTGGATGCTCTCAGCCTTCTTTGTCACCAGGATGCATTGCTGGCTTATGGTCAGTTTGTTGTCCAGCAGAATGCCATGCTTCTTCTCTGCAGAGCTACTTTCCAGCCAGTTGCCCCCAGCACATCCTGGTACAAAACCTCTCTCCATCATAAATGGATGGCATTAGAAGGAGAGTGCCACCTCCTGCGTGCCAGCTAGCACTGAGTAGAAATGCACCACTGAGGACAGCGTAGAGAGAGGCACCACATGAAGAGGTCACCTTGCTCACGCTGAACACAGTGGGCAAGATGCAGCTCATTGACACCAGGAGTTAATCAGAAGTAAATCCATCCTGGAAACCAGAGCCTTCTGTTCGTTATTGATCGATCTTTGGTGTAGAGCAGCGAAAGGACAAAGGCAAATAAAAATCTTACCCTGCAATTTTCTTCAAGTGGACATAGTCTTTACAGCTGAGATCCCCTGTGAGCAAAGACGAGGCTTGGCACTGCAGGCACAAAATAGGAGGAACTCGGTCCCTGTCCCGAAGTCTTCCTATCAAATCATCAAGACAGTTCAACACTTGAGCCACCATCTCGTAAATGTTTGCTTCTTTTTCTGTGATAAACATATAGCCTTCTTCCCTTCTGGTTTCTGTTCTCTCTGATCTTAATAGCACATCCAAGCATATCAAACACCCAGGGGAATGTGTTCACATCCCTATGATCCAACCCAGATCTGAGCATGAAGCCCGTAAGAACATCTGCTGAAACTGTTTACCAGGAGGAGTTTCTTGGTTGCTTTTCTTCTTCCTCACATCAGGCTATGTTTACACAAGGAATTTCAGCAGTTAATATACAAAATCTACATCTTTACAACTGTAAACCAGTTTGGAGCAAGAAGCATGACGAATTATTTCCAGTTTGCTGGTTTTTTGCTTCTTTGCAATCCTTGCCTCCAAGATGTAGCACCACCCTTTTGCTTATACTCTGCACGGATATAGAAGTTAGTAAAAATAATATTTTATCGTTGGGTTGCACTACTCAACATAAAACAAAGATATGAGGAAGAAAACAAGGCTGTCAAGCCCTGATGATCATCGACATTCAAACACAGAGGGAGCTGGTTCCTGGACTCAATGGACAGCAGTGGCTCGAGTCAACTGCCCTTGTGTAGACACCCACCTGACGTGGCCCAGGGCACCTGGGACGGTAGCACAAGGCTGGTAGATATGATATAAAGGTATGGGAGACCCAGGCCAAATGACCAGCAGCCGAAACCCAGATGGGGTGCCCCGGAGACATATCAAACAGCACATACACATCGACGGGTGAACAACTCAATCGAAGCTGGCCCTCTCATGACTGTCTAGAGCCAGGCAATGTCTGCAAGGAACTTACCCCTCAGGGTCACCCAGTGGTTTTAAAGAAAGCACTCTTTGGTGTCTAACCCATTACTTGAGTACATTTGAATGCTCTAAATTCAAACCACCAGCTCATAGGTTGATGCAGGCAGTTTCTGCAGTTGCTTCCCACCCTGTATGAAGCAGTTATATAGTGAACGAGACAGGCACCAAACAAATGCTTCTCCTAAACTACTCCACGTGTAGGTGAGTGCCAGTTCCCAAAAAAATCTAGGTGCTTTATACATAGTGGAACATAATCAAGGGATGGAACTAGAGAAAATTTTCCCCACCTGTGCCATATCCCTGCAGCTGGGGCAACTGCTCCGTGTGCCTGCATCCTTTCTGGTTACAATGACCATTGTAGCAGGTCCTGAGTTAAAAACTGCTGTTGCCATGAGATTTTGAGATTTCATTTGCTTCTAATTGAAAAAAGGAGAAAAAAAAAAAAAAAGAAGGAAAAAAGAGTAATCTCTTCTGACATGACTAAGTTAGTTTCAAGCATTTCTAAGGGAGAAAAGCGAAAATATGTAAATCCATCACCATGAAAAGTTGTTTGCAGCTTTTTGCTCAATAGCCAAAAACCAAAATCTGAAACAAAACAAAAAAAATTGTTCACGCAACCATTTTAAATTTAGATTAAATTAAATTAACTTTTGATTAGATTAAACTAAATTGGATGCGTCTTCTAAAAATGGAAATGAAACAAAGGAAGCAGAAATTTCACCACAATTACAGACAAGCTCGTGGTGGTAAAAAAGGCTTCCAAAGATGTTTGGGAATCAGATATCTACAAAGTTTCATATTCAAATCTCTGCCAGAGCAATGAGCTCTGACCTTGATAAGACTCACTTAGGATCCTATCTGTTCAAGACAGTCTTTTAAATACAAAGGTGCGAAAGAATAGAAGCAGAAAGTGGAACAAACAACCCTACATATTTTGTTGAGTAGGTCACCTTCCAAAGGTTGGCAGTTTCTGTCCCTCCCTGGCCTCCCCCCAGAAAGTTACACCAAAAAATGTAAGTAGGAGGTCTCACATTGGGTTTCGTTGGGAAAGGTGCACGTAACGAAAGACGACAGGATCTACTAGTATACAAAGCTGTCAGCAGACACTGCCAGCTCTGAAGAGGTATATCTCGCAGTGATAGAGGACACGTTTGCACATTACAAACCTCCACGAGCGTATCTATTTTACACACAACAGAAGACTTGTATTTCAAGACACCCTGGCAGGCTAAAGCAGACCTACCAGCGAAAGTACGTTCATCCAAATAATATTTCTGAGCCTGCTGCCACATCTTTGCCCAACACCAGTCGTACAACAAACATGGCTAAATTTATGCAGCAGCTATTGCTACATAACCGTGTCTTGCATTCTGCACGTAGTTGACCAAAACGTCCTATGACTCTTAAACTTTGATGTGTTAAGGCAGATTTCCGGCCTAGCTGCCATTGCATGTGACAAGACAAAAATAAAACCACGGGCCTCTTGTAAACTTTAATCACCATATTAACACCCGCGAGAAAAGCTTTGGGTGATCCCAATCTTGTTTAAGAGGCCTCAGCCGTAGATACTTACAGGATGTTCTGTCCCTGCTGGCTGCTCATTATCCAAAATTAGCTCTCGGAGCAGTCCTTGCCATAGTGTCTGGCAAAGTGGAAGCTGGACTTGTTTTCAAGAGCTTTTGACATTCTCAGGACCTCCACTCTTCCAGGAATGCATGCCTTCATGGAGCAGGATGTTACACAACATTCTACAGGGAGAACTCAGGAGCACCGTTGCTTGACGAGGAAATAACCCCCTGGAATAACAGGGCAATGATGATTTTATTGCTTTCTTCATACAGTCACCAGTTTACCTGGGTTTTGGCTCTGGCTTAGTGGTTTTCAATGCTGATGGGTTAAGGGCCTGTAATAGATCCAATAGGTCTTGGACACAATAGATCCAATCTTGCAGGCCTTTTGAAAGTAAAATTGCTGTTGATCTTACTGATGTTCTCCCACCATTCAGAGAAAAAATTAATCATTTGTGTTCTCCTCAAAAGCGATATACTCGCACCCTCACTGAAAACCTTAAATTACAAAAAGACCTTCAAAATGTGAATATGCATGCCTGCAGAAAAAACAGCTCTTCAGTCAAAGCAGAGCAAAAACCATACCTCTTTTATATACATAAGATCTCTTCAGTGTATCTTGTATAAGTTATTTTAGATGGTAATTCAAACTTATGTTAAGGCCAGGCTTATATTTTCTAAGCTCTGAAAACCTGTAAAAACAAATCACGTCTTGAGGCTTTCTTCAAACTTTTCCTTAGACAAATGGAGGTTATTGTAGCTGTTGATCTAATTCTAGTAGGATAATGTGCTGATTTGGTTTATTTATCAGGTGTAGCAATTTTCAATTATACTTGTGGTAACCTTGAGCTGATAAAATGCTGGAGATGTTTTTTTCTTACAGTAAAATGCTTTTTTGCCAAAACCTAAGATATTTCACAAGATTGCTCATCGGTAGAGGTCCGACTATTTTGTGTCAAGTCTTGTTTTGGCATTGTCAAAACACGTACATTTGCATGCTTTTCGTTTAGTGCTGCACTATAGTAAAATATTTTTTAATGTATATTATATATACATTCATGCTACATTTAACAAAATGTAACCCGAAGCAAAACCGATCAGAACAGCAAAACCAAAGTCAAGGTTTCTCACCTTCTCAAGATGAAGATCTGGTTTTCTTCATGATTCGGTTCTTTCACACAACGGCTTTTTTTCATGATTCCTCATGGAAGTTTCCCGTAGAATGCTGTTCTTCCACTGGCTTTGTGATAGGAATGGAAATGTGCTCACTTTGAGCACTTCAAAAAAAAAAAATCACATCCTCTTATTTCATTTTTAAAATTTTTCCTGTTTCTTTTCACTCCATATCATTAATATATATTTTTTGAAACTTTGCGGTAACCCTTGCTTGGTATTGCTACATTTTTCCATATGAAAATTTCTTTTAATGTGGCCATTATGTAAATAAATATGTCTAAAATATACTTTGCTATGTTACAAAATGAAGCTTTAAAACATATGCTTCTAATAACTCTTATAAAAATTAATGAAACACTCATTCTTACACAGTGAGTCTAGCTTAACTTTGAAAAACTATGTGAAAACACTAAACTAAAATAAATGAGATTGCTGTTAATGTAAAATATCCATTTGGAAGGCTTTGGTATTTAAATTTAGGTCGTTCAGCCTCTGGCATATGAATCTGGAAGGGAGCCAGTTTCTCTTAAAAATACTAAAGTACGATGCAAATCCAGAATGGACCGTTTTAGAGCAAAGCTGTGCTTTTATTGCATCAACTGTCTTTGGGTGTAAGCGAGGGGAAAGAAAGCTTCTTAAACATTGAAATTGCGGCGTAGGAATGCCAGCAAAAAAAATAAAAAAAGATTTTTGCTCTTCCAGTTGATTCTGTCTGCCATTTCCCAAACCCTGGCAATTTCTCATGGAAGCTGTAGCCTCCAATAAAATAGCTGCAATTAAGAAAAGCGATTCCGGACTGGTGCTGGTCCCAGCCTGTGGTTATGGCATGGATGGATGGCAGCAAGGAGCCTGAGGCAGAGCTGCACAACACCGATGGTCCCATGAGCCACGCATGTGAAGGTCTTTTCCTCCAAAACACAGAGGAGGTGGTGAGTACGCCCAGAAGCACCAAGAGACGGATCTTTTGAGGTCCTCCCTGGCCCTGACGCGCCTGGGCAGAAGAGGAGTCCAGCTCGAGGAGCAGGCATCCACCCTGATCACAGTGGGTCTGTCTCCCCCAGCATAATAGGGCAAAACTGGTGATCATCACGGGGTGTCCCAGGAGTATGAAAGGCCTAGAGAAGTGCCGCTGCCATCCCGTATTTGAGGCTGGACCTGAAGACCTGCAGCAGTCCAGCAGGGGACTTGCCTCCTATTATGGTGACTGCACGGGTGATGCTATAGTCACTCATTCTGGGCAAAAAACACGGAGGGAAAGGTGGGAGAAAGACATAGGGCTCTCCAGGGATAGCATCAGACAGTAGGAAACCCCACTCACTGTTTGTAAATGAGCAAGACTCTCCGTTGAGTGACTTTATGGCCGTGTTTTTGGGGACAACTCATCCAGCAGCCCCTCACCACTGAGCAGGCATCAGATGTAACATCTCTGGGTGAAGCACCCTGCACAGTCTGTTTGAAAAACGCCATGTTTTCCTCCCCTGGTACAAAAAAAGGCAGAACAAGCAACGCGTTTGCTATCCAGAAACTGGTGAGGGAGCAGGTATACCTAGGGGAGAATGAAGGACGAAGCGCAGGAAAGAGGAGGAGGAGGAGGAGGAGAAGAGCGACACGGGGCAGGTTTCCCCCCCCTGAAGGCAGATCTCCATTTTTTACCCTCAAAAATGAGACGGGAAGGGCTGCAGCACGATCAAAGGGCAGCTGGAACCACCTAGAGCTTCCACTTAAGGGCAGCCTGCAGCTGACCAGCCCCTTCCAGGATCAGGTCAATATTTGGCGCAGGTCACTGCTGTTTGCTTTCAACTCGAGGCATTAAGAAAGACCAAAGTTTTTCAGGCCACGTGGACCACGTTTCCTCCAAGGGAAAGTGAAAAACGTTGAGTATTTGCCAAGCTGAGGGAGAGAAAAATGCTAGAAGGTCGTAGCTGTTTTGCAAGAAACAACTTTTCCAAACATTATGCATCCTTCCTGGGAAGGGCACCAACCCACTTAGAAACGGTACTCTACATCAACGTTCAGGCTAATTTATTCTCTATCAGCCTGATAGTATCTAGGACACTTCTCAGATCAATCAAGCCCTCTTGTAATGGAAATATTCCATAGCAAAAAGTGTCATACCTTGTAAAAAGGGAAATCCATTCCGCTGTTAGATATATCACGTCGATAAAAAAATCACTTATCACTGGACAAGAAGATAGATTTTTTTCAAAGTGGCTGGGATTTGGCGGGGAAGAGAAGCAGAGGTTATGTTTAATGTTATTAGATTAGGACCACTGTTTGCAACTTACCTTTTGAATGATGTATTATGTTATCCAATGAAGCAAATCTACTGTGGCTTTCATCAGTTTCTCTTTGAGTACTAAGAGCAGCAAGGATGATACTCTGCATTTTTGTAAAGAAAAATACGTGAACAAACGAAACAAAAAAGATAGAGCTTGCACAGCTTTTTTTTTTCCCCTTACTGCCTTTGTTGGCATTCCCACTTTTCCTCCAAAGGGCCAGCGGTGGCCAAAGATGAAGGTTGTGCCTAGGGTCAGGACAGCTTCCCACCCCACCTGCGCATCGGACGCAGAGGGGTGGTGATGCCCGTGCTCTGAAAACCAGGTTCCTACAGGGGCTGGTGGAGATGGGGTAAATTTTTCTCCTGCAGCAGTGTGGCCGCTCAGGAGCACAGAGGTGGGAAGGATGGAGGAGTCTGGCTGGTGTATATATATATATTTATATATATATACAGCAGCAGAGGGTCATGAAGATGCTCAGAGGGCTGGAGCACCTCTCCTATGAAGACAGGCTGAGAGAGCTGGGGTTGTTCAGCCTGGAGAAGAGAAGGCTCCAGGGAGACATTATATTGGCCTTCCAGTACCTGAAGGGGCTACAGGAGAGATGGGGAGGGACTCTTGGTCAGGGAGTGGAGCCATAGGACGAGGTGTAATGGTTTTAAACTGGAAGAGGGGAGATTTAGATGAGACGCCAGAAAGAAATTCTTTGCTGTGAGGGTGGTGAGAGCCTGGAACAGGTTGCCCAGAGAAGCTGTGGCTGCCCCATCCCTGGAGGGGTTCAAGGCCAGGCTGGATGGGGCTTGGAGCAACCTGGTCTGGTGGGAGGTGTCCCTGCCCAGGGCAGGGGGGTTGGAACTGGATGATCTTTAAGGTCACTTCCAACTCTAACCATTCTATGATTCTATGATATATATTTATATACCGAAACCCAGGCCCGGCTCTTAGATGAGGACTGAAGTGGATAAACCCAGAGCTAGTAGTTTGAAAAAAGGACCCGAGACAGCTGGGAGCATCAACACGTGTGTCGTGCAGGTACCACCACCACCACCGCTGCGGAAGCCGGGCTGATCCTCAAGAGAAGGGCAGGTGGAGCAGACAGACTGGTTTCAGGATGAAGAACCTGCTGGCTTGACTTCGCCCCTCTTTCAGCAGAAGAAGGCTGATTTTCCTGGGGGAGGTTGGAAGCTGCTGTCAGAGCATCCGCCGGGGATTTGCCTGGCTTTCCCCGGCTCCTTTCATGCGGAGGCTGGAGAGAAAAGGCTGCAGGTATTTGGTTACCTCCGATGGATAGGGGGCTTGCTAGACACTGTGTGGCCCCATCTGCTGGCTCAGCATCTCCCTGGTGCCCCTGGGGAGGGACAGGCTGGTGGGTACGGGTGGGTAGGAGGACACCGAGTGAGGGGGTGGCAGGGCAGCAGGCAGGTGCCCCGGTGGGAGAGGAGCAGGATTTTGGGCAACTTGGTGTAGCCCCATAACTGGAGAGTTGATTCAGATGAAGGACGTGACAAAAGGGAGTGTTACGGGGAAGCTTTTTCTGGAGGGAGGTCGTTTTTAGGTTCAGCTCCTCCACAGTTACAGGAAAGGCACAAATTCTGCAGAACGTCCTCTCACGTCCTTTGTTCTCCCTAATATTTCCAATTTCCATTCGATCATGAGGTTAAAGAAGCAGTTCGTGGAAAAAAAACCCAAACAATACACGCACGCACACATGCAAATTCACCCAGAAAAACGATGGCAGAAAATAGATTTTTTTTTCCTCCCATATAAGATGCAGGGTACAATCTTACCATCTTTTTTTTTTTTTCCAGCAAAACTCTGCCCGGAGCTGAAAGCAGAGCAGGATTGGCACAGCAACCCGCTCTACTTTTACTACCTGCTGGATCTCTCCCTCCCCACTCGCTTCAGGACCTCAGTTCTTTGGTGGTCTCCTGTTTTGACATCTGCTTACCCTTATCTCTAATCAGTTTTGCTGATAGACATTTCCCCTGAGTGCAGAGAGGCTGCCTAATAGATTTTTTTTTTAATTTTTTTTTTTTTTTTTAAAACCAACTGCTACTTGGTAGTCAGGAAACTATCTCTGTGACCTGCAAGGGTGAGAGACACCATTCCCAACATTCCCATGCAGACAGCTAAGTCTCACTCAGCGTTATCTGATTTGCTGTATTCTGCTCTTTGTGCTCTCCTAACACCACGCCGTAACAAGCGCAATCCCTCTTTGTTAAACCCAAAATTAGGCAGAACACAGGATATCCCAAGGCACCGAACGAGCAGGGGATGCTCTGTCAGTAATTGTTAAATAATGTGGTAATTTACTACGGCCTTGTATCAAGAGTTACACTGTCTGCCAGACCGAGTTGCTTACAGGAAGGAGAAGTGGTTGCAACGATTTGTCACTTGATGCAAAATTCTTCAGGGAAAAATAAAAATAACATCACACATCAAAAATGCCAGGTTTTACAGAAAGAGAAATGGGTAAAATGAAATGTTTTGCCCTCAGTCGATACGAATGCCCAGTAGAATACGCAGCAGCCCACGTTTTGCTCTGACAGTTGGGCAAAAGGCAGTGGTTCTCCGACAGATATAAATGTCAAAACACCCCATAACAAGGCATAAGCTCTTATCATTTAGCAACGGTACACTGAGTTTCCAGCTAGACAGCTACCGTGCATGATGGGCAACAAATAAAATAAAAAGTGGTTCCGATGCCTTCTGAAGGCTCAGAAACCATAACACGAAGCAGAGTACTAGAAAGTGTACTGTGAATAGGTTATTACGTATTGGCAGGATGCTTGAGAAAATCCCTGACGGATTTCTTCTTGTTGATCTTAATACAGCAAAAAAGAGCCACAGGGATACGAGGAACTGAGTCCTGGGTGATTTTTGATTTGAACTTTCCATGAGAGTGGGATGGTAAGGAATGTCTGCATCTGGGCTTTTAAATCAGTTTTTTTTTTCTGGGTCTATCAAACGAAATTTTTATTGAATTTCCTTCTGCTGGTTTGTTTTTATTCCATTTCAGTGAAAACAAAGAGCACACACTTGCAAAAACACGCCTGAGTCCAGACGGTCAGTGCAGGAAATTCCTGCTGTTCTGGTGAAAACTGGGACGGGAGGGAGGAGGGGGGACACGCTCAGCCACCTCTGCTGAAGCTATGACGTGAACCCAGGAGACACCTGGCCCTCTGGGGTCTGCCCTGCCATCCGTGTAGGCATGCAGACTGGTGAGACCCACCAGCTGGAGAGAGCTCAGGTGGAGGACTTTCACCCGGTGGTTCAGGTGGACACAAAAGCACCGTGTTGGGAAACCCTCAGCCAACGTACACAGGGACTAACCCCACGTTTGGGTTTCGAGGCAGCACTGGTGGAGGAATCCATAGGAGATCCAGAGTCCCCAGCTCCAGCGCTGCAGTATAACTCATCCATCTCTTGTTTCTAAAGCATGGTGCAAATCTAAAAGCCGTTTATAACTTCACGTATCTACATTCACAACCGAAGCCAAGGATGATGTGGACCCCTACAGTATCCCCAACATAACTCAGACTGCTCCTTCCCCCCAGAAGGGGTAACAACTCTACGCCTTGCTAATTACAGTTCATAAGCTCATGTGATTAAAGTGAGCCAATGCAGCCAAGCCAGGAATGCGAAGCTTGTGCTAGACGTTGGTGTTTTGATGGCTCCTCATCCCTGGAGGCCTTATCTGGAGTCTCAGCCGGGTGGCTGGTGAGCACTGTCGCCGAAGTGCTGATGTCTCCGCGCGGTCCTGGATGGGGAAATAACATCAGATCTGCTCCCTGGGAAAAGGCTGCGCAGAGCCCCGAGTCGCCCGGCCAGTTTCCTTGTCGCTCCCTGCAAAGAGGTGATCTCATCCTCGCCGTCTCCAAATTCCCTATCTCCAGCGTAGGAGAGGGAGGCAGCGAGGGACGAGGGGAGAGGGAGAGAGGGGAAGCTGCGAGAAGAAAGATCCCATTGTTAGATGGCCCTTATTCGTGTGAGAACGCTTGCCAAGACAACAAGATTGGGGCTCGGCGACGAGAACTCCAGGGTCAGCGGGGAGCTCTGCAACAAAAATGCCTGGACTCCTTGTGCTCACCATCTTTAGGGGAAAAAAAAAAAGAGGAAAAAGCAGCTTCCAGATGTGAGTGAGTCTTCTTACAGCCATCCGGTCCCCTAAGCCTAGCAGATTGTATGGCCTGAAGATGCCTGCACCCCCTTTGCACGGCTGAGCAATTGCCATATTTGCCTTGGAGGGAGAAGGGCATCAAAACCCTAGACCCAGCCACCAAAGGGCTTCAGGTGTGTTAGTCTTGAATCTGAGTTGAATTAGGCTTCAGGAACATGGCCATAAAGAACAGGAAAAATCCAAGATTGAGAAAAGGTTGGGAACGAACTGCAAAAGCCTAAGGCTCTGGGGAACAACTAGCGTCAACTGTATGCAGAGACCCAGCCCCTCTCTCCTTCTAAAGCTAAACCAAGAATGGAAAAATTCAGATACTAACTTTGTTGCCAGAAAGTGACATAAAAATGCCAGGAACAGGCCCGGTGTCGGGCTTAAGGAACTCTCTTCTATGCCATCATCCTTCAGGAGGGAATTTATTATGACTTCAGGTCAGTTTACACCCACCGAGGACGTGCCAATCCCCATATCCATCCATCTGGGTCTCCCTGGAAGCCATCAGGGCTCTCAGGGGAACTCGGTGCTGATGGGGCTGGTGGGATGCACTGATAGAGCAGGTAGGGTGCTTCCAACGAGCCCGTGTCATGGGTGGCACCCAGGAGGGAAGCCAGCTCTGATTCCAACTAATGGGCTGCACAGCTGCCAACAAGGGGCACCCACCTTGGTGTGACCATGGTCAGTGGAGTAACCAGGCCCTCACTCAAAGAAGCCTCCTGAGATCTCACACTGTCCCCTGCTTAGCACGGCCAGTAGGGCTTCATTGCCTACAGAAAAAGAAAAAAGCTCTTCTTGCACGATTCAGTGAAGAAAAAAATTGTTGGGTTGTCTGGTTTGTCCCTGGGTTGCTGTTTTTTTTTGTGGTAAAGCCCTTTTTTCCGCAAGGCATTCCTGCAGCAGGTGTGGAGGAGCCAGTCTGGGTCCGAGCCACCTCCTTTCCACCCAACACCGCCTGGTTTCCTCAGTTCCCCTTCCCAGGGTGTGATGGAATGAGTGCTTGTGAAGGCTGTAAGCACTTGCTAATTTGGGGTTTGTCTGGTAATAGTCGGTGGGCCTGCCTTTCCAACCTCTGTGGAGCCAAACCCACGGATCATTTCTACTCCCAGTCTTCCCCTCCTCCTCTGAACCTTTTTCCAGAGCCTGTTTCTCGCTGACATCCACCTCCCCACAGCCCCTCTCTCCAATCCCCCTCCTCTTCGTTGTTTTTTTTTTTTCAAAAAAAATCGACCTGGGCTTTGTTGTACTAATTAGATTATCTCTGCCTGAGGGACCCACAGAGCAGCCCCCACAGAGCACAGACAGGACACATAATCCCTGTTATCAAGGGGGCTGTCATTTGGCATGTAGATCAACTAATACTTTCAATACCACGGGAGCAATTGTACATCTTAATATTGATTTCCACCCCTCCCTCCCTCCCCCCAAGATACCATCTCCTACATGCCTTCAACGGTCTCTCTCGCCCTGGCTAAAAGGATCCATTTATTATGAGGCAACAAAACCCTGCTTTCTGAACTCGCACGTGAGAAGATCCTTCGTGGGGAGGGAGAGCAAACACGGAGAAGATGAGTCCACACAACCATGTCAGGGAGGAGCGAGGGAGCAAAACAAACCAAACCAAACCAAACCAACCCAAACCCAACCCAACCCAACCCACCGCCACTTCTACGCCGCCTTGTGAAGCCATTAATTGGGAGCTGACTGACGTGGAAGGCTGGAGGCCCGTCATGAGAAGGGGCACCAGCAATAAATCATGTGCTAAAAGCAGTAATGCTTTGAGTCAAGCCACGTTGCTACCGTTCAGCAGCCAGCCTGTTAAATAAGTTCCCCCTCGTTTACCTCGTTCTTCCTTTCCGCCCACCCCAGTATGAATTTCGAGAGACTCTCTTCGTATTTTGTGCTCCTGACAAATTACCTGTGGCTAATTGCAGGAAGGAGGAGCGCAACAATGGAACGACCTTCACTTGAGGCATCAAAACTTTACTCTGCTCTGGTGAGACCTCACCTGGAGTATTGTGTGCAGGTGTGGAGCCCTCAATATAAGAAGGACATGGACCTGATGGAGAGGGTCCAGAGGACGGCCACGAGGATGATCGGGGGATGGAGCACTTCTGCTACGAGGACAGGCTGAGGGAGCTGGGGTTGTTCAGCCTGGAGAAGAGGAGGCTTCGGGGAGACCTAATAGCGGCCTTCCAGTACCTGAAAGGAGCCTACAGGAAGGCTGGGGAGAACCTGTTTACAAAGGCCTGCAATGACAGGACAAGGGGCAATGGCTTTAAACTGAAGGGGAACAGATTTAGATTGGAGATTAGGAGAGGGTTCTTCACTGTGAGGGTGGTGGAGCACTGGAACAGGTTGCCCAGGGAGGTGGTTGAGGCCCCTTCCCTGGAGATATTCAAGGTGAGGCTCGACGAGGCCCTGGGCAACCTGGTCTGGTTGGGGGTGTCCCTGCTGACTGCGGGGAGGTCGGACTAGATGACCTTTGGAGGTCCCTTCTGGCCTGGACAACACTATGACACTAAAACGCTTTAAGTGACCACCAACAAATCAACCTGCACAGGCACAGACCCCTTCTTCGTGGTGCCCCTGTCAAGGCTAACCAGGGGTAACTGGATTCTCAAAGTATTCATTTCAGAGGACTTCTACAGTTGGTGAGACAGAAAATTCTTTAGCTTGAGGTGCTCTGCATTATCTTCCTAGAAACTTATGACACTCAGACAGCCAACGTTCAGTCGCTTGCACGTATCCTTCTGTTGTACCAAATTACATTCACATCACGACTCTCAAAAAGCGGGTTTGGATGATAGAATTCATTTTCTATGCTCAGTCGAACCCATGCTAGAACCAAAGGGGAAAGAAACGATTCCCAAGCAAAGGAAGAGGGGAAAAATTCCTGCAGCCCCACCACCTAAGCAGCTCTCCTGACGGAGGACTCCACAGCTTTAACAAACAGCCTGTAGAGCCTGATGTTGGCACCTGTTAATACCATCCGCAGAGCTGAACACGTTTTATTGCCAGACAGGAAACTTTATCTGCAGCACTGGGATGGCGTCCTTCTCTTCCAAAAAGTGTCATAGGATCTCTCACTTCCTCCTGGACAGTCACCAGAGCCAGGAAAAATAGGACCTGGGTCCAGTGTCTCAGCTGAAAGCAGCCCTCCAGCAGTGCAGAGCTTCCTGTAGAGCCTCTACAGCTCTGCCAGCGTCAAAGACAAATACACGTTGTGGTCTGGGGACTGCACTTTTATTTAAGGGCTCCCTCTGCCTCAGTTCCCTCCTCTCCCCTCCCTACCAGCCTTTCCATTTCTGCTTTCCAGGTACCCGACTTTTTTTTTTTTTCAGCTAAATGCTAGACTATTTTTCCAGACGGCAGGGAACCACACACCTAAATTACATTCAACATGTGACCAACACATGGACCTCTATAAATATATATATATATATATACGCGCACAAAATCACAGGCGTCTCTACTTGTGCAATGCAGAAGGGTGATAAATCAAGAAAACACTTTATGTTCACCACCACGGTTCACAGATATCCACAAAAGGCAACAACAGAAGAGCACAACTCCTCCAAAAATCAGTTCTGGGCTGGATTCTCAACAGGGAAAGAAAAATCTTGGTAAATGAGATTTAAAAGTACCCAACCTGACTGGATCTTCTGGTCAGCAGTATGGTGGGGATACGCTCCTGTCCTGAGGGACGTGAGGTCTCCCTGCTCCTGTGGCAGCGCGTGGGATTGCTAGCAAGTCAACAGCACCCTGTAAAATCAGAGATCAAAATCAGAGATCAAAACAGATACACAGGGCAAAACAGAGGCTCAAACCCCAAGGGACTTCCAAAAGCAGACACAATATCGATGGGAGAAGGAAACGCGAGGCATTTCTCCCAGCCCCTGCTTACACCTGCTGGATGGTGCAAATGTAGATGAAACGGGGTGAGAAAGGTGAAGAAAAGTGAGAGCTTACATTGTCCTTCCGTAACATCACCTCTGAGGTCTCTCAGGTATTTGACACCTTCTCCCATCCCAAGCCCCAGAAAACAGCATTGACAATAAACATCTTCTACCAACTGTTAACTTCTCCCCGTTTCCTGAGCGGAAGGATGGAAAATACTTTATATATCACTACAGTAACTCAATAACAGGATTGAATGAAAGGCATCGTTTTCAGCAGGGATTTCAGACAAACAATTGCTGTGCCTGAAAAGCACACTGAATTGGTGGCTTACATTTCAACCAGGAGGGATGAGGAAAGGGAAGGGAATGGCAGAGGGACCTTTGGTCATTTTTTGATGCATGGGCACAGCTCCATTCATTCCAGACTCCGAAAAGGGAATGGAAATGTATAGGGGCTACTGAGGGATCAAAGTGGGCAGGGATTCTGGGAGCCAGTCTCCTAGGAAATTAGACAGGCTGAGAGAGCTGGGGTTGTTCAGCCTGGAGAAGAGAAGGCTCTGGGGAGACCTTATAACAGCCTTCCAGTACCTGAAGGGGCTACAGGAGAGATGGGGAGGGACTCTTGGTCGGGGAGTGGAGCCATAGTACAAGGGGTAATGGTTTTAAACTGAAAGAGGGGAGATTTAGATGAGATGTCAGGAAGAAATTCCTTACTGTGAGGGTGGTGAGACTCTGGAACAGGTTGCCCAGAGAAGCTGTGGCTGCCCCATCCCTGGAGGGGTTCAAGGCCAGGCTGGATGGGGCTTGGAGCAACCTGGTCTGGTGGGAGGTGTCCCTGCCCAGGGCAGGGGGTTGGAACTGGATGATCTCTAAGGCCCCTTCCAACTCTTACCATTCTGTGATTCTGTGATTCTATGAAATTATAGCTCTGCAAGCACCGGGACCAAAGAGAACTGGTTTTCCATGGTTTTGCATCTTGCAGTTATGGTTTTTTGGTGTCTAATAAACTTAAAATTTTGACTGGAATGGCTCCTTATGTTGGGCAGGGGATGGGGGAAGGGAAGGGTGTGCAGTTTTATATCCTCTGATGTGTCTGAAGGGTTGAGTTCACCATTTCCCTCAGCTGGAGCATGAATAAATTGTCTATCCTCTACTTAGATATTTGCTGCCATGAGACCTGTAAGGATTAAACATCTTTGAACAGTTTGTTTACTGCTGCCCTGTGATTTTGAAAGTTATTTTGGAGAAAGAGGTAGCCATACAGGCCATACAGAGTGGACCATGAGACTCCAAGTACCACCTTTCCTTTGGGAGTCAGGCTTAAAAATGGGTTTTGTGTAAGGAAGCACAACAGTAGCTGAGAGAGTTTTTCAAGTTTTTTCCAGTTTGTTGCATTTTGGAAACTACCCTCATGCAGATACTTAGGATTATTTTAACATAAATTAAAAACGATGCCCAAAATCTCAGTGAAACTCCAGAATCAGGACTGCAGAAAGACTGTTGTCATGACAGCAAGCTCTTGCTGTGCCTTTACTTTGGGGCTCAAGCCTACCCACTTTGTCCAAAGTTAGAGAGTCTCCACAGCACAAGGCAGAGGTGGACCACCTATTTGGAGACTCCACAGAATGCAGGGACCCTCACCCCGGTCCTGGAAACAATATTTCTGTGGGTGCAACGCCGTGTTTGGCTAATTAGCACTTGTAAGAGGAGGAAGTATTATCTGGCCTCAAGTTGTGCCAAGGGAAGTTCAGATTGGATATTAGGAAAAATTTTTACACTGAAAGGGTTATTGCACATTGGACTGGGCTGCCCAGGGAAGTGGTTGAGGCCCCATCCCTGGAGGGATTGAAAAGCCGGGTTGCCATAGTGCTTAGAGCCATGGTTTAGTGATGGTTTTGATCAGAGTTGGGTTGATGGTTGGACTAGATGATCCAAAAGGTCCCTTCCAACCCAGACAATTCATTGATTCTATGATTCTATGATCTTTGTCTCCCTTTCCAGTATGGTGAGGGAAGTTTGAGGACCTCTGCGTTACCCTCCATGGGGCCACACAGATACTTCCAATGTTTCTTTGCAAGACCTCAGCTCCCCACCACAGTGCCAGGTGCCCAGAGCCAAGCAAAGTGCCGGGGAAGGTCCCTGGAGAGCTGCAGGGGAAGACAGCTTTGCATTACATCTGCCAAGTCCTAGCACAACCCTGCCAAGGAGGGGAAACCTGAGGAAATGCCTAATGGCACATCCTTCAGCATCACCTTTCCCCTCACGGGCTTCCACCTACCATGGCTCAGTGCCACATGGCCATACGGGGTGGTGGAGAGCTGCAATGAACCTTTTGAGGGATCATGGACCCTAACGTTCTCCTTCTCCTTTGCAACAACCCAGCTCTCTGCTCCATACCTCAGTGGTGGAGCCAGCCCTAGGGATTATGCCCCCACGGGTCTCTGCTGCTGTCTGCAGGGTGACCAAGCCTAAATGTAAGCTCATTGAAGCATTCTTCGATAATAAAAAGAATAAAAATCTAAATCCTGCCAGCTTCCCATAGCTGCTAGGGCAGAAGAGCCAACTTCACACCGTATGGGGAAAAAGGAGCTCCAGGGCTTATCTCCTGCTGGGAGGAAGGTCTGGGATGTATTCTGCACATCTGCCCTGTGGCCGAGGAATGCGACTGGCGAGGGGTGGCTGCTATCAAGCCCGACACATTCAGCGAATTCTTTGGCTCTTGTCACCTACCCGATGGCTTTTCCTAGTCTTAACAGCCTGGGACCAGAGGAACAGGGGGGTGGCAGGCAGAGCTGGCCACCACCGTGGTTTTTCTCAGGTTGGCAGCCAGCACTAGCGCTGGGTGTCGCTTTAGGAGGTGTTCCCTTGATAAGGGCCACCACTCACACCAGTGCAGGAGAGAAGATGCTGGCCCAGATTAGGAACTGTGCTCTCGCTTTGCTACCTCCTCCTTTCACGTGGGCCATCTAACCTTGGAGAAACAAATATCTTGTGCGCCCCAAAATGCTGCCAGAACAAGAAAAAAGCCCTCAACTCTAAGGCCAGAATAGGGATCAGAGACAGACACAACCCCAGAGGCTGTCCTAGTCACACCAGTAAAGCCATGTTTGCCACAAGCTTTCCTGCAAAATTTTGTAGGGGCTTTCACAGAATCACAGAATGCTGTGGGGTTGGAAGGGACCTCTGGAGATCATCCAGTCCAACCCCCTGCCAGAGCAGGTCCACCCAGAGCAGGTTGCACAGGAACATGTCCAGGTGGGGTTTGAATGTCTCCAGAGAAGGAGACTCCACCACCTCCCTGGGCAGCCTCTTCCAGGGCTCTGCCACCCTCAAAGGGAAGAAGTTCCTCCTCATGTTTAGGTGGAACTTATGTTCAAGTTTCTGCCCATTTCCTCTTGTCCTGTCCCTGGGCACCACTGAAAAAAGACTGTCCCCATCCTCCTGACACCCACCCTTGAAGTATTTATAGGTGTTGATCAGATCCCCCCTCAGCCTTCTCTTCTCCAGACTAAAAAGACCCTCAGCCTTCTTGTCCCTCAGCTTTCTTGTGTTCCAATTGATTTCTTCTAAGGGAATATCTACTTCTGGCCACATTTTTGGGCTTTGGGTGTAGGAGAAGGGCGAAGAGGAACAGACATACATGTCCATCAACACCAATTTTTTTTTCCATCCAAACTTCATGCCATTCCATTCTATCCATTCCCCGCAGGAACTACACATGCTGCCCAAGAGCTCAGGCACAACAACTCCCATAAGGTGTCTGAAAGGTTTCTGCCTTAATACAAGAATGCATTTGCACCAGGTCAGGCATATGAGGTATCTTACTCTTGGTCTCCTCTCCCAGACGTGCTAGAGCACAATAAAAAAAGCACTCACCTTGCATAAAAAAAAAAAATCATTCAGAATTTTTCCACATCCTCCACCGGAGAGAAACCCTCGTCAGAGAGAAATAAAAAAACATCCTTGATATGCAGTTAGTTTTGTCTTTGACAACAGGAATATTCCAGTGCAGGTGACCTGACAACATGGCTTTGGGTAGGAAAACAAAGATTATTTAAAACGGAATTCGGATAGGCAGAAGGAATTAGTAAGTCTGCACAAATATTAAGCAATGGAGCGGTGGAGAAGAGAGACGCCCTGAGCACCCAGGGAGTTTCACAAAATAGCTAGGAATTCTCAGAAAAAAAAAAAGAAATGAAAAAAACCCACCAGCCGTCCTTAAGATATAACTGTATTTATCCTGGCAGTTGCTAAATGTCTCGTATCTCAAAGCAAGACCAAGAAAATAACAGAATGACATTCCAAATCGCCATCTGAATGCAGACACAGATGGGGGAAGGGGCAGAAGGCTGTTTTCTCTCAGATCCCAATTATGCCGGATAACTCCAGATTGGGTCCACCAAACAAAACCGAGCCGTGCCAGAACAGCATCTACAACTGGCTCTTCTTAACAACCCTGCTGCCTTTCCTTCCCGAGCAGAGGAAACGGATCGGGAAAGCTGGGATTTCCAGGCTCCAGGGGCCATCGTTTTGTCACCTCATAGAATCATAGAATCATAGAATCGTCTAGGTTGGAAGAGACCCTTGGGATCATCGAGTCCAACCATCTACCCTACTCTACAAAGTCCTCCCCTACACCATATCCCTCAGCACCACATCTAATCATCTCCTAAACACATCCAGGGATGGTGACTCAACCCCCTCCCTGGGCAGCCTATTCCAATGCCCGACCACTCTTTCCATGAAGAATTCTTTCCTAATGTTCAGTCTAAACCTACCCTGTTGGAGCTTGTGCACCTCCTCCACGTGCACAGCCACATCACGAAGGCATCGAACACAGAGGCTTAACTTAATAGCTCAGAATTTAAAGGTGTAAGCAGGATAGTTTTTCTGGAACCCCTTTCACTGAAGAAGTGAATTCATATTCCTTTAATCAGGTTGTTATTCTCACATGCTCTGATTTCTGTGCACAAGGCTGAAGAGCTGGCAGCTCCGTGCTTCCTAATTGCCAAAGGACTAACCGCCGAGCAACTGTCTGCTATTTAAGCTCCCCGACAATTTTTTTCATCACAAAATTTTATTTTCATGAAATTCCCATCAAGGTGGTCCTCGTTCCTTCCGAGGACGTTAGCACAGGAGACGTCAGCTCTATGCGTGATACCTACGCGTGTACAGCGCAGCTTTAAGACCTACAAGCTTTGAAGAAGCAGCTTGAATTTTGGGAGAAGAAAACTCCAGGCAGGTTTTGTAAAGAGAGCTTTAAGCCAGGTGAGAGTGGAAATGAAGAAAACCAAGGCAGGATCAAGCAGTCCCTGGGGTGGGGGCTCGTATGGGTCAGCCCCTCACATGCTTGCATGGGATGCAGCCAGATGAGGGTCAAGCTTAGGGAAGAAAGTGATGGGAAGTGATGAAAAGCAGGGAAGTTGCTGGGCTCAGTGGTGGAAACGGAAGAGTTAGAGAAGGGAAGCAGACTCCTAACACTTTTGACGGGCAAGGAGGGGGAATTGCAGAGGACGAGGAGCAAACGCATCAAGGAAGGACGAAGGGCTGTGCACCACCAGCCTTCTGCAGGAAGACCTGCTGAGGAAGGAGGGAAATGCAGGCCACGTAAAAGGCAGCTCTGAAGTTTGCAGGTGCAGTATTTTGTCAAGCTGGATGAGCTGGAGCTGTTCCTCTTGGACGAGGGTGGTGCCAAGGGAGGAGCTCAGCAACCTGACTGGATTCAAGAGCATTAACTGTGTGAAAACAGGAAGCTCATGAGTTCAGTAGAAGCGTCACTAAAGTCCATTTCTTAAAATGGGGACTCTGCATGCTGTTTCAAAGGGTGCACGGATGTCTTCTTGAATCCATCCTCCTGGGTGTGACTGGTCGGTGATAGTGGCAGTGACTCCATCGCTCCTGGAGACCTACCTGGTTTTGTGCCTAACAAATTACTCACAGAGTAACACGTTCATCTTCCCACACAGATAAACAGGTGCTGCAGTTCCTCTACAGCATGCCAAAATCACCTATCCCAATCAGCTGTAACAGCAGATTTCAGTGTTTAATCGCTAAACCTGCTGGATTAT
This sequence comes from Tringa tobata, assembly GCA_033628505.1. NCBI lineage: Eukaryota > Metazoa > Chordata > Aves > Charadriiformes > Scolopacidae > Tringa > Tringa tobata. The sequence goes on along the minus strand of JAHREE010000324.1, from coordinate 575,455 downwards.
TACAACCGGCGCGGTACGCGTGGCCTTTTCTTACAGGTATCATCCAAAATTACCCCCAGTGAAAATAAGGGATGGAAGTGACACTGCATTACACCCCGAGAGACACTACATCACCTCGGTCTGGTATACATCAGTGGATTTTGATTCTTTCACGTTTTCTATCGGGAAGTCAAGTGAGGGAGTGATTTTAAGGTACCCAAGTTCTAAGCGTCAGACATCTGAAGCAGATTAATGATGTCTGTGTAAAACTGATAAAATGCTACCATCCGGACCCCATCTCCAGCCTGATTACAGAGCTAAAGCAATCTTCTTTCTTTCAACTCAAGCTTGAACTGCCACTCTTTAGCTTATTCTTAGCAACGGCACAGCCCAATAAAACTTAAAAACAACAAGAGGTAGAGCCCTCTTCACTCTCTCTCGACCACATCGGGGCTGAGAGGAAATAAAAGCAGGAAAAAAAAAAACCAACCACATATTTCTGCCACAAAGGCTGAAAAGCTTGCTCTCAGATCACGCTGAATTTCCTAGAAAGTAAATAATCATCTTGTGGGATGTTGAACACCCGGCACGGTTGCTGCCCCGTAGGAATTATGGCTTTACATGATCGCCCCTTCAAGACACAAAAGGTTTGCTTCCAGGCACGGAGTTGGTCTGAGTCTGGGATTTTACCCTCGTTTTCCCACTGACGTGGAGAGGGATGTGGAAAAGTCGTTTTGCTGCCCTGTGCCTTTGCCTCACTTCGTTGTCCCCCCATCTCCTGCATCCAGCTCTCACCCTGCTTGCCTCGGGAAACCTCCACTGCGCATTCAAGAGTAACTAAATCACAATTAGTCACCCTGATGCCAGTGGGGTAAATCTGGATAGTCAGTACTTCATTACTCACTTCTATTTATTTGGCTGAGGTAATGCGGAGCTCATTTCTAATTTGAAATAATAAAAATGTTGACAGAGGGCTGCTGCTTTTTGGAAGGAGAAAAATAATCAGGACTTTCCCAGACTGGAAACTGTTTGGAGCGCTGCTCTCATCCATCACTTCGCATGGCTCCGTGGCAACTCTCTCCTTACAATTGCAAGTCATTCTCCATCATCACACGGGGCCAGCTCTCCAGCGAGACACAAACAGAAACAGGCACAAAGCTGCTTATTGGTAAATAAATCAAAGAAGCGGAATTGGGGGAAGGCAACAACACAGGGATCTCTCTGTCGGGATAGCAGAGATTTATGTGAGAGATTCACTGATGCTTCAGGCCACTGGTGCCATTTCCCAGGGTATGAATGGGTGGATCTTTTTGCATACATTTTGCTGGGTTGACTTAAGTAAGTCTTGACAACTGTCTTTCCCCGGGGACTAGACTAAAAGTATTGTTTAGAAATCTAATATATGGTTTATTTACTCAATTTGTGCTGAGCACTACAGTTCCTTCAGGCCAGCTTCAGCAGTCCATTACTCCATTAATGCTCCATTACTGAAATTAGTGCTGTAATTGGAAGGAGGGAGGATGATGGGGAAGGGGACACTTTTTAAAGGAGCAGGTCCTGCTTAATCCCATCACGGGAGAAAGCATTAGGAAAAAAAAAAAACCCTCAACTGCTGGCCCCCAAGGCCTTCCCTTAGGGAAAGGGGTAGGGAAGAGGAAATTCTCTCTGGTGGGTGACATGCAATAGCTGTGCAGTGAACAGAGAGGTCCAAAGGCCACACCAGATGGTCCCCACTTCAGGTCAGAGGACACAACAGCAGCATCGAGGCGCCGCCAGACAGAGCTCCCCAGCGCCAGAAATCAGAAGACACTTGGGTTTCACCCTCAGCTTCTGGTGCCTTACACGAAGGTGGAACTTGCAGGGTTGCTGGTATGGTCACTCCTCCCAGTGTCCACCACACAGGCAGGTTGCAGATGGCTGTTTCGCTGCCTTCACCAGCCCAGGGAAAGGAAAGGGGAGAGGTGCACTGCTAGGAAAGATGGCTTAACCCATGGGGGTGGTGCACAGAGCCGGTTTTGCTTCCCACCACAGGCCCTCCTTAAAATCATAGAAGGTGTAACTGTGTTTGAGGCTGCAGAGATTCCTTTTGCTGCTTTGCTTCACTCATCCATCCCCCAAAATGGAACTGTAGAATCATAGAATTGTCCAGGTCGGAAGGGACCTTTCAGATCATCTAGTCCAACTATCAACCCAACTCTGATCAAAACCATCACTAAACCATGTCTCTAAGCACTATGGCAACACGGCTTTTCAATCCCTCCAGGGATGGGGCCTCAACCACTGCCCTGGGCAGCCCAGTCCAATGTGCAAGAACCCTTCCCATGGAAACATTTTTCCTAATCTCCAATCTGAACCTCCCCTGGAACAATTTGAGGCCATTTCCTCTTGTCCCATCGCCTGGGACTTGGGAGAAGAGACCGACCCCCCCTGGCTACACCCTCCTTTCAGGGAGTTGGAGAGAGCCAGAAGGTCTCCCCTCAGCCTCCTTTTCTCCAGGCTGAACACCCCCAGCTCCCTCAGCCTCTCCTCACAAGACTTCTTCTCCGTTGCCTTAAATGCTTTGCAGCATGAAGGAATTTGGGATCTGTGTCTGAATACTAATTACTCAGCTAAATTACATCAAGGAAATTTCATGGATGTTGTATCCAAGAATTATATATGTGCATACAATCACACAGTTTGCAATCATTTTTCAATATTAATTTTAAGCTGGTTACTCAGTAGCAAATGCCCTGTACAGTTATTCTGGATAACTGAAATATATACTGCAAATATACATATTTATTGGTTTAGTTAAACAGAAGATCTGTCAGAAGAGTAGCAGGAAGGTAATACAGAAATGTCATCTGTTAAAAGAGATTAAAGAATTTACAGTTAAGAAAAAATGCCAGAGCTTTTAGCTGGGATACTGCAGCTTCCATTTTCCAGCTAGTGACAGGATTCGTTTTGCCAGGGCTGGGACTGGAGAGTCCCAAGAATGAAAAGATTTTCTTTATGTGGGTGAGGGTCTGTGAGGAGAGGCAATAGCCCTGAATTTGCTCCTGAGGAGCAGACTGACAAAGAGACAGACTTTGCTGGAGGGGTCAAAATAGTAAAATTTGGCTGTCCGCTATCACAGCCCAGTAGGACTGAGGGTAAAATGCATGTCTTATCCTTCTGTTCTCACATTTGGCTCTGTTCCTATCACACAGACTCAACAAGATTTCCTCTGGAAAAGCTCTTTGATTGCTGGGATAAGATACTGCTCTGAAAGGGCAGCCTTTGAGGTCCCCCCCATAGCCCAACCCTGTCCCTGGCACGAGCTACACCCCAGTGAGAGCTCAGCTGCAGGCACAGGGTCCACCACAGGGAGGAGAAGGTAGAGGCTGAGGGAGGCACCTCCTGGAGAAACTGGACTTCTTCTTCTCACAAGAAAGGACTATTCCCATGGTTAAAAAAAAAAAAAAAAAAAAAAAGAAAATCCACCTAAAAAGATCCCCTCACTACAAGAAGAACATTGAGGTGCTGGACCGTGTCCAGAGGAGAGCCACCAAGCTGGTGAGGGGTCTGGAGAAGAAGTCATACGAGGAGAGGCTGAGGGAACTGGGCATGTTTAGTTTGGAGAAGAGGAGGCTGAGGGGAGACCACATTGCCCTCTACAACTCCCTGAAAGGAGGGTGTAGAGAGGTGGGGGTTGGCCTCTTCTCCCAAGGGAATCATGACAGGAGCAGAGGAAATGGTCTGAGGTTGGGGCAGGGGAGGTTTAGACGAGATATTGGGAAGAATGACTTTGCTGAGAGGGTGGTCAGGCACTGGAACAGCCTGCCCAGGGAGGTGGTGGAGTCACCATCCCTGGAGGGATTTAAGAAACGTGTAGACGTGGCTCTTCAGGGCATGCTCTAGTGCCTGAAATTGTTGGGTTGGCTTTTTTTGTGTGTGTCTATGGTTGGACTCGATGATCTCAAAGGTCCCTTCCAACCATGAAGATTCTGTGATTCTGTGAAATCAACCTGTTCACAAAAAACCACAACCTAAACAGAAATACAAGCAAAACTTGCATCTTACATGTTTATGAAAAAGAAAGTTAGCTCTCTTTCCTTTCTGACATCTGTGTTTTGAGGACAGCACTGCAGGCCCTATGGGCTAAAGGGAAGATGCTTGTACTCCAGGCTGTGCTTCTGATCAAGGTGGCTTCCCCCTGAAGCTCTCCCAGGCTGAGCAATACACAGCAGGGTAAGAGTTTGTTGCTCCTTCCTTGCCCAAAAGCCGAGCTGTAGGTGGAAGCTACGGATGCAAAGGATGGCTGCATCAGCAAGAGCGAGCAGAACGGCTGTGAGGATGGCTGGAAGCCTCTCCACAGGATACATTACGTTGGGAGAGCCAAGGCACCACGGTGTCCTGGGTTGCCATGTCTCTGGGAATCTGGCAGCATCTCAGAGGTCTGTGTGCCACCGGTGGCTGCCAGGGAGCAGCCAGGCACTGAGTGACCTCCTGCTACCAAGCCCTAAGCTGAGAATTGCATCAGGGTGCTCCTGTGGGTGGACACCACTGGAAGAGGACCTTCCTTAGATGCAGGTGGGCCATTCCCTCAAGGTGGAGACTGGCAGGACACAGTGGAAATAACATTGCAAGAATAATAAAGCCTCAATCGCCTACACTTCTAACTTTCAAGCTACCCCTGGATTTCTCAACAGGGGCTTCAAAGAGCAGAGGGAAAACTGGGAGGGACAGGTGAATGCCCCCTCAAGAATTAAATCCCAATTAACACGCCGTCAGTGATGAAGGACACATTTTACATGGTCGATTAAAAGACTCGCCCCTATTGATCTTCGCAGCTAATCATTGTCCTACCCCTGCTTAGGGAGTGCAGACACAAACCAGTGATCTAAATTTATTGAGACGCCGGGCAATCAATAGGTCAGCCTCCCAGAGAAGCATTATGCAGAAAGCATCTCCACTGACTCATTACGGGCTGGTCTCCAGCAGGTCCCTGAAGCTCTTCCCTCCTCTTACCGGCCGGTTCAGGAGAAGCCAGGGTTGCTCTGCATATGCTCCTTGTCAAAGCCCAGACAAACAGCCCGCGACAGAAGAGCGTCACGGCGTGAAAGCCGGGTACCTGGAGGCAGCAGACGGCCTGCCATACCAGGCCCTGCAGTTTTGATTTAAACAAAACAAAAGTGAGTAGCTGTAATTTCACAGATGGGAACAATTCATTAGCTGGGAAAAGATGTGGCCGCTCTAATCGGGAGTGACTGGGGAGCTTTTGATGCAAATGGGCCATTTGCAGCTGCCTCTCCCCCCCCCCGCCTCTCACCAGGGCAGCGCCAGGCAATCTACTGTCAGATGGAAAAATCAAACTGTGTATTTATTAATTTGATAGCCTGCGACAGAGCGAACAGCATCGCCAGGCATTATATTTCTGGGACCTGCTATGTGCCCGGGTGATCTGTCACTTCTGGATTTTATAGTACGTCGTAACAGGAGGGTGGCATGCTCCATTAAATCCCCGCTGTTCATATGACTCTCCAGGACTAAGAGGGCAGAGGTGGGAAAGACAGGCTAAAAAACAAGCCTTGCCGCGTTTTAATCGGTCATTATCTCCATTTGAATGCTGATGGTACCCACCAGCCTTTCCTTGTTCTCCAGTTAGACCGCAGCAAACCTGTATAGCCCTGCGCCCTGGCCAGTATGAGCCATCAAAGGGCGAGGAACAGTTTTGATCTGGAAGAACTTCTCCTGGTTGGTAAGTGGCAGGGGAAAGCGAGGAAATGGGGGGAAAGCAGCTCTAAAGAGGAAATACGCATCCCAAAGCCTGAATTTCAAGCGTGGTGGTACCGAGAGCGGAAGGAAGCACATTCTGGTCTCTGTGCAAGGTAGCGTGGATGGGCTTTTGCCTGGGTTAAGGCTTCAGAAGAAAAGGCTTGCGTGGCTCAGCCCTGAGATCCACAGCAGTTTGGGATTTCACCACACGGACACAAAACAAGGGCGGCCCAGTAACCTTCTGAGAAGAACAGTCCCTAATCTACTTCAGCTAAGTTAGCCAAGTCAGATCAAAACTCGGGTCACGGCAGGACTGGTCCCAAAAGAAAACTGTTGAAAAGTCTCTTGCTGAACTGCGGTGAGCTTTGCAGAGAGTTCTCATCAACGGGGGCACAAAAAATCTAGCTATACAGTCACGTGCTGGAGGTGAGAGAGGAATGAAGAGGGATGGAAGTGCCAGCTGGTGGCCTGGGCACTGGGGTGGTCTCTGCTTTTCCTCAACTACAAACACCTCCTGGTTCCAGGGTTTCTACAAGAATTAGACATAGCTCCAGCATGACCCTTTAGAAGAGGCGCATGCAAACTGGTCAAGAAAACCATCTTGCCATCCCTCCTTCAAGTAGAAGTCATGGATATTTGTTTCCTCAAGAGCAAGCGGTAGCAATCTCATGGTGACAAGGACTGCAGGAGACATCGCAGTCTGGTGTGAAAATGCACAGATTTAAAGAGAGAGAAAGACAAAACTCCAGATAAGTTACCTATTGTTTCGTTTCTCACCCAATGGGCAAAGAAGGCAGCTCCACTACTGTGGCATCGTGTCCTCCTAACTCCACTCTGGTGAAGTGGCATCCCAGGACGAACACCTTTGGAACAAGCATAGAGGCAGAAATGGGGTAAAAAGATGGGATATGGACAGGGCTGTTTTAATTTAGATTACTGACTGGTGCAAGAAAACTGCCTGGGGGAGAAGTCCTTAGAGAAAATGGTAAATCTTTATATTACATGACATTTATTACACCTTTACCATGAGCTAACCCTACTACAGTATTGTGGGTAGCCACAGAAGAAGCTACTTCTGTGGTGTCCCTCCAAACAAAGAGCTGTCCTGCAGGAGGACCAGGGACCCCACCGTGGGGTTTAGTGCACTCTGTGTCACAGCTCATAAAGCCTGCTTAAGGCACTTCCTTGCAAGCACTTTTCTTCCTCATTTTACCAGATTAGAGGCGTGGGGAGGAGCAGGATTCTCATTAACTTACTCTTTCATGAGAGATGTGAATACTTGGGCCCAGACATCCCGTCTAGACCTCTGCTGGGGGACTGGAGACCACTGCAACACCAACTGTGCAAGGTATCATGACAAGTCATATCACTTGTGTTGACTTACCCGCCAGCGTAAGACCTTGGAGCGCAGACCTCAGCGTAGCTATGGGACCTGATCCTCAGCCTGCATTCCAAGAAGGGGCAGAAGCTAGTTCTTCAGGGTGCCGGAGCACTGGGAGACCAGCAATGACGCGGGTGACTGTGGACAACAGCAGAGGACAACATGGAGCAACATTGCTGGGGTTTTGATGGAAGCAATAAATGTCAGAGGAATGGGAAGAAAAAAGCAAGAGAAGAGGGCGAGACAAAGTGTGATTAGCCAGGCTGTGAGAAAATACCAGAAGAAAGAATTTGGTCCAACCACTGCCATGTAAGGGCTTCCGATGACAAACAAGAGAAACCATCTCATAGCATTTGATCCTTCTTTCTCCCAGGACAGTAGGGCTTGGCCAACACAAATTACGTTGCATGACGTTTCCCCACTCCAAATAAAATAGCTTACAGTTTCCCTCTCTAAGCACGACTGTGCTTGAGGCAAAAGGTGCAACAGAGACAGTGAGCAAGGTTCAAACAGACCAAAAGCAGCCAGGAAAGCTACATTAAAGCAAAAATGTTAACAGAGATCTCAAGGTGCCCCAAAGTTACTCTGGCACTGAGTCCCTTTCTCACCAACAGCTGAAGGAGACACCGATGGGGTGGACATCAATTAACCTGCTGGGTGCCAGCAAGTGTGTGTGGACTGCTTTAGGAGAAGAAGAGCAAGCCAAAGATTTAGGCTGGTCCTCACCATGGGTGAAGCAGCCTGTGATTTGTCTGAGCCACTTTTCAATAGCACCCGAAATGGGTTCTCCCAAGAGCAGTGAGCAGGGCTACGTGCAGGCAAAACACCTTCGGCGGTGCCCGAGGGGGCACGGCCTGCAGCTTCTTCAAAAATGTGACAGGATGGACAAAAGGGTTGAAAAGCAACCAGCTGGTACCAGAAAGACAGTGGATCTTCTAGATCCAGCTGGCCTGGGCTGGGGGATGATCTGCACACCGCTGGGAGTTAATGCAACTCCCCGTCCGCCAACTGAACTTCACAGGGGACTTTAATCCCAGGCTTGCTGCACCAAGTTAACCCTCTGCTTTTTCTGGAATGGAATGAATGCTGGCACAAAATACTGAGTCAGTATCTTCTGATCGGCAGAGAATGACAGCCAGTATTGGGAAAATACATTCCCTCATTGGCTTAGCTAGATTTGAAAGCAAGTCTTCCCACAGACTTATCCTGCAATTATACTTACATCCATGTACACCGCATGCTCTGCTCTCATGAGACCCCACCTGGAGCACTGTGTCCAGCTCTGGAGTCCTCAGCACGGGAAGGACATGGACCTGCTGGAATGTGTCCAATGGAAGGCCACGAAGATGATCAGAGAGCTGGAGCACCTCTCCTGTGAAGACAGGTTGAGAGAGTTGGGGTTGTTCAGCCTGGAGAAGAGAAGGCTCCAGGGAGACCTCATAATGGTCTTCCAGTACCTGAAGGGGTTACAGGAGAGATGGGGAGGGACTCTTGGTCAGGGAGTGGAGCCAGAGGACAAGGGGTCATGGTTTTAAATTGGAGAGGGGAGATTGAGATGAGATACCAGAAAGAAATTCTTTGCTGTGAGGGTGGTGAGACAATGGAACAGGTTGCCCAGAGAAGCTGTGGCTACCCCATCCCTGGAGGGGTTCAAGACCAGGCTGGATGGGGCTTGGAGCAACCTGGTCTGGTGGGAGGTGTCCCTGCCCAGGGCAGGGGGGTTGGAACTGGATGATCTTTAAGGTCCCTTCCCACTCTAACCATTCTATGGTCAGCAGTGGATTTCTCCTCAGGTACTGCAGACATCCCGTGCTGGTTGCTCAGCAGGGCAGCCAACTCACGCTACGACAGACTCTTCCAAAAATAACTTCCTGCCCGACAGAAACACTTTGTGCACTTGCATGTTAGCAATCAGTGCGAGCACATGTACGTGAGGAATGCAACCTATGTATAGCTCTGAACTTCAAATGTGCGCTTTGGATGAACACTTTGCAGGTATGTAATGCTTTTCAAGGGGAAAATGAGGCTTGGTGACTGACAGATGTCTACAAAAAAGCCCAATTTTTGCAGTTACAAGCAAAAAAAAAAAAGGCCAAAAAACTGCAGGAACTTTGGAAGTGAAAAATATTGGCCAAGTGTAATTCTTGCTATCAGTCAGTGAAGTAAAAAAAATAATAATAATCTAAAACTTAACGCTGGGCTACTTCTTGAATGAAATGTCCCCGCATCCAAATGCCACCTTGCAGTGTGTGCAAACCTCTGTGACAGTTTCACCTGTGGGGAAAAACTTCAGCAATCCTTTCAGAGACCAAACTGCCACGGCTGGAAAAGAAAATACTCCCCGTGTGGGAAAAATAACGATACAGAAAGGGCCCAGCTATGTTACAAAATTCTTTGAAGGTGATACTGTACTCCTGGCTCTGATACCACCATTTCACTGCCAAAGGGAGCACTAGGTAGCACCTTTCTTGAATGATCCATGATATTTTTCTCCTGAGCAGGTTTGCCACAGAGAAGGTACTTGAGGAGCAGGTCCCAGCACTGTGTGGCCCCCAAAGGGCAGTCATTTTCCATACTGTCTCCTGGACACCTTTTTAAGTTCTCCCAATTTGTCTCACAACTTTTATCTGTGATATTCAGCTTAAAAGAGAGTATCAGTGGAGCAAACGTAGCCTGTTTTGCCACAAATGCACATCTCTTAGTCAGGTTCCTGGGTACCTCCTACCAGTGTGTGGCCAGCAAGGCTTTCCCAGGGCTGAGACCTTCATAGCTCTTCTCTACAGCAAGGGCTGGACATCTTCTCCCAGGTAGGCTCCTGGTGATATCTCTCCCTTCTGTGGACCCCCTGACATCTGGACTTTTCCACCTGGGTTCCCACCCAACCTGCCAAGTCCAGGAGTTACCGCGGGGTTGAGCGGGAGCAGCCAGAGCACAATCACTCCACCCTCACTTCCTAGAGAAATGGTGGAGGAACATGAGCATGCCTGAGCATGGAGGAACATGAGCATGCCTGAGCATGGAGGAACATGAAAAGAACAAACACAACAGAAGAAAAAGATGCTTTCGGAAGAAGAAGAAGACCTCAGGGAAGGTTCAGACTCCTGAAGTAGAAAGAAGCTAAGCTAGTACCTCTGAGTTTTATCCCCACAGCTCTCCTGTTTTCTTTCCTACAGCTTCTGCCTACCCATCCCAGCTCCCCTCCAGCAGACCATCCCTTGTGCAACCCACCTCGGTGGACTTTCAGCTGCTCTGGATGCTCCCATGAAGGGGAACCACAACCACCGGAATGGACCGGGAGGTTGTGAATCCCCAGTGTCACCATCGAGCAGGTTACCAAGGTTTTTTGTTTCGGTTTGGGTTTTTTTGGGGTGGTTTTTTTTTTTTTTTCCTAGCTTCCCAGCTCTTGAAGGGACCCCTGGGAGAGGAAAGAAAAAGGAAAGGGGGGAGAGAGTCTCTGTGGTGGGAGGAGGGGCAGAAAAGCTTCTCGCAGCTGAAAACAGACCCCACTGCTGGTAATGTGAGAGGGCTGGAGCAGGCGCCAAATGGATAAGGCTGTAGACAGTGGGGCCAGGGCGCTGATACTTGCCAGTACCTGCAGATAGGAGACAAATAATTGGCATGTTAAGGAAAAAAAAAAAAAAAAAAAAGAAAAGAAAGAAAAAAAAAAGGGGAAAAAAAAAGACAGAAAAAAAAAAAAGAAAAGACAGGGATAAAAAGAGAGAGAGAGAGAGTTGTTAGATGTCTGTATTTTCTAAACGTGTCTGGCAGGAGCCCCTGCAAGGAATTTAATCAGCAAGAGTTGTTTAAATTGGGCTTTGAAAACAAGCCCTGTGCTGCTAGTAATGAACTTCATATCATCTGCAACTCCTGTTTGCTGACGACATTCAATTTGTTAATTCTGCAGCTGGTGATAGGGGTCAGATATGAAAGTGACGATTGTTTTTTGACGTTCCAACCCCTGCTCACATCTTTCTAATTAATCCTTTTAGGAGCCACCAGCAGATCAAGAGAAGTGTGGGGAGGGAGGGGAGGAGGAGGAGAGATGTTTTTTTCCGCACCTGCCCTGCAGCTCCTCGCTTTCTATTCTGGTGGAAAGAAGGTGCAAGGGCACGCTTGCTACCTGGTCCTATGAGCATGAGCCTTCCCAGGCTTAGAAAACATTAATGTTGGAAAAGATAGATATTTTAAAAAATAAATGAAAAAAAAAAAAAAAGAAGGCTCACCTTCCGCCTAAAATAGCTCATTTTAAAATCTGGAGAGTACTTCATATTAACTCTTTCCATGGGAGATGAGATGGGTGGTGGAACTGGCAGTGGGGTAGGAAACCATTCTCCCACTAGCTTACCCTGCTGCTACAGGGCTGGTGAGACCTCCCAGGGGTCAGTTTAAACAGCTGAGTGTGTCCAAACCACACATGGACCCAGCATTTCAGGGCAGGCTGGTAACAGCCCCACCAAACAAAGAAGAAATGGTGGCCTCAGGAGGTGGGGCAGGGCCCAGGGAGCGAGGTGGGCATGGGCATGCAGGTCCTACCAGGGAATCAGGATGGGCTGATGATCGCGTGGGCTTATGGTACACAGGTGGCTTTGGGGGAATCAGCAAAAGGGCTGGTGGGCAAGAGATGTTGCTAGTCGGCGCGGCAAGAGAACAGGAGCACTTTGCAGTTGCTGAAGGATTAGCCTCCCTCCAAGATTTTAACTTGGGAGCCTGAATTTCTTACCTAGAAAGTTGTTTAGGTGGTTGAAGTTATTGCAACGACCATGTGTGCCTTGCAGAGGGCCAGCCAGAGTGTATCAAGCACACGTGGACAAGGACAGCACCATTGAGTGAAAAGGACAACCAGCAAAAGCCATAGAAGGCTAGGCAATGCCCTGAGGTTGGCCTTGACCAGATGAAGCCTTGAAGCAGAGAGATGTCTCTGAAACCTCTTGTAGTTGGCATCAGCAATGTTCCTGCCGTGTTCCTTGCATGTTGCTTGTGACATTAAGCTCATCCCAGGTTCATCTGGTCCCTGGAGGGTTCCACTGTAGGTTCCTCATTGTGCCAGCAGGCGAAGGGGGAGGGTCTCCAAAACTGGTCCCAGTTCACAGTGGACTTTGTCACCATGCCCTAGTAGCAGAACTTCCATCCAGACACGGTGCAGTGAAGTCTGTGTCCATCTGCAGAGTCTTGGTTTAGAGGCTTTGCAAGGTAGAAAAGTCATCAAGCAGTCAAGAAAGGAGAAATTTTATAAAAGGTGAGAAAAGTGGAAAATTGGCTGAGTGACAAAGTTTTGGGAAGAGAGGAAGGCCTGAGGTTATGCACAGAGGTTGCTGGCATTTGGGAAAGAGGCAGAAGGAAAAAAAAACCCTCCCTCTGATTAGTGTTAGGGCTGAAAAGAAAGAATTTTTTAATGGAGGAACTCGGCCTTTCTTTCCCATTCCACCCCAGCACCAAGGTTTGGACTCCTGTAAAATAAATCAGCACCAGCTTCCCTAGAGGAGGAGAGCCCTGGCAGAGGCTGGACCTGTTCTGTGTCAGAGCTGAAGAAACAGCTCCGGGGACCTGCTCCCACAGAAGATCTCCAAGGAGCAGCACCCTGAGGGTGCTGGCACAGCTGGGGACACACATCTGCCCATGCGTTCTGGTCCAACAGGACCTGACACTGAACCCTTGGCTCAAGTGCAGTGGCCCAGGTCTCTGTCAAGCAAATGGAGATCTACTGTCTCCTTCTAGCTGGGTATCTGTTGGACCCTGCTGTGACTGTGGCCAAAAAATGCAGCCACTTGCTCATATGCTGTCAGTGCTCTGGATTTTCCTAAAGAGGTAGTTTTCACTTGACTCACTTTATTAATCAAGTACTGCTGTGGTCTCACAAGGGTTTATCCATCCAGTAAAAATATCTGGCATTGTGAAGAGAAGTCCAACCGACCGCCACAAATGTTTTTTTGTTTTTTTTTTTTTAACAGACTTTATCAGACTTTAACAGACTTTATCAGATTTACACACAGAAAGAAGGTATATTGCTCTTTCACTCCAGACTTTGAAAGTCACTAAAACAGAGGCCCAGTTCTGCTCTTGGCTTGTCTGGAACATCACTAGCTTCGATTCAATTAGCCTAGATTTACAACACTAGGCTGATGAGCAAGCTTTGCCCTGACTGTGTCTCTTCAGTTTGTTCAAGGTTTTGTGCAGAAAAGCTAAGGAAATACTGGGTGGGGGCAGAACTGAATACTGCAATTAATTTGATGAGTCACATGAAAAGATTAACAGCAAAATAGAAGTATCGAGTGACACTCACCCAAAAAAGGACGTTATGGATGATCGTGCTCTGTGATGACCACCCAGGACAATAAGACTGACCATCTCCCTTGAGGCCCAATGTTGAAAGGGTGAGTGCCCAGCAGACACTGTGTGAGACATCAGATCTCATGGAGTTGATTTTAGTAGCACGCTCCAAAATGGAGACACCATAAAGTTCACTGCTAGCTGCTAGTTTGTAACTATACACATTGCCATTGGTCACAGGCTTCCACCAGTTGCATTTGGGACCGTGAGCATGGCTTTTGCTTGTGCAAGGTTTATAGGTTTGACTTAGCTGCCCATGAAAAACCCATTGGCCCTGATGGCAAGTGGCAACGCAAGCAAGCGGCAAGTAGCCCACGGTCTCCGCTCCGCTCAGCCAGAAGCACAAAGCACTTGGGTGAAAACCATTCTCCTTTCCAGTGTTTACATTCGGCTCAAGCCACCTTAGCCCTTCTCTGTAGCACTAAGTCTCGCAGGTGCCCTGACATGTTGTTTATTATTCGAGTATTAACAAAGTAGTTGAGTGAAAAAGTAATCTGTTTTCGGGGCGCCGGGGGGGAGAAGAGGGGGTGGGGGGAAAGGCAGCCAAAGCAAGTATGTCAAGAATTGCCAGCTTCAACAGCATGAAGAGTATCTCCTACTGCTCAACCCCTCTAGCTGTCTCTCAAACTACGGCTTTCAACTTGCTCAGCCTTTCTGGCAAGACATTTCTTTGAAATCCAAACATTTCCTTTTATTAAATAATCGCATGCATGGTTGTAAACCCTATTTTAGGGCACCAGTTCTGATTTTCTCAGGGGAGAAAACACCTTTACATCGATCCAGAATGCCTAACACCATAAGGAGTCATTCCCACACATTGTTACCCTCTTTTCTTAAATAGATCTCAGGTACAGCCTTCCAGTACCTGAAGGGGCTACAGGAGAGATGGGGAGGGACTCTCCACAAGAAATGGAGCCATAGGACGAGGGGTAATGGTTTTAAACTGAAAGAGGGGAGATTTAGATGAGATACTAGAAAGAAATTCTTTGCTGTGAGGGTGGTGAGAGCCTGGCCCAGGTTGCCCAGAGAAGCTGTGGCTGCCCCATCCCTGGAGGGGTTCAAGGCCAGGCTGGATGGGGCTTGGAGCAACCTGGTCTGGTGGGAGGTGTCCCTGCCCAGGGCAGGGGGTTGGAACTGGATGATCTTTAAGGTCCCTTCCAACTCTAACCATTCTGTGATTCTATGATTTTTATTTTTTTTTACCAGACATGGCTCTTGCCACAATATGAGGTTTTAATAAATGAGAAAACACATATTTTAAAGAAGCACACCCTCTCTCTGAGACATACACACAAAGCAAAACATTTCTCGATGGAAAACAGCTAGAAGGAGTAAAGTCAACAAAGACAGCGTTTAAGGAATCAGCATTCCCAGATAAGTGATGTCAAGATGGCAATTATCCTTCCAGAGCTGCCTGAAAATCTAAAGCAGGAGGTAAATGTCCAAAGAACTGGATTGCACTGCTCTCACCCTGTGCGGGTAGAGAGTACATCTGGAATAACGTGCTCACAAAACAGTCGTCATCTTCCACAGCCCTCTGGGGCTCGATGGAAAGGGTGTAGGTGGTCCAAAGGGATGTAATTACAAATAATGGAACGAAATTAAGCACAATAACATTTGCGCTGTTTATCAGGACAAATTCCCAAGCAATGAGACATAGCTGACGTGAGGAAGTGTCCTTAAGGAATCAATGGGAGCTCCATTAAAGCTTACATTAGATAAAGCAGGCTGGGCTATTACTTGGAAAGAAAAAGTTTCCAAATACTCCCGAGTTCTTCTACAGAGGGAAATGGCAGAGTCTCCACTGGCAGCAAAGCCCCCAAAAACCCCTTTAGGTCTATCTCTGGTTTGTTTAGGTTACTGCCCGAAGAGCGGTGCAGAAGAATTAGATTGTATTAAAGCAGCATTATTTGGCAGACAACTGTTGTCTTAGGCACTTTGGACCAGTATTATCCTCTTAGATAATTACACGTTTAGAGCGTAGGCCTTATGATTAATCCTTTACAGCTGTCAAAAGCACCTTGGTTGAGGGGGCAGATTCCCATTTCATATATGATGCTATTTGTCCAGGTCACTTCTATTTAGGTGTCTAGCCATGAACAAAGAAATCTAGCTTCAACTACGCTCTTCAAAATCCTTAGGATTGATTATAAGAAATAATATGTGTGTGTATACATATATATATATATAAAACTCCTTGATGTGTCCAATATTTGTATTCAGTCATACTAGCCTGATCTCACACGTGTCCTTCCCAGGTAACACATCACGCTCATGGACACTGCAGACCTGCTTCTGAGGTGAGAGCATGTCCCACCTCCTAAAAGTGACAGGACTCACACTGCAGACCACAAACTGTAGGTTTGGGGTTCCTCTTCTTTTTCTCAGCCTGAGAAAGCCCACAGAGTTTGTGAGGCTACGGTTCAATGGGTGAACACAGGACTGGGAGAATAAGGACATGAAGCTACCCACCAAGCAGGAGGCTGAGGGGAGACCTTCTGGCTCTCTCCAACTCCCTGAAAGGAGGGTGTAGCCAGGGGGGGTTGGTCTCTTCTCCCAAGTCCCAGGCGATGGGACAAGAGGAAATGGCCTCAAGTTGCCCCAGGGCAGTTTCAGATTGGAGATTAGGAAAAATGTTTCCATGGAAAGGGTTCTTAAGCCTTGGACTGAGCTGCCCAGGGCAGTGGTTGAGGCCCCATCCCTGGAGGGATTGAAAAGCCGGGTTGCCATAGTGCTTAGAGACATGGTTTAGTGATGGTTTTGATCAGAGTGAGGTTGATGGTTGGGCTTGATGATCTGAAAGGTTCCTTCCAACCTGGACAATTCTATGATTTTAACATAAAACATAAAAAATGAGACACCCCTCCAGTGAAAAGTCTGCTTGAGGCACACTACTTGGGAATGAGAGATGAAAAGAATAGCTAAATCAGCTTTGTAGCTGTTTGCAAGGTGTTGCAGATCAAGGAAAAAGCCTTAATTGTTGCTGTGAGCGAACACCTACACCAGGGCCTGGACATGTTAGAGAGAGAGTCCTTGTGGTCCAAATGCTGTTAAAATCTTCATAATTAACACTACCAATAGACATCAGTTTTCAATACTAATATTTTAACGGCACTGTCCAGCAGAGAAAAATTCTCCAGTTACTTACAGAGATCAAATATGACTTGGGACCAGGAAGGTATCCGCGCCGGCAAGTGAAAAGGGAGGGGAGAAACAGAAATAGCTCAGAACAATGCTGTTGTTGTGCAGCATCACAAACACAGGATAATTGCCCTCCTCCTGTAATAAGAGGTTTCATCCGCGTCCCACAGGCTGAAGAGGGACGAGTGACCCACGTACCAGCGGGCCCCGCTCTCTCACCAGCAAGTGCCAATGCATTTTGCATTAGCACTTCGCACGAGGAGACCCCGAGCCCCCGCACCCACAATGGGGCTGGGTGTGAAAAACCTCCAGAATATGCTTTCTCACAGCCTCGACAGATAACTTGCCATGAAACCCAAGGAGAGCCATATCACCCAGGGCATCGTATCCCGTGTTATAACCCAGTCGGCGAAGGACTGATCTGCTACTCACAGGTTACATACATCACCCTTAAAATTACCACCCAAAAGTGCTTTTTCTTTCAAGCAGAACTTTGCTCCTCGTGCAGCCGACTCCCTAAATCCACACAAAACCTAGCTCATCCAACTCTCTCCGGAACGACGCAGCTCAGCTGGTTTGAAAAGCAGAAAAGAAAAAGACCTGCTTACCAAATGCTTTCCTTCTGTGGAGTTTACTTTGTAAAAAGAGCAGGTAAGGAGAGGAAAGCAGATAGAAACGCTTTAAAATGCAAATACTTTGAAAAAAGGAAAAGGTTAACATCAACGAGGCTATTTTATCTCCCAAGGTCAAATCCAAGATGCCCTGAGCGAGCAGCGGTTGGGGACAGGGCTAAAGTAGTAGGTTTCTCTTTAAAGAAATGCAGACCAAGTAGTAAAATATAGACTGAAAATTAAAGTGCAAGAAGAGAAAAACGCTTAAATTAGCCTGGGGAAATCTATCTATCTAAGCCTTGCTTATACTAGACAGGGCCCTCTGGAAAAGGGAAAACTGCACAACTACCAGTAAATTGCCTACTGGAAACACAACCTTCTATTAGGAAAAAAGGAACCTTTTGGCTGGGATAGTCCAAAGCAGCTCCTTCCAGCAAGTAAGCCAAGCTGGGGAAAGCACTTGGTGGCTGCTGAACCCCCCACTGAACCCAGCTTGATGGGGAATAGCGTTGGCCTTGCTGGCAACGGTTAAAATCTCGGTATTTTTAAAAGTGCCGCTGACGTTCTGGCAGTACAAGCCCCGGGAGGCAGTAGCCAGTTTCATAGACTGCTTTTCAAAACAATACAATGTCCTCTTGGGTGGCAGCATTTGTGATTTCTACACACCCTTCTTAAAAAAAAAAAAAACCAAAAAAACAAAACCACAAAAAAATAAATCCTTTACTTGAAAAGAAAATCGATTAGCTGTAAAAATTTAAAGTGCAAATATCCAGAGGGATGCAGAGATCCCCAGGGGAAACAGGGGGAAAGTGGTGGCTGTGGCCTTCTGCCCCTTGGCACGGAAGGATTTGAAGCCCTCTCTGGCCTTCAAAAGAGGTTACTGCTGCAAATTACCCCGTTTCCCCTCCTGATCCTTCCCCAACTCACCGTTGCCGCATCTCAAATGCAAATTTAGAGTGTGGGTCCAAAGGCCTAAACCCTTCCAAATTCCCCTCACCCAGTTGGCTCAGCACCTTGAGGACAACAGGGAACTATTTTTGCAATCCAGTCTCATGACTTTTCACTTTTTTCACTTTAAACCTGCCCCTCTACCTCCAAGCCTTCCCCAAGCCCCGTCACAAAATCTGCATTTAGCTTATTGGAGCTACAGCAAAGCCTTGCTAAATGCTGGCCTAATGCACACATCTTCACCTGATGCTGCAGGCTGTAAATATCACCATTTTTGTTCTATATTACAATTAATTTCCGGCTCTACTTTCAAGTTTCTGATAGAAGCTACGGACAGGCAGACACCACCGTTTCACGGCCAGTGCATTTATAAGTAAAGAAACCTAGCACACAAAATAAACCAGTAGGGCTTTCTGATAAAGACACTAGTCTCCATTCAGTCAAAGTAGTAAGTTTTTTTTTCCAGGGCAATCTTGATTTTCTAGTACCAAACTACGGGTCTCAGAATTATATTCTGCATTACAGATTTCATATTTGTGGGCGCAGTCATAGGAAAATTATCCTTCAAAAGTTAACTCAGTAGGACCGCAATGTGGGACTTGCTGTTCAAAACAATAGAAACAAAACATTTATTCTTTTCCCCAGCTACCATGGCCAAAAAAAAAAAGAAAAAAGGAAAAAGAAAAAAATATCAACTTTTGCTTCTAGAAATGTCACATTTGCCTCGTGTCCTTCAGAATCCATTGATTTCTTCTCTCTTCCTTCCCCTGGAGTAATTGACCAAAGCTTTTCTGCCCATCCACACTTTCTCTACCAGAAGCTGCAGAAGCATTCACCCTGAGTGTGTGTCAGAGGTGCTAACCTAGAGAGACAACATTAATGAAATAAATAAATCTCTCTGTACAGCCTCTTCCGTCCATTTTCATTCTTCCATTTCAGGAGAGAGGGAGCAGAGGAGGGATTTCCGCAATGGTATTCTTTCAGATTAGTTTGAAGAAAATCCTTGATCCTTTCTGTGTGCTTGGAAGCCTATAGTAATCATATTAATCCAGGGTCCTTATTGCCGGTTAATGGAATTCTTTTAATATTGACCCAAGTTTCTAGTAAATAGATTTGCATTGATCTGGTGATGTATAGAGCTCAAGTAAGTCTATCTATGTGTAAGCAAATTAAAAACCTTAAGCCTATACAGCCAAACTGTATAATCCCATGCTGAAAAATTGATCCTCTGATACTCTCCTGGGGACATTTTTTTTTCTTTTTAGGTAAAGAGACACCTTCAATTTCTTTTACAGAAAAAAAAAAAGATCAGCATAATATTTGAGAGAGACACACATCACATATTTCACACTCAACAGGACCCAGTTCAAAGCCGTTAGAATAAGTCATTCTAATTAGAAGCTGCACCTTGTGTTGCATAACACAGCACTGATAGTTCAGTAGTTGGAATGAATATATATAACTGTGTTGCTGCAGCGTCGCTCATCCTGGCTTTCCTGCCTGAGTTTGATATTTTGGAAGGAAGAAGGTTGCCACAGCCTTCCTACTGAAATGGCAAGCTGTCACAAGTATTCAACACCAGCTTCACCCAAAGCTTCACCCAAACCATTCCCATTTGAAGTCAAGTTGGTTTTCTCTCTCCCCTGGGTTAAAAAAATCGAACATACAGATCTCAAGACGCTTAGCAAATAACATTGTCCTTGTATAAATACAGTGATATTGAAGACACATCCATTAAACCTCTGGCAAGAAAAATACGATCTACAAATCTGCATGAGAACCAGCCTCCAGCCACCATTGTAAGTGTCCACGGCCACTGAACGGAGAGGCCAGACACAGCAGAACGAGCAGCAGGAGATCGGAATGGTGGTTTCCAAAGGTGCTGTGCCCCAGGGGGGAGCCCATCCCACATCTAGCAAGACCTGCGTTCACTTTGCAGCCTGTCTTCTAAGGGAAGGCATCAGTATGGTCCCTTCCTTTCTCTCCCACCATGTCCATTAATTATCTTCATTAATTAAACTAGAGATAAGCCCACTTCACTATCATAGAATCACAGAATGCTATGGGGTTGGAAAGGACCTCTGGACATCATCTACTCCAACCCCCCACCCAGAGCAGGTCCCACAGGAATGTGTCCAGGTAGGGTTTGGAATGTCTCCAGAGAAGGAGACTCCACCACCTCTCTGGGCAGCCTCTTCCAGGGCTCTGCCACCCTCACAGGAAAGAAGTTCCTCCTCATGTTGAGGTGGAACTTCTTATGTTCCAGTTTGCGCCTGTTCCCTCTTGTCCTGTCCCTGGGCACCACTGAAAAAAGACTAGCCCCATCCTCCTGACACCCACCCTTGAAGTATTGATAGGTGTTGATCAGATCCCCCCTCAGCCTTCTCTTCTCCAGACTAAAAAGACCCAAGTCCCTCAGCCTTTCCTCATGAGAGAGATGCTCCAGGCCCCTCAGCATCTATCATCTATCAGACTGGGCCAATAGGTTCTGAAAGCACCCGAGAAGCAGGAAGGAAGACGCATATACACACCCAAAGTGCTGGGGTGGCTTAAGCTTTATCTCCATAAGAAATCAGACAAAAATCATTGTAAAGCTTAATTCAGTTGCCAGTTCAGTTTCACACACATTCTGACCCTCCAGCACATCTGCACTAGAGGTAATTGTTCTCTAATGAAGTCCAGGCAACTCGCGCAACAGTGGAGAAACCACAACCATATCCAAGATGCCCAACACCATAGAAAGATCAACCTACATTTTTGACAACCCAGACAAGATCACCTATAACTTGGCAGTCACTTTTACGTTACCCAGTCAATGCACAGTTGTTGCACACTCTGTTGTGTGCCTACAGTTTGGGAGCACAGATTGTGTAGACAAAACACAGAAGCCTGGCAAAAACCAGAGTTCATGCAGTATTTGCAGAGAGGATGGAGGATATCTCAATACTTACCTCACTGGGTGGGAAGGTTTCAGGCGGATCTGTTCAAGAAAGGGAAGGCAACATGATTCTGTCACGAAAAAGGCCACCTTTTTAGAAACACTAATTAGCATGAAACACTGACCAATAAGCTTGAAAATCTCTCCATTATAAGCGTGAACAACTGCAGCTCTGCAAATTGAAGCGGGTGTCGGAGGGTGTGGAGATCTTCTGACTGGAAGATCCCTATCTCCCATTCCCCCATGTGTAAGTAAGCATTTCCATCACTTAACTTGTCGATATCCAGACTCATTTGAAACAGTATATCAGCAAAAATAGCATCTTTTTCGTTACCATATTGCATGCCACCATCCCTGCGCGTGTCTCGAGAAGCGTTTTTCCTACCTGTGGTTTTGCTTTGCAGTGCTCAGCTGAGCCCCAGGACTGATCTCTAGCCTCTCTTCTCCCCTGTATCGACAGCTCTGCTGGAGGAGTTCCAAATGCAAGGTCAAGGGTGGTTTTTCTTTCGATGGGTTTCCCACAGGCTTCGGTAAAAGCAGCGTCGTACCTTGCCTTCGTAATGAAGCTGTACACTCACTTCTCCCTGATTTCTCAAATACACACGCACAGTTTATAACTTTATAAGTGCTAAAATAATTTCACTTAGGGTCAGCTCCATGAACTTGCCTTGGGGTGAGAAGGGTGGAAGCCTCCGTACCATCGGCAGCCCTAAACAGTTAGCAGAACGAACACGGCCCATCCCTGCATCCAAGGAAACCCGCTGCCTGCCAGGAGCTCCATGCTGCATTAGGGCTCTCTTAAAATCAGTGGAAATTTAATGGGATGCTAAAGAAAAAAACATCAGCATGGGTTCTCAAAAACCAGTTTTCTCACAAAAACCAGGAAATTTCTGCCTGCGCAGAGCACGACAGCCTTGCTTCTCACTCCCTACTAATTTAGGTAGGCATCACCTGCTATATGTTTACCTGCAGGATCTCTGGGGAGGTGTAGGAGGGAAACAACCTCTATTTCTCCAGGTGCAGGAGTCAAACTGAAAGAAAAAAAGGGGGAGTTGAACACTCTGACCCCTCAGCAAGCCAAGGGGCTACCTCAGCTGGTTGTGCAGGCCCTCAGGGGTTAATTCCAGTTATGTCCAGGATAGTCTTCCTCCCCAGTTCCAAGGGGTTCAAGACAAAACTGCTCCAAGTTGTGGTGGTGGTGGGAATCCAAACCAGCTTTCTAAGAAGAGAGGGAGGGGGTGGGAAGAAATAATGGGAGGAGGGATGGGTTTTTTACAGAGCGTTGTCAGTCCTAGGCATGCTCCTGGGTCCTGCCTACCTCAGTCTTCTGCCCCAGCCCTGAGCTTGAAGGTGACCTGCAGGAAACTCAAAAAAAAAAAAAAAGCAAAAAAAAAAAAGCCATTACTGTTTTGTGTCAGCTCAGAAAACCGCAACAGGGCCAGGCAGGGGGGGAAAAAAAGGCTGAAGAGGAAATCAAGGAAATTCACTTTGGCAGAAACTAGCAAAGCCTTTTGCTGAATGTTAACTATCTAATTTAATGAAGTCTAGAGATCAGTAGAGACAATTGTCACTGCCAGCTTTGATGCCAATCACAGCTCCAGAGTAGGAGCCAGCAAATGCATCCAACATACAAAGGAGAAAACAAAAACAAGGCAAGGATTTGACCCTTTGGTCTCATGATCCTTTAAGAAGAAAAATCACCTTTCAAAACTGTGGGGGAAGAAAAAAGTCTTCCCAGTCAGAACAAGTCAGCAAGAAAAAAAGAGAGAGAGATCACAAGATGAAAGAGCACAGAATTGTAATTGTAATCAGAACTTAACTTGCCATCACAGTTAAAGATAACAAGAAGAGGTTTTTTTCAGTATATCAATAAAAGAAGGCAGGCTAGGGAAAATGTAGGCCCACTGATGAATGAGGCGGGTGCCTTGATGGTGGAAGACACAGAGAAGGCAGAGCTGCTGAATGCCTTCTTTGCTTCGGTCTTCACTGCCAAGGCTGCCCCTCATGAATCCCAGACCCTGGAGACAAGGGGGATGGTCTAGAGAGAGGAAGACTTTCCCTCTGTTGGGGAGGATTGGGTTAGAGACCACTTGGCCAAACTAGACATCCATAAGTCTATGGGCCCTGATGGGATGCACCCACGAGTGCTGAGAGAGCTGGCAGATGTTATCACTGAGCCACTCTCCATCATTTATGAGAGGTCATGGAGGACAGGAGAAGTGCCTGAGGACTGGAGGAAGGCAAATATCACTCCAGTCTACAAAAAGGGCAAGAAGGAGGACCCAGGGAACTACAGCCCAATTAGTCTCACCGCTGTCCCTGCGAAAATAACGGAACGACTTGTTCTGGATGTCATCTCCAAACATATTCAAAACAAAGAAGTTATTGGAAGTGGTCAACATGGATTTACCAAAGATAAATCACGCTCGACCAATCTGATAGCCTTCTATGATGCTATAACTACACGGCTGGATGAGGGGAGAGAAGCAGATGTCATCTACCTTGACTTCAGCAAGGCTTTTGACACTGTCTCCCACAACATCCTCATTAGAAAATTAAGGAAGTATGGGCTGGATGAGGGGGCAGTGAGGTGGATGGAGTCCTGGGTGTGTGACAGAACTCAGAGGGTTGTCATTAATGGAGCAGGGTTGAGTTGGAGGCCTGTAACCAGCAGTATCCCCCAGAGGTCAATACTTGGCCCAGTCCTGTTCAACATATTCATCAATGACCTGGATGAGGGGACAGAGTGTATCCTCAGCAAGTTCACTAATGATACCCAACTGGGAGGGCTGGCGACACTCCAAAGGGCTGAGCCACCATCCAGCGTGACCTGGACAGGCTGGAGAGCTGGGCAAGGAAGAACCTCATGAGGTTCAACAAGGGCAAATGGAAGGTCATGCACCTGGGGAGGAAGAACCCCAGGCACAAATACAGGTTAGGGGTGGACCTGCTGGAAAGTACTACTGAGGAAAAGGATCTGGGAGTCCTGGTGGATGGCAGGCTCTCCATGAGCCAGCAATGTGCCCTTGTGGCCAAGAGGGCCAATGGGATCCTGGGCTGCATAGGGAAGAGTGTGGCCAGGAGGTGGAGGGAGGTCATTCTCCCCCTCTGCTCTGCACTGGGGAGGCCACAACTGGAATATACTGCGTCCAGTTCTGGGCTCCCCAGTTCAAGAGAGACAGGGAACTGCTGGAGAGAGTCCAGTGTAGGGCAACAGAGATGATGGAGGAATTAGAGCACCTCTCTTAGGGGGAAAGGCTCAAAGAGCTGGAGCTCTTTAGCCTGGAGAAGAGAAGACTGAGGTGAGACTTCATCTATGTTTACAAGTTCCTAAAGGGAGGGTTGAAGGAAAATGGAGCCAGACTCTTTTCAGTGGTTTCCAGGGACAGGATGAGGGGCAACAGGCACAAGCTGGAACATGGAAAGTTCCACTCCAATCTGAGGAAGAACTTCTTTTGGGTGAGGGTGCCAGAGCCCTGGAACAGGCTGCTGAGAGAGGTCGTGGAGTCCCCTTCTCTGGAGATCTTCAAGCCCCGCGTGGATGGAGCCCTGAGTGAAGTGCTCTGGGCAACCCTGCTTTGGCCGGAGAGTTGGACTAGATGGTCTGTAGAGGTCCCTTCCAATTCTGTCAAATCCGTGAATCCATGAATTTCTCTCTGTCGGTCTCTGGTGCTTCTAGGATGGACGCCTAGGGAGAGCCCAGGAGTGTCCAGTGCAAAATCACCCATTTCCAACCTTCATCCATTTCCCGTGTGTCTCCTTAGAGCAGCCCTGACAGCAGCCACCGAGCTCCACCAAGACTCACCTCACAGCAGATAGCACTAGACCTTGGGAGACATAATCCCATCCAGGCCAGTCATGGATTTTCCGTGGAAGCTCTCCAGGAATGCCCCACGCCTGTCAGCATTTAAGAGGCATTTGAACAATGTCCTTAATACCATACTTTAACTTCTGGTCAGCCCTGAGGTTGTCCGGCAGCTGGACTAAGTGATGATTGTTGTAGGTCCCTTCTAGCTGAACTATACTCTTCTATTATATGCAATTCTTCTTCCCACTTCCTCCTTTCCCAAGCAGTACATGCCGAAGAAATCTCTGATGGCAGTTCTTCCCAGCCCTGCACAAGCAGAAGGGATCGAATGGGTCATCATGCCCCAGCCTCAGCATTGCCTCAGCCACTTTGTGGGGAGGAGGTATGGACCTTCTGATGGGGATGCCAGCTGCCGATCATCTTGAGATAATTGGATCATCTGAACACGTTTGAAAAAAGCATGTGTGAAGTGCAGCTTTTGAAAGCAAATCTCCTTTTTGTTTAGGATTTAGTATTTTGAGCACTGAAAGAGTAACAAAGGCACTGTTCTTGTCATTTTGTACATTTGTGCCAAAATTGGTATGTACATTCAGACTACGAAAAGTAGTCTGAATGTACATACCAATATACATTCCATACCATATACATTCATTTGGTTGTGGTGATGCCAGAGGTGAGAGAAAGGAATTTGGTTCCCTCTGCATGAGCTTTGCAGAACATGCTGTTTATGGTGAGGTCTTCCTCTTGGAAAGAAGTCCTACCAATATCTGAAGGAAGCCCACAGGAGAGCTGGAGAGGGACTCTTGGTCAGGATGAGCAGTGACAGGAGAAGGGGCAACGGTTTTAAATTGGAAGAGAAGAGATTTAGATTAGATACCAAAAAGAAATTCTTTACTGTGAGGGTGGTGAGACACTGGAACAGGTTGCCCAGAGAAGCTGTGGCTGCCCCATCCCTGGAGGGGTTCAAGGCCAGGCTGGATGGGGCTTGGAGCAACCTGGTCCGGTGGGAGGTGTCCCTGGCCGGGGCACGGGAGGGTTGGAACTCGATGATCTTTAAGGTCCCTTCCAACTCTAACCATTCTATGATTCTATGAATTGTTTTGTGTTCTTTACCATAATTTTCCTTGCACTTCAACAGCTCTTCTCCTCATGTGGTGTAGGAAAACACCTCTTTCCACGGCATGTTCTTGCAGAACTCAAGTCTGGGTGAAGAAGGTAAAGTTTTATCTCTTTCATCATCTCAGGAAGGAGGTTTCTGTCTCAGGACTTGGATCCACCTGGCTTGTTGTCCTGATGTTTCCCAGACTTTGGTCACGAGGGCACAGAACTCAGCACTGTGTCCCGCTGGGGTGGGGAGACCTTCCTGGAAAGTTGGAGTGTGGTCCTTAACAAAACACATCTTTTTCTACCTCTCCCTAAGTTGCTGTGTACTGGTGGGTGGTGGCTACCTTGGCCACGTCACCTGCAATCACCTGCATGCTGTGGATGCCACACAGAAGCCACTTATGTATGAGAGGGACAGAACTTTATGGAAACAAATTCTTTTTTTCCATTGGCTGCGTTCAAATCCTAACCACATTTCTTTACCTCCCAAAACTCAGAATTATCTCAGACCAAGGGACAAGACTTCATATAAAATGAGAAGGCCCCCTAACCATGAAAGTTTCTTTTTCTTAAAGAGATAACTGGTGAAATGCATATTATTAGGGCGCCCATCAGCACTGCCAGAGATCCGTCATTTCCATTACGAGCCAGAGTACTGAAGATAAACTAGAATTAAGCTGTTATTGCCCCTGGTGTTAGAGCCAGTCCCAACACAGAATGTATCAACTCATATACGTTAATTGTATTTTTAACTGAATTTGATCTCCACTTACTCAAATTCAGAGAGTTGAAATGAGGGTGGCTACAAACAAAACCAGAACAAAATTTTACTCTAAATAAGAGTAAAAAAAAAAAATTGTCCTGGCTATCCATATATTCAAGAAATAGCCATTCAGACTAGCCAGGTTCCCAGAACAGGTGGTTTGGATACAGTAAGCCTATCTTATAAATAGTATTTTAGGTTGGCAGAACACAGTCTAAGAGGGGAGATAACTGTTCCCCTCAATAACTACAGCGTAACAGCTTGTGCTAGAAGAGAGGAAACTGAGGTTTATCAGTCCTGCAACAGATTCAACTCCTATGATGGGGTAGGGAGCAAAAATCTGAACTTATTTTAAAACTCAGTCTGATAAATGAAGGAGAATATATGATGCGACGGCCTGAAATATCAGCAGTCTGGACTGCATGATCCATGAGGACCTTCCCTATCCTGAGTCCAGAATTACTAAATATAGTATGCAGCAGAGTCATTAAAATATCTAGGTAATCACTCACATGCCAATATCATTTTAGGTGGAATTTTGAAAAGCCAGAACGAGCTAAGTACCTAAGTCCGTTCAGGCCCTATAGAAATCCCAGATGCTTTTTAATTACACTTATTTCTATTTCCAGTGGTGGTTACAGAACTACATTTACATAGAAAGTTCTCATTTCCTGGTATTAATACACCGAATGACCGTGACAGAAAGTTGTAAAACAAAAGGAGCAGCCATGTTTTAAACATGCAGAAATGAAAAACAAAGGAGCGATTAGAAACTCTGTTCAGTTGCAAAAGCCAGAAAGTCCTCTCACCTCTTCCAGTCCTCATCGTGTGAACATCTCCCCTCCTGCACTGTGCTTCTACTGTTGAGTAAGTCAGAGAAGACCGAATCAGGAAATGCACTTCCCATTTAGATCTGAAACCACTTGGCTCCACAGCACTCAATCCCCGTTGCATAAAGCAGACACCGAAACCAAGAACAGACCTGAGGAAGTTGTCTCCCGTATTCTCCTGTTTCCTGCTATTCCTCAGTTTTCTCATTATCCCATTAGAATAGCTTGGATATGACAACAAAAGTCTCGTTCAGGGCAGCGTTTTCTAAAAAGTCTACTTAAGAGCTCAAATCTTATTTTCAGAAGCAAGGCGTATATGACTAGCTCCAGGGGAGAATCAAGATGTGGAAAACATAATTCTAAACAGCAAAAACACCATACAAAACCAGAGCCAAACACTCCCATCCCCGTTCATCCCCTACCTGCCTTCCCTCATCACCTGTGGGTTATTTTCAGGTTCTCTAGCTTCATGGACCCATACCGAAGGACCTCAATATTGGCTTGGTGTCCACCATGTACCTACGCTCAGCTGGGCTTCAGAAGTTAGGTATTTGTCCCCCGGGGCTACGAGGAAGGGAGAAGAGGAGGATTGAGATGTCCAGATCCCACCTATAGACATCAGCAGTAGGAGGCTAACCAAGAAATAATGAAGTCCCGTGGCAGCCTAGGGATTGCAACGAGCAGGATGGCAACTCAAGAACACAGTGAAGATATTATAGACCTAAGCCCAAATCCCTCCTCTGACTGGAGGGGATTTTCTGCCCCACATAGCACACCTCATCCCAAAGCTTCCTGGTTACCACAAAAGGGGACATTTTGTTGCTTTAGATGTTCTGCTTAAAAAATCCTAATTCTTTAATTGAAAAATGCAAGAGCAGGCTTGGCAGTCTGACCCCCTCTGTAAGGATGGTCTATGTATTATCCAGCAGGGGTTTAATGTAAAGAGTTCAGCGTGGTGCTCACATTTCTTTCTGTACTTTCTGCAAGGTCCTAAGTTACTTCTGAAAACAGAACTTGGATGTTTTTGACAATTCCGTCTTTTTTTATCTGTCTAATATACTTTTGAATTCAACTAAAAGTCTTTACTTCCATAACTTATTGTGGCAGTGAGTTCCGCAGAATAACTAAATGTGACATAAAAGGGTATTTTCTTTACCGGTTTTAAATTTATTGCCTTTTAATTTCATTAGGTATCCTCCTATGCCTCTTTCACAAGACAGGATAAATAGGAGCACCTGCTGACTTTCTTTGTGCCATACATTATTTTATATACCTTTGCCATGTCACTCCTTATTAGTCTCTTTGCTGAACTAAATAGCTGTAATCTTCTTAATCTCTCCCATTATGGGATACTCTCCAACCTCTAATCATTTGCTTTGCCCTTTCTGAGAAGTTATTGGGCATTCAGGTCTCTCTAGGTATTCATTTAAAAGTAACGTATAATTTACAATAATGTAATCTTTAGGAAGTCTTGCATTGTTTAGACAACTAGGTTCCCTCTCTTACCTGTCCTTTCTACAGTGGTGCAAATTTACCAGCGACACGGTGCTTTGTTGGTAGCAATATTTGCAAACAAGAGAGCCCAAGCTCGGTCTCAAATACATTATGTATTTGGGGGCACCATTTTGGGGTGTATCCCAGCTTGGGGCTGGTTTTACCTTCACAATTACTTTGGAACTGGAGTCAAACCCATCCCACGTGCACCCCTCCAACGCCGGTGCCCGGAGTGTGCTTCAGGTGACCTTACCAGACCTTCCCGTAGAACTTTCTGCCAAGTTCCCTCTCGACGGCCGCGGGTTGGTGATTTCATTTCCTCTCCACGGAGGTGGGTCCCGGCCAGCAGCTCGCGCCGGGGAGTCCCAGCACTCAGCACCAGCAGCTCACCCAGCACCAGCAGCTCGGGCTCCTGCTGTTGATGGAAACTAGAAGAGATAATCTCCAGTTTCATTATCTCCGAGTTATCCCGTTTGCTGAACAGATAGAAATTCGTGCAAGCATTGAATAGATAGCTCGGTGTCGTGCCAGTGCCGAAATGCAGTGCGTGGATCAGGAGCTTGAGAGTCATCCGAGCTTTCTCATCTCTCCCAAACATTTTTTTGGGTTCACAGTTTCTTTTTCCACAGGCGAGGCTAGGTGAGCTCGGGTGGGTTGCTAGCCCTAGCATAGGATAATTTCTACCACCAGCAAAGAGCAGCACAAAACAAAGGTGTCCTCCTGATGTAACTCAACAGTGGTTTAGGAGGAATCATCTCCAGGTATTAGAGCTCCTGGTCTGCGTTTGGACAGTGTCTGTTCTGCACCCCAGGAATGTCTCACTGCTAGCAGCACATCTGGTTCAGGGTTCAGATTCAGTTCTCGAACACCACCATTTAAACACCATAATCCCACTGTCCAATTGACTCACAAAGGGAATTTCCCTCTGTCTTCTTCCTTAAACTTCCCCAACAGGGGCCTGGGAGCCATGTCGTGCTGGGGCACCCAAGCGGCTGGCCCCAGAGAGGGATGCAGCACCCCACTGGATATTGAAGTTTTACTAAGGGTGAGCAGCCACAATGCCAGTTCATCCCACGCCAAGAGCTCCTGGCTGCAGGTGCTAAGAAGAAAACGAGTGCTTCCTTCTTTTTCTTAAAGAGTAAGACATCCGTTTTAGACACACACAGAAAGTTGAAGCTCTGGGTTTCACTCCAGTTGGCTAAACCCAGGCACCACTGGAGATGCCGTACGGCAGGTTGGGAGATACAGCACAGAAACTACGGGGGACCCTCATCCTTCTGGTCAGTAGCTTGATACCAACAGCTGCAGCCCAAGGCATCTCAAACAGCAATTTTTTAGGCGCTCAGGCTGAGCCTTTCTGTGAAAACAATCCCAACGATTGCTTTCTGAACACAACACCCACTGGAAGGGGAAGAGAAAGCCCTAGCACGATCTTGTTTCCGTGGTGTTTCTAAAGCGACAGCGCTCCAGAAATTGTGTAGGAAAACAGAGCCATCTACAGGAAAAAAAAAAATTCTGGTTTGGCAAGAAAACGGACCTGATGAAGCAATGTGTGAATCTTGTGCAACCAGCACGAGGGCAGGACCAGCCAAACCCCGTGTTACCAGCAGAATGATGAAGTTACACAAATTAATTCTGTATAATGGAAGTTTTGTGAATCGGGTTTAGAGTCTCTCAGACTCTTTTCTTTTGTAGTTTTAGCAAAACATCTCCATGAGCATTCCACCAAAGCAGTGGTGGAAACTTTTAGTTTCCCAAACACTACATCCTCACGCGACAGTTACTAGTAATTGCTGAAGGACACTTTTACAGGCACCCACCTTGTACACGTATCCAGCAGCTGGGCTCCACCTGAGGCTGTGGTCCCACCCCACCTTTTCACACCCAGGTCCTTTCCATCAACCCTCTGCCCCTTGGTTACCTGGGCATGCCCATGGTGTATCAGAGACGTGCAGGCTGGCAAGCAAGCTGTACCTCATACACGTGGCTCCAGAAGATGTAAAACAACTCATCCTGCCTGCTATGCAATGGCAGCACTCCATTAACTCAAAAGGCCATGTTTGGCACTTTTTGGGTATTTAATAGTGTGTGCTCAGTTCCATGCTGGTGACTGTAACAACCAGTAGATAAAAATTTGCAGTCTCCCCAATGGCACATTAGGAATGGCTCCTAATCACCTCTCTGCCTCCATGGAAAAAGTCTCAGGGCTGAAGTCTCCTTAATTCATTTTCCTATTGTTTGACCGTCCCGCTACATATCTTCAACAGAGAAGACATTGAAGGAGGGAGAAAGGAAGGACAAGAAGAGCTGGCTGATCACAGCCACTGTTTAGAGCAGGGTATCTGGAAGTCTTAAAGAACTGTAGTGGAGCAGCTGCTTAAAATGCCATGTTAGGAAACACAAGATATAAGGTCTTCAGTGTCAGGGGCTGCTACAACTTAGGGGAACAGCTCTAAGAGTTTCCCCACGGCCAGATGATAAAGGATGTTTTGTTACGTTAATACAGGGGCCTCCATATTTAGCTGGATTAAGCCAATTAAAATGGCACGAAATCAATCTTTCTTTAAATACTTAAAAGCAGAGCAAAAATTAGGTTGAGCAAACCCTCCCAAATTGATTTCCATTTCTGTAATGACTGATTTATGTGATATATAAAGTTCAGTTTTGTATCTAGCTGGACTTCTAAATGTTTGTATGTTCTTACTTATTCAATCATATTCTCTTGTAGGATTATTATTTTAAACTCATCCAGACTTGAGCTTTTTGAGTTATTAGAAAAAAATTCCATAGACTTACCTTTGCCTGAATTTAATAGTAGTTTTAATTCAATTAAATCTAATTGAATTACATTAAATGCATCCTGCAATTTTATATGTACTGACTGAGCAGTACAGTCAATGGAACAAAGTCATCAGTGTAACAGTATAGCTTTGAGCTTTAATATTGTTGATATAGGTCATAATATAGGAAACTAGGACTTTTGTGGGTAGAAAAGATTTCCCTTGGCCTAGATAGTCTCAAGTTCTGTGTCAAAAAGAACAATGGCTGTGCCTCATACTTTATAGCATCCATCTGGTTCAGATACCACACACAGAGATACCAAGCAATGACCCCTCATGAGGTGGCTACTGGCTTCAGTGGGAGCTGGATGGGAGCTCAAGGGAGGGTTAGAAAGGAGGACCATGTATATGGGTTGTCTGGAGCCTTGCTAGCACAGGACAACTTGGGTCCACCACTCTCCTCGGACAATTATACCCGAAGACAAAAACTGGTGAAAGATACTTTGAGAACCTTTCTGAAAGGATTTCGCCGCTCGCTCTTCTGTTTTAACAATGAGTTTAAATGAAAAACACGTAGCAATCAGTTTTACATAGACTGTAAGATCTCCCAGACGAGGGCTGCTCTTTCTGTGTATACATACAGGGTGAGATATGTTGCTGTTAATTTTAGCTATCCAGGAGCTGCATCTAGTCCAAAGCAGTTTTCCAGGCTTCCGCTGAACTCTTTGCAGAGTCCTTCCACAAGCAATCCACCCCATCTATCTTTGATGACATATATTTTAGGACTATGGAAAGGTTTTGCACTGATGCATATTTATACATTGCCTCACATGAGCAAAAATGCTGGTTTAACCCCATCTCCTCGCCTTGCCACCCTGTCCAGCCCCAGTCACTCATAGTCTCCTTAGGTGGGGAGGAGGGGACCTCCTCTGTCAGGATGGCACTTTTGCATTCCTGCTACTACCCTGCTTGGTTAAAATCACTCCACCCTGGGGGAAGAGAGCCTCTGGGAGTCCCAAAACCAGGAGTGAGCTGTGGAGGTGGAGCAGTGTTCCCCAGAGGGTGACACCATCAGAGGTATGAGGTGTGCAAGCAAGGGCGGTGCAGACGGTAGAAGTCAAACCAGTATCTCTGAAAGGGAAGTTGGACCTGGAAGCAAAGGAGAAATCTCTAGAGCTTGATCTTCTTTTTCCAGCATGTCTGCAGCCATTCTCTGCCCCGTGTTGCCCAGGAATTCAAGGAGCGCTCTTTCCACTCCGTCACCCAATCACTAGTGAAAATACCAAATACCACCAGACCCAGGGTAGAGCCCTTTAATGCCTATTCCCACCGCAGCGCTGACTCACTGGCAACTGTATTCCCCTGTTTCCCACCAGCTGCAATACTAAAGCGTTATATCTTCTTTTCTCCTTTTCAAGGTGTCATCAAAAAACAGTCTAGAACCGGTATTTTGTTGAAATGTGGTGCAAGATCAGATTTTACAGAAAGAAAAAAGAAAGGTGCTCGAGTAGTAAAAGTTTAGCAAATGAGATCGCTGCCGAGATTTTTACACACAGGTTAATGCCCTTTTTGTGTCTGTTCTCTAATAGAAGTGAGCAGCCTCTATTTTAACCACCACAACAGCGCTTTGTTCTCAGAAACCTCTGCTGAAAAAAGGTCAGTTGGCTTCCAAAGGCACAAATAGGTGAAAGAGGTCAAGAAAGCAATATTAAATACCAACAGCTGTTGTACTCAGTGTCCTAAACTGGGTTAAAACATACAACTTTCCCTTAACTGTTATCCCTAAAGGGATAAGCATAGATCTAACTTACATTTCTATTTTTTACAGGACGCTGTGTAATTTTAGCTGCCTGTAAAATATTCCCTCAGGGACAGACCCACAGTAGATAGGCTTGATACTTGCCTCTGATTTTCTGCAAGAAGAACGCGCAACTCCTTCAGGTAATGGGGAGACAGACCAGGTATCCAGTTAATCAGCTAAATGAGAAAACAAAGAAGAAAAAAATGTAAAACTGGAAGTTAGTTGTACCGTAGGCACGTTGTCTTTATGAGAACATACGGGTCCATTTGAGATAAGTGCAGGGAAAGGGGCTTCTCTCAAAGATATCTGCTTTCTAGTAACAGGAAAAGAGGGAAGAAGGAATCTAAGGGATTATCTGTACCAGATAAAAGCCCTCGGATAAACTCCCATGCCTATTAACAGCTCATCTCCAAGAAAACATAGTGGAGCCCACGGGCAGGGCAAAAATTGATGTTTACCTCATGTAAAATTTTCTCCCAGGCTCTTCCAGTATGAAAAGTAGGAGTCACATGAGGAAACCTGTGGTGAAGAGGGCTACCCCTCTTTCACCCTAAACTGCCACCCTTCCTTCTCCCTGAGGTCAGTAACTCCATGTAATGCTCTCCCTGCTTGTGCTGGGGAGGAGGGGAATTATCTCTCAATGCACTTAAGGAAGGTTGTTGGTGGTGGAGGAAGCTACTGAGGACAACCTTTACTGCCTCTCCACGACAAGCCCACATGCATCTCCCTCTGGCTCCAAGTCCCAGGTTTTTCCAAAAATGGCAGACAAGCTCTTCAGTCAGACACAGAAATCCAACCTTCCTTGCTGCTCACTCCGCTGCACAACCCTAAAGAGATACCTCCACATTGCAGCCTGAGCTCATGGCCGGCTCCAAGTTGGATGCAAACTGGGCAGGACTGCAACAGACCCTCGCTAGCCATCTGTGGGGGCAAGAGAAGAACAGAGAAAGTCCTAACAGGCATGGTAGGGGGTTTCTCCATGAGTTCTCTCAATGGGGTTCCCCTCTTCTGAGTACGTTAACGCAAAGTAGCACAGTAAGAAGACAGATACATAAAGCTTGGCTACGAGGAGCTTTCCTCACCACACCAGCCACTGCGCTGAGTAGGCATCTGCGAAGACAAGAACCATAGGGAAAAAATGCTGATACCTAAACATACTTAAAAGGGCAGAAACTCAGCTGGGATAAATCAGCGCAGCTTCGACAAAGTATGTGGGTCTGTACGTGGCAGTTTAAATTTTTAGGCTGCAGATCAGGCGGAGGCTGGGATGGGAAGATGGACTACCCCACAACCCTACCCTGCCTCCCAGCTGGGCAAGCTGCAGAAAGCCAGCACTTGACTACTTCACGCTCAAGTAGGACCTGCCAGCCAGGACAGGAATTTCTCATTTAGTTTTAGGGTTGATTCATGTTAACTTTGATAGCAGGTTAATGGAACAAGCTTTCCTTTAGGTTTTTTTCTGTATTTCCCCGGTGCCTTGAATCAAAAACTCTCACTACCAGTAAAATGGGACAATAAGTTTGCTATTGACGTCAAATGGGTCTACACGACAGCCCTAAATATCACTTCTGCGACTGAATTATAGGAATTCCTAAAAGTAAAGGGAAATAACACTACTGCCTACATACACATATATCTGTTTTGACTGGTCTCTTCCTGGTCGAAGAAACTTCCCCAAATTCTGTTCAGTGTGATGGGTAGAGATCAATGCCTTGGTAGAGACCTACCATAAGTTCCGTTTTTATTCAAAGACTTAAGGTTTCTGCACAGGTGCAAGAGAAAAAGAGAAAAACAATTCCAAGACAAGTGCAAATCACAGACTCTAACGACCTATGAACACAAGTGATTCTTAAACACTAGATAACAGAAGATCAATCACATTGTTCTCTGAGGAAAATGTACAAGTTTGAGGAGTTCCCTGAAGCAACTCAAGTTTTATGACTTTGTCTCCTGTGAATATAGCACTAATTTACACAGAAAGCCATGGTATTTAGTGGTCAGATATATAAATCGTGTTTAGATCAGACTACTAAGTCAATTAAGATCACAGTAAATACATTCAAATCACAGCACTGCTTTTGTCTGCTGAGTCTTCAGGCTGGAGCTTCTCTCCCCCCATTTTTTTCATGGTCTGCTCTCAGAGGTTATTGTAACCTCAATGTTTCCAGAGAGCACCGAGGAAAAAATATTATATTTCTAGCCAGTTACTCCATTGCCAGTATACTAGGACTTTATATTGATTTTCTGTTCTCAGCTGCTAATGCGGTGCACTTCTCTCCAGTTTTCTCCTCACAGGTCACTAAGATTTATGGCTAACCAGAAGGAGATGAAACCAGAAGGCAGACTGCTGAATCGCCACTCCTGGAAGTCACCTGCTGCTGACCGACACTGGGTCACACACATCTCCTCAATGCTTCAGGCCACCCCAAAAGCTCTCCTGGACGTTTTTGGTCCTCACGTGGGAGAGCTTGGCCTATTCTTGCTGTATTTACTGGCTGGCTAATTCACTTCTTCCCCACTCTAACCAAATTTTAGCTTAGCTGTTGGGTAAAATCCAGTCCATCTGAACAAATGATCCACTTTAGAAAAGGCAGGGTCTCCATCAAGACATTGCTTAGCAAGGCACAGCTTAGCAAGATATCTCCAAACTTAATAATCATTGGTTACTCTCTCTTAGTAATCATTCATTACTGTTTCCTGGGAGAAAAAGGCCCCAGTTTTTTCCAGTTGAAGGAGTTTCCATAGAATACTGCTAAATAAGCCAATGTTAGGTTGGGTGAATGTGGAAGGAACATTAAAACCTGCAGCTGCAGTCTGGGGAAGAAAGGAATGTAAGAGATGCACAAAAGAAAGGAAGGACTGAGGTTAGGATCCTCGCCTGAGACACCAAGAGGGCTTAGGATGAAGGGGATGAGGCATGGTCCCTGGCCTATGAACAGCTGAGGGTTAGGATTAGGGTTCCTATTGAGTGAAGTAGTGGGAATGGGGCTGGAGTGCCTGCAAATGTACCTCAGAACTGCGGCTGATACTGGCATTCTCCTGCGTCTCGGTGGATTAAGGTCCTGGCCTGTGAATCGGCCTAGGATTTGGGTTTGGGCTGAAAGAAAGTCCAATGCTACAGTCTGGTGTGGGACTGGAAAGGGGCTGCCAAAGGAAACAGGGGGCTGCAAAATGAACTGTCTCCCGAGAAAGATGTTTCATGCAGTTTTACTCCTAGGATCCAGAATATTATTTCCAGTAAGATTACAGAAAATCCATAGCAACAGGAATCAATACTTTAACACCTTCCTTTTCTTTGCTCAAACTCAGTCTTTCTTGCAGAGAATTACCCCCATAGTAGACTTCGAACCTTGAACTATGAAAATAGCTTTTCCTAGAAATTGGTAAGAAGATATAATGGTTTAATCCTCACGCGTATTGGAAAAAAAAAAAAAAAAAAAGAAAAAAGTCCACCACAGATTACTAAACAGACAGAAATATCATTACTGTGCCACGAGCGCACTAGTGTGTATAGTATGCCTCATGGTCACCCTGGGCACAGGACCTGGGGTGGGATGCGCCCTCAGGTCTTCTCCCCTTCCTGGGGAGAAGGTCAGCAGAACCAGGGTACCAAAATGGCATGTCATAGAATCATAGAATCATAGAATCATCCAGGTTGGAAGAGACCCTTGGGTCATCAAGTCCAACCATCTACCCTACTCTACAAAGTCCTCCCCTACACCATATCCTTCAGCACCACATCTAATCATCTCTTAAACACATCCAGGGATGGTGACTCAACCCCCTCCCTGGGCAGCCTATTCCAATGCCCGACCAATGTCACAATGTCCTGTGCTCAGGGAGGAGGCAAGGGAGGTGCTACACCCACCTTCCTCCTCACCGTTCTCTTGGGCTGGGGGTACTTTACTTCAAACCAAAGCAACCTCCAGACTCCGACAGCCAAAGGGTTCCCTGTGAGCCATGCCTCCGGCCAGGAGCTTCCCAAACAGCCAGGCCTCAGACCACTGC
Organism: Tringa tobata; assembly: GCA_033628505.1. Taxonomy (NCBI): domain Eukaryota; kingdom Metazoa; phylum Chordata; class Aves; order Charadriiformes; family Scolopacidae; genus Tringa; species Tringa tobata. The sequence goes on along the minus strand of JAHREE010000324.1, from coordinate 537,803 downwards.
ACCCTGCGGTCTGCTCAGTCCCACCCAGACCAGCTTCTCCTTGCAGCATCCCCACCACCACAACGGCAAGAGGGATGGGGAAGCCTTTGAGATCCTGCCTGGCAGTACTGCCCCCGGTCCTCTGCCTGCTCCAGTGGCTAAGGGAAAGAAATGGGGACAGTGCAAGGGAAGCAGGTTACCTAACGGGGAGCACAGCCCACGAATCCATGCCGTTCGGTCCTGTTCAGACATTTTGAACCCATTACGCCTGAACGGGTCCTAAACGTCCCCAAACATGTTCCCATTACCCCTGATTAAATTAGTCTATTGGGATCATCAATGAAAAAAACATTACACAATTAAAACATTTGCACTCAATCAATTTTAATTGTATTCGCTTACCATTGCCTGTGCCAAACCAGATGCCTGCGAGCACGAGCAAGACAAGTGAAGGGAAAGCAATTTTTAAAACTCTCATTTACTCAGGTTCGATCGGATTAAGCAGTACCTCAGTCGTTGTTGGGTTTCTGGTTTGGTTTTTTTTTTGGTTTTATGTTTGTTTGATTGTTTGTTTGGTTGTTTTTTTCTCTGGGAGAACCCCCAGCAGCTGCCCGGCTCCCCGACCCCCGACGGGAGCCCCCAGGCCGTGGGGGGACATGGAGCTTCCACCGGTGTCTTAGCACCATCTAGTGCTGGCGGTGACTAAACGTCAGCAACCGGCGAGGAAAAGGCCACCATCCGATGGCTTCGGCTTCCTGAGGTTGCTGGAAAACAGCTAGCAGTTGTTGGAAAACTCCTAGGGGGTCAGCAGAACCAGGGTACCAAAATGGCACATCTGAGACCCACCTTCACCTTCCTGGAGAGTCCCTCCCTTACACTGCTTGGGCTGAGGTCATTGGTCAAAAGTGGGTTTTGGAGCCAACATCAGCTGTTTAACCCCTGTTGCTGAGATTTAACCCAGCCTGCTTGCCTCGCATTTCACAGACTCACAGAATGCTATGGGGTTGGAAGGGACCTCTGGAGATCATCTACTCCAACCCCCTGCCAAAGCAGGTCCACCCAGAGCAGGTTGCACAGGAACATGTCCAGGTGGGTTTGAATGTCTCCAGATAAGGAGACTCCACCACCTCTCTGGGCAGCCTCTTCCAGGGCTCTGCCACCCTCAAAGGGAAGAAGTTCCTCCTCATGTTTAGGTGGAACTTCTTATGTTCCAGTTTGTGGCCATTCCCTCTTGTCCTGTCCCTGGCCACCACTGAAAAAAGACTGGCCCCATCCTCCTGACACCATCAAGACACAGAGTAACTCACTCTTCTACCCAAAACCGGGGGGAGAAGGGGGATTTGGCTTCCCCCACCCCCATCCTCAGCCACAAAACACAAGGATGCCTTGCAAGTTTTTCCTCCGCCCTTTTGCAGCCCACACCTCCCAGATGAGGCTCTGGGAAGGAACAGGCAGGCCACGGCTTCCTCGCAGAGCACAGCCAGTGGAGAGGTGGTGGTGGCGAAGCGTCTGGCTTTCATCCAGTGCTTGTTTAACCTAAGGAGTCCTGGGTAGTCAGCACAGACTGGGATTAAGTCTCTGACCAGCAGGTCATGGTCCTGCTTTCCTTCCAGTTCAGTGGGTGTGGTGTGCTCTTCTGCTCGTCAAAAAGCAGGGGACAACTGACCCTTGAAACTTTATAAACTGCATGTTCTGGCCTTCTCCTGACACACAGAGAGGCTGGTGAGGCTCGGGGTCCTGCTCCCTGGGAGGCACACCACGAGGCTGGAGCTCTATCACCAGCTGGATCAGCCAGCAAGGCTAAAAGTGAGCAACACACCCCGTGCACGGGCATGGACTCGCAGGAGGCAGCACCAGGCTCGGAATCCCAGCTGGAAAACAGACCTCTCCACAACCCCGAGCCTGGAAGCTCTGATCTCCAGCTTTCTGGGTGAACGCCTTCACTACTAGCTCGAATGCAAACAAGCGAGAGACCAGATTCCCCAGTTGTTTACATCTTGAACAGTTAACCATCAGCAGCCTGCCCAGTTACGTGTGCCTAAGAGGGCAAAATACTTAATTCACACGCTCTGTGCAGGTTTAGGTTGCACCCCTCAGGCTGAAGTGCATTCCCACCTATCCAGAAACCATTTTCACATATCCGTGAACTTCCAGATTAAAACCCCAGGCTCTTACAGATTTTCGGTACCTTCAAATGAGAGGAGAAGCTGGCGGGATGCCGCACGCAGAGGCATTCGAGTCCTTTTCCTCACCTCGGTGATGAAGCAGATCCTTGCTGGAAGTCAGACCTGCAGCAGGACACGGGAATTTGGGCTCAGGTGCTTGTACAACGCTTGTAACGCTGGCTCTGAATCAGAGATCTCCATGCCCATTTTATATTAACATCCAGCCTCCCTCTCTCTTGAAATACGAACGCTAATTTGCCCCCGGCTACGTTCTCCCACTTGTAGGTGAGAGATCTTTAAGAAGTCTTTAAAGGTCTTCGAGAGATCTTTAATCTCCTTTGCTCCTGCCTCCAAAATTTTCCCACCGAACCCATCCCTGCAGAAATGGCAGTTAATGGACAGCCGGTGTTTCAGAGGCACTCGATGCTCCGTGGCACCACTTCGTATCATTCTCTCTTCCAGCATCATGAACTTCTGCTCGCTGATCCCGAACGGCCGAACAAGAAGATTGATTTAGGGATGGATTAGTTTGCGAGTATTCACCGCTTCTCTTAGTAATCAAAGGAACTCAATAGATGTGAGCGTTGGGGAAGCCAATACTAATACAATTTCTTTTTTGCTAGGGTTCAGATCAAGGTTTCTCTTTCCTTTCAATAAATTTTAAGGATTACAGTATCTCAATTTCTAATCCTCCTCCCGTGCTCTGAACAAAATTATACGTATTGCAGAATGAAACAACGGCCCAAACGTACTAGCATCAGTTGTAGATTGTCCAAATTATTCCATAATGCATAAGCTGTTCTGCTGCTCTGTGCTGTATTCCTCTACGCTCACGGAAAAATAAAGCACACCGCAGTGAAGGAGTCAGAACCTCCAGGAAACACACCTTGCCAGAATTCAGGCTGGACGGACACGGAGCAGAAGGATGCTGCAGAGAGGAGTTAGGTCTGCAACGCTTCTCCAGAAACTCCCTGTACCAAGTTCAAGAAGGCCTAAGAGGGAGCTCCTAGTCATTTCGGTAACACCAGGCAACACCAGCCAGGTTGCAAGCGTAGAGTTCCCCACCTCAGACTGAAATCACCCCGTATCCGTACGACCTAATCCGGGCTACACAGCTCCAGATCTCTGCTTCACTGAGTATGGAAACCCCATGCTCTTTCGTTCCCTCAAGTCTGGGCCACCAAACTCAGCACTGGTCTTTCCCTACTCAGCATTCCTCTTATTTGCAACCATAAACACACCAATATTTCCCCAGTGATAGGGAAAAATGCTACTACTCCCCCTTATTTTTTTTTTCAGGGAGGGAAGAGATTCAAAGAGATGTTGCCAAAATTGTCAAATAGTTCACTAACTGGCAGTGTCCTACCTCAGACCGCCGTGACCGGAGCCATCAGAGGACTGTAACATGGCACACTGCAGGGCAAACCCCATTTAGCTGCAGCCATCAGCCCCTCTGCAAGGCTCATTCCCCGTGTCTCACTGAAGAAGAATAACGCACCGGGGACTGCACCGCAAGCAACAGACTGAAGCTGAGGTTCAGCTTTAAAGTTAAGACCCAGTTATCTTCCAACCAACTCCTTGAATGACCCCCATTTGGGTCACCCATATTCTTCAAGTTACTTGGAAAATGTACCCAGATAAACTTTCAGGAGCTCTGCCTTCTGATGTTTCCTGTCACCTCCTGACCCTCACACACTGTAACAGGGACCTTCTCCATTCCTCTGCCCATAGAAGACTTGCTGTGTTGATCTGATCACCGACGGTGCAGCGGTCTTGCACAAGCCATACTACAACCATAGATCTGGGAATGGACTAAGCATCTTGAGATACAGCATAAGGTACAGATTACTTCAGTAACAGGGAGCAGGGATGAGGTGGGATAACTAAACCCAGTGATATAAATGCCAATAACATGCCCCTCTCCTTAAAGCCAAGGTACAAACGCTTCACGGCTGGCCAAGAAGGCCACCAGCATCATGTCCTGTGTCAGGAACAGCATGGGGAGCAGGACTCGGGAGGTGATGGTCCCCCTGTCCTGGGCACTGGTGAGGCCCCACCTCAAGGGCTGGGTCCAGTTTTGGGCCCCTTGCCACAAAAAAGACCTTGAGGTGCTGGAGCGGGTCCAGAGAAGGGCAAGGGAGCTGGTGAGGGGTCTGGAGAAGAAGTCTTGTGAGGAGAGGCTGAGGGAGCTGGGGGTGTTCAGCCTGGAGAAAAGGAGGCTGAGGGGAGACCTTCTGGCTCTCTCCAACTCCCTGAAAGGAGGGTGTAGCCAGGGGGGGTCGGTCTCTTCTCCCATGTCCCAGGCAATGGGACAAGAGGAAATGGCCTCAAGTTGCCCCAGGGGAGGTTCAGATTGGAGATTAGGAAAAATGTTTCCACGGAAAGGGTTCTTGCACATTGGACTGGGCTGCCCAGGGCAGTGGTTGAGGCCCCATCCCTGGAGGGATTGAAAAGCCAGGTTGCCCTAGTGCTTAGAGACATGGTTTAGTGATGGTTTTGATCAGAGTGAGGTTGATGGTTGGACTGGATGATCTGAAAGGTCCCTTCCAACCTGGACAATTCTATGATCAAATACTGGGTGATGCAGTACCCTCAAGAATAATGCTTTCTTGTCCACCCTGAGCTAAGGAAAGATCTCTTTCAGCTGGAACTTGGTTCACTTCCAAGTGAGGTGCTGCAGCTCTCTGCTCTGCATCATATTTCTAGCTTCCATCTCCACAGAATTGCAGATTCTGAAGAATTTTGATTGGGAAATGTCAAAATAAAACCTCATAAAGAAAAAAAAAAAGAAAAGAAACATTTGACTCTCAAATGTTGATCTTTTCATTGTTTTGAAATGCCAATCAAATACGTCATATTTAGAGATTTCCCCTTTCAGAAGAAAAATTGAATAAATAGTCAAAGCTAACATTTGCTGACAAAGAAAAAATACTTCAGCTAGCTTGACAGAGACAGGGTTTTGCAGGGCCAACACACTTCAACAACTCTTTCCTCTTTAGCTGGAAACTAGAACCACCTTCCCCAGCCCTAGCCAGCCTGAAACCGCGTGGCAAACACAGATGAATTCGACCTTTTGCCAGTGGGGGGAAGGAAGAGGGGCAAAGGCAATTAAGGGGCAAGCTTATGACGAAGTAGGATGTCGGTTGACAGAACTATAGAGATATGCCACGGCTTTAATCTTTTAACATGCCTTGCCTGGGCACGGGTTGCCTTCCTGTGAAATGCCCGGTGATGCCCAATGGCTCTACCCTTCCCTGAGAATCCTCCTCCCCAGCACAGCAAACCCCCGCCGAGCAGAGAAGAGCTGTAGCCCCGGGAGGAAAATACTCCAGAGGCTGCCTGCCATAAAACATGCTTTAAAATCTCAGTCTGGCAAATCTGCTCGTTTCTGAGATCTGGTCACCCCGACTCCACATCCAATGGCTTTTCCTGAACCTCCTCTTCTAAAAGGGAAAGGAAAAAAAAGAAGGATTCCGAAGAAAAATGTTTTCTTTATGAAGCCATCCAAACTTTTCATTATCTTTCTTTTTCAGGGAAAACTAATAACGGCAAACCACAGAAAGATACACTACGTGTTCTTGTCCTCTCCGATGTTACTGAGAGCAGAAGAACATGAAACTAAATAAAGATGTTTACTGACAGACTAATAAACAAATGGGCCCATTTTGATGTAACCTTGATGAATGGAGCATCCAGGTGTTTTCAATAATGGCAATAAGCACTACAACTCAAAGTATTTCTGATTCAAGTATAATGCATTATTAGGCCATTAGAGGCTGAGTATAGAGAGCCATTTGTGCTCAGCCCTATCAATAATGCTCCTTCCCAGCCTACATTTAGGCCGGGGGAATTAGTCATAGGGATATTCTATTTAATAAAAACCTAAAGAAGACGCATCAAGAATCGCATTACATTTTAACAGGGTTACAGTAGTCCAGGAGGACCACAAGTTTAATTTTCATAAGAGCATTCATTCCTCAATTATGTCAAACATGAAAATGTAAATGGCAAATTTAATGCTAACAATATCCCTCAAAGCACATTGGCAGGTAGCAACCATTATGTTGAGTGAATGCTGGCTGCATAACAAGCAGCCCCAAACTAGACAGCGGGGGATTAAAAGTGCCAAGCTGAGCCCCGCTGATTACCGCTGCGCAACGCCAAAAACATCCTTTGTAATATGCACGAGGACTAAAGGTGGATTCTTTCCTCCTGGAGAATTCGCTGACCGTGCAAGAATTGCCATTAGTATCGGGCAAAGGTGGTAGCCACGAGATGCAATAGGAGCTGCCCCTTGGGTCCTTCCAAGCAAGTGCAAGGAGCCAAACACAACCAAGGGTGCAACTGCACCAAAGAGGAGGGAGTTGTGCGCACAGATGCGGTGTGCCAGCTACTCTTTACACAAACAGGAATGCCTGAGAAGGGAAGAAGAAAGAAGCAGTGGAGGTTGGATGCTCATGTCTTGGTTCAGAGATGCAATCTGCAGCCTCCCAAATAATACCAGGTGGAAAAAAAAAAAGCATTAAAATCTTCTGTGACAGAGCCAGACTACAATACTCGAAAGGTACCTGAAAGGAGGGTGTAGCCAGGGGGGGTCGGTCTCTTCTCCCAAGTCCCAGGCAATGGGACAAGAGGAAATGGCCTCAAGTTGTGCCAGGGGAGGTTCAGATTGGAGATCAGGAAAAATGTTTCCACGGAAAGGGTTCTTAAGCCTTGGACTGGGCTGCCCAGGGCAGTGGTTGAGGCCCCATCCCTGGAGGGATTGAAAAGACAGACTGACATAGAGCTTAGAGACATGGGTTAGTGATGGTTTTGATCAGAGTTGGACTAGATGGTTGGACTAGATGATCTGAAAGGAAGGTCCCTTCCAACCCAGACAACTCTATGTTTCTCCCTCTCCAATATGTGAGGGAAGCCTGTTGCTTTCACAGCCATCCAAACCACAGTGAAATACAAACAAGGGGGATAACACCATGGCTTCCACCCCGTGCCTTCTGAATATGGCCCAAATCTCTACCTTTGTCCAAGCGCTTGACTTCATTGCCCTGCCAGGAGTGACCTGGGACTCCAGCCCCATTTCCACGCCAAATAACAAAATCTGGAGCCAGATGTAGAGTGCACAAAGCACGGATTCCCTGCCAGTGCCCTAAAAGGAAAATGCATTACTTAACATGCATCACGCTCTTGGGTGCTACTGCTGAGCAAAATGCAGCCAGGACATCTCCGTGACATCTGCAGTTCCAAAAAGCAGCTTGCTTCAGGTCCTGCTAAGCCCACGCTCGCTGGTGTGCATCTCTGCCTGCAGAGCAGAAAAGCATCACGACCCCTCCAGATGGTCAGCTCAGTAGGGAGCAGGTTCATCTCCATGACTGAGGTCACTGGACGTGTGTTTGTGCGTTGAGGTTGCTTCTATATGCACGCTTCTCTGTGTGTGTGTCCTCTTTTACATGTTAGTAAGACCACTTAAATGGATAGGTGTGTGCATGGAAGCACACATTAAATGAAAGTAACGGGTATATTCATAGACTTATGCACCCTCACTGTGTAGCAAGAAAGATTCTTCAAAAAACATTTTTTTTTCCCAAGATTTTCCAAACAAAGCATAAATTTGGGACATATGTCTATTCTGTTTCTTTGAGGTAGAAAGTGCTACTCAGTCACACTACCTGACCTACTCACTGAGCAAAGTTCTGCCAAAACGGAACAAGAATAGGACACTTAACAAAAATCATATTTTTCAGTAGCTTTTTTTAAGTAGGTAGGAATCAAGACCTGGGATTTTCCCCCTCATATCCTTAGGTGTTTTCCCCATAGAAACATCTGAAATGTATATGCAGGGACATCTGAGGGACACAGAATCATATGGGGTTGGAAGGGACCTCTGGAGATCATCTCCTCCAACTCCCTGCCAAAGCAGGTCCACCCAGAGCAGGCTCCACAGGAACGTGTCCAGGTGGGGTTTGGAATATCTCCGGAGAAGGAGACTCCACCACCTCTCTGGGCAGCCTCTGCCAGAGCTCTGCCACCCTCAAAGGGAAGAAGTTCCTCCTCATGTTGAGATGGAACTTCTTATGTTCAAGTTTGTGCCCATTTCCTCTTGTCCTGTCCCTGGGCACCACTGAAAAAAGACTGGCCCTATCCTCCTGACACCCACCCTTGAAGTATTTATAGGCGCTGATGAGATCCCCCCTCAGCCTTCTCTTCCCCAGACTAAACAGACCCAAGTCCCTCAGCCTCTCCTCATCAGAGAGATGCTCCAGGCCCCTCATCATCTTTGTAGCCCTCTGCTGTTCCCTCTCCAGCAGTTCCCTGTCCTTCTGGAACTGGGGAGCCCAGAACTGGTCCCAGTGCTCCAGATGGGGCCTCCCCAGGGCAGAGCAGAGGGGGAGAATGACCTCCCTCCACCTGCTTTGTGGTTCCAGAGAGTCATACCACTAAACCTCCAAACGCGGCAACGCTTTAGTTGAGGTGGGAAGTCAGCTTGTTGTCGTCATGGTGCTTGGTTTATACCTAGATTCACATGATCAAAAATCATGTCAGAGAATCCTACTGGCCCCACGTACCTGGGAGATGGGCACCTACCCCACCTACCAGCGTGCCACAGAGCTGCGGTGGCACCAGCTGCATCCTCAGCATCTTCCAAGATGTCCAGGGCAGAGCTGGGGTCAGAAAGCACGGAGGAAACCTGGACACTGTGTGCCCTGAAGATCTTTAGGTATTGCTTTCTACGCATCTTTATCCGCCCTCACACTACCATTTTCTTCTTCCTTTCTCTCAGACAATGCTAATTAATCCTCTCTCCTTACCACAGGCCCTTCTTTTACCCCCTGTTCTTCCTCCCCTGGTTCCTCTAAGCCAGCAGACTCCTGCAATCAGCAGATCCTTCGTTATTCTTAATCCCCTGTCGGAGCAGTCATTCCTCACCTCCCCTCTCCTCCCGCCACTACTCCCTCTTCCACCTGGTGCAGGGCTTGCTCTGGTCCTGAGACAACGCTGCTCCCAAGCCAAAACCTTGCCACCAGATATTTTTTTAATTTATTTTTTTTTTTTGAATATGAAAGGACGAAAAGGTATTTCCCTAGTCGGATTCTGCAACTCCTCCTCCTCCTCCTCTTTTTTTCCAACTATCCCAAACCTAGCACTCCGGCTGCCGATGGATAAAACATTCACACTTTACCAGCTGCTTATCACACACAGGGACTGGCACCAACCCTCATCCCACCAAACAAGCTTCTGGTGCCAAGCTGTCCTGGGAAAGAATTACAGACAAGACAACCTCTTGCCTTGGATTATACCAGCTCAGAAGACAATTTCCAAGATGTGGTTCCACTGTGGGTCCACTAGCATGGCCACCCTCCCTCAGCATGCATTTGGAATATATCGAATTGAAGATGAGAGAGAGAGATGAGGGAGTAGAGGCAAAAGGAAAAAAGAAAAAAACAAACTAAACCTAGTTGAGGAAGTTACTTAGTGAATGGAAAAAACTTAGAAGTGATTCTTGTTTGACAATTCAGTCATAAGAAGCTAAACTGCTTTTTATGGACACTTCAGAGGGAGTGAATGAAGCTTTGGGAGACTTCCTCAAATTTCTAGAGCCACAGAGAAATCCACTATGTCTTTATTTTTATTCTGCATAACTGAATATTTTAAGGGAGCTCAATTTTCCAGCGCCGTAGAAGAGTTTGAGCTTTCTTTAATCGCCTGTAACAGGAGTTAGGTGTTACAAAGTGTACACACTCCGAAGCCAGCAGATGTGTTTCCATGATGATTGGTTCTTGTTATTTCAGTCTCTGCGCCCCAGCTTTCCTCCAGGGATCACTGCGGGAACCAGCCCAGGACAAGTTCTACAGCTTGACACCCTTCCTAGCCAGAGGCTGTTGTGTCAGCACCAGGAAAGACTCAGCTTTCATCAGCCCAAGGTGAGGATCGGTTCTCGCTTCGGTTCTGAATTTCAACCAAAAAAAAATAAAAATATGGGTTGTTTCACGGTGGCTTCATGAAATCCCAAAGCAACCAAGTTCTTAAGTACTGGGAGGACTTGCCTGTGAGCACGCTGAACCAGCACCACCAAATGGAGATCCTCCTGGTGGGTCAACACACTTTGACCTTGACTCCCAAACGCGAGCACCCACGTCTGAGTTCAGCTTTCACGCGTTAAGAATTCTTCATTCGGAGGTGGACATGTTTTGTTTAGTTTTTTTCTGGGGTGGGTTATTTTAAGCCCCTGCCAGATGCTGTCAGTCATCAGCCTAAGAGAACTGCTCGGCCTCCTGGCTTTCCTCTTGGTGTCCCACGAGGAGCTTCACAAGCCGTCCACGGCCGTATTGGCGTATGGCTATCACCACGCCGCTCCCCAGACGTCTTAGGATAATAAACTGGTAATTGAAAGGCGAGTTGAGTTGCTGCTGTTCGCAGAGAGCCGTGACCGCTGAATGATTACCACAGCAGGCAGGGCCACGGAGGTGCTGAAAGAGTCTATTAGTCTGCTTAGTCTAAGGCAGCATGGAGTGTTAATGCAAGCCCTCTGCAAACAAACACCCAGCCCAGAAGACACAAGGAGAGCAACCACTTGGGGAGGGAGGGCTTATTTTTTTTATCTCCGCGGGGGTTGTCGTCAGGGAAGTGTAATACTTGAACGTGGGAGAAATGGACGGAGTTAAGTGACCAGGGCTGGAAACACAGGTGGGAAAGGAGTTGTCCTCACACCCTGGTCGGACCTCCTGTGATGGAGGGAAGGCAAGGCAAGAAGAAGATTGCTACTGCTTGCTGGCAAGGACTGACGCACATCCTTCAACAAGATGTGCCTGAGACTCATCCCTTAAACGTGACTTAAAACGACCCAGGATCACCACATTCAGAAGTCAGAATATAACTATATATTTCACTGAATTTCACTGAATTTTTGGAGTTGGAAGGGACCATAGAGATCATCTAGTCCAACTCCCCTGCCAAAGCAGGATTGCCCAGAGCTAGAGCATGTTACTCAGGACAGCATCCACGTGGGGCTTGAAAATCTGCAAAGAAGGGGACTCCACAACCTCCCTGGGCACCCTCTTCCAGGGCTCTGCTACCCTCACTGTGAAGAAGTTTCTTCTCATGTTTGAGTGGAACCTCCTATGTTTCAACTTCTGCCCGTTACCCCTCATCCTGTCACTGGGAACCACTGAAAAGAGTCTGGCTCCCTCCTCCTTCAACCCACCCTTTAGATCCTTGGAAGCATTGATAAGGTCTCCCCTCAGCCTTCTCTTCTCCAGACTAGAGTGTCCCAGCTCTCTCAGCCTTTCCTCATCAGGGAGATGCTCCAATCCCTCCATCCTCTCTGTTGCCCTTCACTGGACTCTTTCCAGCAGTTCCCTGTCCCTCTTGAACTGGGGAGCCCAGAACTGGACACAGTATACTCCAGTTGTGGCCTTCCCAGTGCAGAGCAGAGGGGGAGAATGACCTCCCTCCACCTCCTGGCCACGCTCTTCCCTATGCAGCCCAGGATTCCATTGGCCTTCCTGGCCATAAGAGCACACTGCTTGCTCATTGTCATTTTGCTGTCTACCAGGATGCCCAGATCTTTCTCTTCAGAACTTGTCTCCAGCAGATCCATGCCTAACCTGTATTGGTGCCTGATATTCTTCTTCCCCAGGTGCAGGACCCTACACTTTTCCCTGTTGAACCTCATGAGGTTCTTCTCTGCCCAGCTCTCCAGCCTGTCCAGGTCTCACTGGATGGCGGCACAGCCCTCTGGAGCATCAGCCAGCCCTCCCAGTTTGGTATCATCAACGAACTTGCTGAGGATACACTCTGTCCCCTCGTCCAGGTCACTGATGAATATGTTGAACAGTACTGGACCAAGTATTGACCCCTGGGGGACACCACTAGTTACAGGTCTCCAGCTTGAACCCGCTCCATTAATCATTACCCTCTGGGTCCTGTCACATGGCCAGTTCTCCATCCACCTCACTGTCCCCTCATCCAGCCCACACTTCCTTAGTTTCCTAATGAGGATGTTATGGGAGACAGCATCAAAAGCCTTGCTGACGTCAAGGTAGATGACATCCACTGCCCTCCCCTCATCCAACCAACCAGTTATAGCATCATAGAAAGCTATCAGATTGGTCAAACATGATTTACCCTTGGTAAGTATATATAAGTCGGAATAAGCGGTTCTGACCTAGGTTGACACTCCACCAACCAACACCCCCGTGTGTTGCCCACTCAGTCCCCCTGTCCCAGCAGCCACGCAAGTCTGCAAAGCCATTCCCAGCCAGGGGAGCTGCAAGCTGGCTGGGATGGCCATCCTCCCTCCACCAGGGCTTGCAGCATTGCACAGAGCTTCTGCAAGCTGGTGGTCCTCGGGCCGGCAGGTGCATTGAGCAGCCCCAGTAGGACCACAACACGTGGCATGAGCAGAGGGACACAATTCATGGCCCACTCTCGCAACAGTCAACGGGGCTAAAATAAGGCATTTGCTGTTGCTGGGATGTCTTGGTCATGGATGACTTGTGGGTTGCTTTGAACAGCCAGAATAGCTGCTTATTGAGGTGCAACAGATAACGTTCATCCATTCACAAGTACCTAACAGTCAAGCAGTATTTTCTAAAACATATTGGAAACACTTGAAATACTTTTAACTAACATCATGAGATGTGTTACCATATGCAGGTTGGTGCCTTCAAGTACATTCCCGCTCCTCTCTCACCTCCTTACTTCTCTCATTAGGAGGTTGATCTGACATCACTTGAAAGTTTGGGAGGGACCTTGTTTGTGTTTATCAGCTCTCCTGTTACCATGGCTCTGGAAAAGAGTCCAGGTCACCTTGCTCCCAGTTGTTTTGACACAAAAGCAACAAGACACCAACATTGCTTCGAAAAAAGAGGCTTTAAAATAAAACCAGAAAATAGTGCAAAAGCATCCTTGCGATCTGAAGGAAGAAATTCAATGAAATTATGTTTGTCACCTCAGGTTAAGAATTTAGTTGGGAATCTCAGGCACTCAGAAAGGGAAAAATCTTGCTTTGAGAAACCCAGAATCAAACACTGCCCATTTCAGTACGGTGTGCCTCCGTGCAGGGAAGGCCACGCAACCCAGTCCAAGCCAGATTTGACAAAATCATGGCATATCCCCCATTATTTCTTCTGCCAATTCTCCCCAGCTTCTCAGGTGCCTTCTGTGGAAGTCAGCAGAGAGGTGCCACTTTGCACCGTATGGAAACCCGGCCCTTGAGACGTAATGGAGAGGCAAGGAGAAGCCAGCCCTCCCGGTGCCTTTTGTGAGCTGGGGAGAATCTCAGCTGCCCCCTCGCCCCAGGGCCAGCAGGAAGGCTGAGCACCAAGAAGCTGGGGAGATGCCTGGTGGTGGTGGTCCCTACCCTTGCTGCCTGCAAGGATGCAGCAGTGTCTCTACACTTCGTTGGAGGACAAACCTGCAATGGGGCATTCTGATTTCCCGGGGCAAGATGCTCAGACACTGCTCCTGAGTGTTGGATCCTTCTCCTTTCCTTTCTTCCCCTCAAGATTAGAGGGAAAGTTAGATGCCTTGGCGCAGATGGCTACAGGAGCCCCAACGCAACCTGTGCCAGGGGCAACAGCATCTATTATAAAAGTCAAGAGGTTGGGACAGTCTTTTTTCAGTGGTGCCCAGGGACAGGACAAGAGGAAATGGGCACAAACTTGAACATAAGAAGTTCCACCTAAACATGAGGAGGAACTTCTTCCCTTTGAGGGTGGCAGAGCCCTGGAAGAGGCTGCCCAGAGAGGTGGTGGAGTCTCCTTCTCTGGAGACATTCAAACCCCACCTGGACACGTTCCTGTGCAACCTGCTCTGGGTGGACCTGCTCTGGCAGGGGGTTGGAGTAGATGATCTCCAGAGGTCCCTTCCAACCCCATAGCATTCTGTGATTCCATGACTGGTTTCCCCCAGGCTGGTGTGTCCCAGGCACAGGCAAGGCATCGCGCTTCTCGAAAAAACAACCCTCTGACAATGCTACGGCTGCAATTAGAAGTGCCTCCCACCTCTCCAGCCGGAGTATAATCCCTTTCTGTCCGAATTCAGCCAAGTCCCCTCACTCCAGGGTGATTTCTCCACAGCCAGCCCCCTCCGCCGCCGCCGTCAGCCCGCATTAGGGTCTGGCAGATCTGGATGGTAGGATTTAAGGCTCTGCCTTGTGATTCTGACTCGCTGAGGATGTCCAGTGGCATAAGCTCATCATATGACTGCATGCTGTGCACATTGGGGTAACCATGTGGAAGAGCTAATTACAAGGCAGGAAATTAGAGCACAAGCCTGGAGGAAGCAACCTTTCAGCACGCAGCAAAGCCCATCACACAGTCTTCGGCAACCCTGCCTTAAGGAGCAAGAAAACCAGCTGCCGAAGGAGGAGCTGGGTTAAATCTCTCTCTTCCCCTCTCTGGTTCCTCTCAGCTTCTGCTGTTGTAGCACAGCTCAGTGGAAGTCTAAGCAACGTTGTCCAAAGAGGTGGAAACCTCCCTTCATTAAACACTTCAGGGGGAAGTGCTCAAGCACGCGCTTAAATTTAGGCGTAGGGATAATCTTACTGACTCCGACGAGGTGGCTGGCATGCTTTTTATTAAGAGGGAGAACCTTGCTGAGTCAGATCCAGAAGGTTCATACTTTCTTCAAGATCAAAGGCAGCACACCAGCTCCTGCAGCACAACCCACATGGCCGCAAGTTTATTTGCTCTGCACTGACTACATTTGAGCGGGATGAAGTGCAGGCCAAATTAAGTTCCCTCCCTCTCATGTTCTGCTGTGATTTTTCTTTTTTATTTTTATTTTTTTTCTTTTTGAGCACGTCAGAAGAACAGGCTGATTTTCGACAGTCGCCAAGATTTGCAGATGAAACACTGGAATTCTTTCTGACTTGGGAATCTGCACTGAATAACAACGTTTGCTTCGAAACCTCTACGCCAGCAGGAGAGAACAGTAAAGTGTCTTTGAAATATTTGCCCCTCTGGCCTGACACCACCACCCCCCATTCAAATCATCCCCGAGGCAAAGAATGCAAGCAAAGAATCACCCTCCTGCACTGACAGAGAAGTTCCGGGAATAACATCATGGTCCCAAGAAAATAGGCTCGAGTGTAAACACGGGCAAATAGGAAAATGGTAGAAGTTCACTCTTGGCAAGATGACTTTGCAAACACCGCTCTAGGTTACGGGATGAAAGCAGGGAGAGCTGTCGGATCTCAGGGGATCAGCTGTGGCTTGAGGAGAGGATCAAAGCCCCCAGCCTGCTGCCCACCGCTGAGCTGGGCAGCGAATACGCGCAGCACGACTCCACAGCACAAATCTCTAGGAAAGGCTGAGTAGCAGCTACAGGTGGTGGCGCACAGGCAAGATCTGATATCCCAGGAGCCATACAAGGAACCTGAAAGCTGAGAGGGATCAGAAGGTGGCAGTGTTGGGGAAATGATCCTTTGGTCTCTCCAGCATCAGCCAGGTAGCTACAGAGAATCACAGAACGGTTACAGTTGGAAGGGACCTTAAAGACCATCCAGTTCCAATTCCCCTGCCCTGGGCAGGGACACCTCCCACCACACCAGGTTGCTCAAAACCCCATCCAACCTGGCCTTGAACCCCTCCAGGGATGGGGCAGCCACAGCTTCTCTGGGCAACCTGTTCCAGGGTCTCACCACCCTCACAGCAAAGAATTTCTTTCTAGTATCTTGTCTGAATCTACTCACTTTCAGTTTAAAAGCATGTCCCCTCATCCTGTCACTACACCCTTTTTAAAGAGTCCCTCCCCATCTCTCCTGTAGCCCCTTCAGGTACTGGAAGGCCAATATAAGCTCTCCCTGGAGCCTTCTCTTCTCCAGGCTGAACAACCCCAGCTCTCTCAGCCTGTCCTCATAGCAGAGGTGCTCCAGCACTCTGAGCACCTTTGTGGCCCTCCTCTGGACCTGTTCCAACAGGTCTGTGTCCTTCCTGTGCTGGGGACTCCAGAGTTGGACCCAGTACTCCAGGTGGGGTCTCACCAGAGCAGAGTAGAGGGGCAGAATCACCTCCCTGGACCTGCTGGCCACACTTCTCTCGATGCAGCCCAGGATGGGGTTGGGTTTCTGGGCTACCAGCACACATTGCCAGCTTGTGTTGAACTTCTCATCCACCAACACCCCCAAGCCCTTCTCCTCAGGGCTGCTACAGAGAGTTTCTGGGGACTGAGGCACAGGAGTTAGATGGGGACAGTAAAACAGCTAGTGACACAGATCTGCTCTGGTAAGTGCACTGGAAGCACTCACACGTACAGAAACACACACCTATATACGTATCCATCCTCTTATGAAACTCTCATGCTTTTTTTGTACAGGTTGAAAAAGAGCCAGCAGTAGGGTAGAACTGACATCCCAGAACATTTGAGACATAAACGATGGTCTTGCTCAGAAATGTGACTAAGTGAAGAATAAGTCCCTTGGGGGCTTCTTGCCATCTCGGCAATTCCCAGTTTAAATTGCTTTATTTAAGACGCACCAGCCTTGGAGTGAAATTTGAACACTTGAATGCAGAAGCCCAATTGTTGTATTTAGCCACCAAAAAAAGCCTCAAAGGCTTCAAACCAGACCCGAGATCACTCTCAGCTGAAGGCAGTGGATTAACCCCGTGAGAGCATGAACTGGAGCAGAGCACGGGCTTGTGTCAGTGCTTGCTTGGACACCCCACCACCACCACCAGAAGCATTGCCAGAATCCAGCTAATCCCTAAACATAACCAGAAGGAAAAACCCCGTGATGACACATTTCGGACAAAATATCAACAAGGATCAGGTTTGTCAAGTAAAAGGCTGTTGCACCGGCAGGTCGCTATTTCGCTTTAACCTTTTATCACCCTCCTTCACACAGACCAACCCAATAAGCAGAACCAGGGAGAGTTTTTCCACTGACACACACATAAATGCATCTTTCCTCTGAAGCAATGGAAAACTTTTAAGGCACTTAGATGCCGTGCCGATGAGCACGACATTAAAAAAAAATAAAAAAATGTAGATAGATAAGATAAGGCAGGGGATTGTCTGGCAAGAGTCAGCTGCTGCAATTTGACATGATAATAACTTGCCTGGCGAACACTGGGATAGGGGCAATGTGGTTCTCACATCTTCCATTAGCAGGGCTACAAATACACAATATTCGTCTGAAAGAGTCCTGTAAAGATGACCCTGTCTCTCCAGGGCCACCGAGAAGAGTCCCAATGCTCCACTCGTAAATGGGAGGCTAAGGGAGCAAAAGGGACAGCATCACTCTCTACAACTACTTGAAAGGACACTGTAGAGAGGTTGGTGCTGGTCTCTTCTCACAGGTCATTAATGACAGAACGAGAGGGAATGGCTTCAAGCTCCAACAGGGTAGGTTTAGACTGAACATTAGGAAAGAATTCTTCACAGAAAGGGTGGTCGGGCATTGGAACAAGCTGCCCAGGGAGGGGGTTGAGTCACCATCCCTGGATGTGTTTAAGAGACGATTAGATGTGGTGCTGAGGGATATGGTGTAGGGGAGGACTTTGTAGAGTAGGGTAGATGGTTGGACTCGATGATCCCAAGGGTCTCTTCCAACCTAGATGATTCTATGATTCTATCAAGCGTTGACAGCTCATTGGAGGTCAGACGTTAAGTGAAAGCGATATCAGTGCTGGGATTAGGACACTCTGGTAAAAAACACAGCGCCGAGGAAGAGTCGAGATCATTAAGCACAAATTTCACAGAGAGCTAAAGCAAAAAATGAATTTTGCTCGTGTAGCAGCTTCCTTCCCTCCAGCTACGAAGACTCGGAGGAAAGAAAAACCATCGTAAAGTCACCCCTTGAAACTAATTGACCATCAGGCTCCTACAGCAGAGGAACACTGTGCTGTGAGGAACATGAAGTGACACCAACATATGGGAATAAAGCACAATTACAGACAAGTAAGGCAATGCTTTTAAGAGACATTTCGCAGAAACACCATTTCCTACCTCACGTTTCCCATACGTTCCTCAAAGCAGCCTTCTGCTGCCGTGCAACGCATGGTTGCATTGCCACAAGGTTAATTTCACCATTTAAAAGTGCACACACCTCTAAATGTTATTTCATAAATTCCAGCAGAACTTATATAAGTGCCCAGTAGTCACATTCCTGTGCAACCTGCTCTGGGTGGACCTGCTGTGGCAGGGGGTTGGACTAGATGATCTCCAGAGGTCCCTTCCAACCCCATAGCATTCTGTGATTCCCTCCAAGTTCAGTCAGCCTTGAGCAACAGAGCAAATTTTGATAAACTACAGATGCCTTATTATAATTTTCTATTATTGTAATCAATAAATGATGTCATGAACATCACCGCAAATTGCTGCACCCTCTCCTGATCCATAGAATCATAGAATCATCTAGGTTGGAAGGGACCTTCAAGATCATCTAGTCCAACCAGCAACCTAACTCTGACAAAAAAAAACATCAATAAACCATGTCCCCCAGCAACACGTCAACCTGTCTTTTGAACATCTCCAGGGATGGTGCCTCAACCACTGCCCTGGGCAGCCCAGTCCAATGTGCAAGAACCTTTTCAGTTTAAAAATTTTTCCTAATCTCCAATCTGAACCTCCCCTGGCACAACTTGAGGCCATTTCCTCTAGTCCCATCACCTGCAACTTGGGAGAAGAGACCAACCCCCCCCGGCTACACCCTCCTTTCAGGGAGTTGGAGAGAGCGAGAAGGTCTTACCTCAACCTCCTTTCCTCTAGGAAATCCTTTCTCAATGTATTTCAGAAAACACAAACTTGTCTTTTTTTTCCACTGTTTCTTCACTCACCAAAGGAGCAGCACCTCTGCAGTCACAGCCAGGGTCTGTACAGGAATGCCATTCAGGCAACTCAACCCACGATATCAAAGTTGACATCAGAGCCTGAGTACAAAGGAACAACATTCCTACAGGTCATACAGACAAAACAAGAAATATATTTCTATTTCGTCCTTTCTATGTAACTGCTGGGTAAAGTATTTTTTATGGAAAGTTTACAAAAAAAGATGCAGGAGTCTCTTCTTTTAAAGGTCTTGACCAAGTTTCACGTACTGTTGCTAGAGCTCAAGCTCACAGGGTTAACCACGTGCTCTCTCTCCTCTGTCTTATATTAACATACGCGAACACGCACACAGTCCAAGCCCTGGCAGCCTCTAGAGCCATTAATATTGGTTTTTTCCCATTTTTTTCTCCTTTTGCTTGGTTTTTGGGTACAGGGCAGAGTCCAGTCCTGCCCGCCCTGCAGGAAGTGAGTACTTGTGTTCATTTCTCTGGTGCCATCTTGATAGAACCATGTTTTACAGTCTCCTGCAGCCCCACCACGCCGTGGAAATGGAGAGCAGGGAAGTCCCCATCCTCCCATTATCCTGAAATTACCTGTGGTGCTTCAACCAAGCTTCACTCAGCATCTGCACCCACCCCTCCAAGGCAGCCCTACGATGGAGTGAAATTGTAAAAAGTGGGTCCAGCTAAAGGGTCTGTAAATAAAAATTATGCCACAGAACAACCCCCACGCCCACCGGCCGGTATCAGCATCCTAGAGCACAACAACAGAGGCTGCTCAAAGCAGCCCCAAAAGAAGTGTAGATATAAAATATAAATCCTTCCATGACAAAACCAAGGCAGAATTCACAGTAGAAGAGCAGAACACAACAAGAAAACAGCCAGAGTTCTTATGTATTTGCATGCATACACATTTATATATGTATATATGTAAGCATTTTACATTAGCAAGAGGTTTTACTAGGGGAAAAAAAAAAAACCACCCTATCTTACTGGGGTAGAAAGGTCAAGGTATTTTAAATTAATTTTTCCACAATTTGTGTCTGACAGAAACTGATGCTGTCTAGGGAAGTACTGCTATCTTGGGATGAGCTCAGGGCCAGCAAAACAAGGTGATAAGGAAGGGACATAATTTCAAAACCAATAAATCTCCTTCCCAGATGGCATTTTTATCTAAGAGTGCCAAAAGAAGCTAGACAGGAAATTTGTGGACCTATATCATGGTAAACTCATTAAGAGTAAGTGAGTTTCTGAAAGACTAAAAGCGAGTTAATCTGGTGCCTCTGATTAAAAAAGGACCTCAGCACTTCAGTTCCATCAGCCTAATGTTTACAATGTATAAAATAATTTGATCCACCAGAACATCAGTCCCACAAATATCTACGAAGGAGATAACGTAACCCCCTTGCATTTTAAAGAGGTCCCCAAACGATGTGCTAAAACCGATGAGTGCAGCAGCATGAGCACCGAGGCTTCCCTGGATGGACTGAGAGGGTTCCAGCTCAGAGGGTTTCTGAATAACCCCCAAATTCAGTTTTAAGGCAAAAACATGAAAGCACGGGGTGAGGGTTAAAGCACAGGAACTTTCCTCTAAAGAAGCCCCATCCCTATGCTATGTTTCAGGAGAAACCACTGGGAGTGGAGACTATCTCACTCATAATCATGGACCAAAATGACACCAGGAATCAACGCAGGACAGAAGATCCCTGGTGCAGCCAGCTGTGGCCATGATGTCCATCTGTCCCAGGCTGGTGGGGAGGGAGATGGCCATCTAGACCTGCAATAAGACACCTGTGGGTGTCTCTGGAAAAAGGGAAGTTTTGCATAATTTGGCCCCAGCTATCTCTACCTGTGTTTGGCAGCTGTGAAGATGACACAGTAGAACCCCCCCTACCTCCCAAGATGGTCGACGCAACAAGATCCTCCAAGCGCTCAACTGCCATTGTGGCAGGATCAATCAAAACCAGCTCTGAGCCTCCCTAATCCCTCAGGCAGCTGCAGGTCAGGTCTGGGAGCAGC
Organism: Tringa tobata; assembly: GCA_033628505.1. Lineage (NCBI taxonomy): Eukaryota > Metazoa > Chordata > Aves > Charadriiformes > Scolopacidae > Tringa > Tringa tobata. Next base: position 516,871 of record JAHREE010000324.1, on the reverse strand, counting down.
AAAGAAATACTCTTGGCTACATCACATCCACAGACCAGATACCCGTTTGTAGCTCGGTCAGCTTGTGGATCGCCTTCGGCTCTGAATATTGGTGACTGCTAGAGTACGGTCACCACCCTGCTCTCGTCCCACCACCCACCTGTGGACTCTCCTCAGCTCAAACAACACCAGTTCTCGAGACGGGGCTAGACAAGACCACCAAAGTTAGAAAGGACCACACCACAGCCAGAGGTTGTACCACTGACACAGATCAGACACTAGGACCTCACTCTTCGATTCTCATAGAAAGATAATAAACAATTTTTAAATTTACTGGTATTATCATTGGACGGATTCAAACATTCATGGTCACCACCTATCAAACCCTCAATGCTGATTTTCCTTAGAAGTAGAAGAGGGCAAGCAAGTATTTACTTTGCTATATTTTTTAAAGTCAATAAAAGCCTTTTCCGTGTGCTTTTGCAATCGTAGCCATAAAGTACTTGTACGAAAAGGAACATATTGTTGGCAGAGGAAGCATACTTTGGTCTTAAAACCAATATTTAACTAATGCTCAGAAATGCATTTACGTAATCTGTGCTCTGTTACACTGATGTATTAATAATGAAATTGTAGCTCTCCAAGAAAGTAATGAACATTAACAATGGAAGTGGAATCAGAATCCTATAATGCAAGAAATACTGCTTGGTCAGCTGGACACAGAAGGTGCATCAGTGATTTGAGTAAGAACATGAAAGGACCATAACAATAATGACTCACGTTGCATTTCCATAGTTAGTGTCTTTCAGCCAGAGATTGCTCCCTGGACTTCATAAGCTGCTAGCCAGGAGGCACCAAGCTGTGGCAGAAGGATGCTGAGCACCACCAGCTCTTGAGGGACCTCTCTGGAGAGTTAACTGAGTAGGTTCTGTAAGGTTTGCCATTGGGACACGGCGGCGAATCTTCCTCCCCAAAAATGCTACTCCTTTTAGTTGCTGTAAAGCCCCGTCACCACCTCATTCCTGAGGTGTTGTCCTGGATGCACAGGCTTGTTACTACCTCTTTGATGCTGGCCCATTCAGGGAGAAGAGAAATGTTTTTTTCATAGAGAAGCTTGCTCTTGGACATTGTTCCCACCAGCATATTCATGATAGGGACCACAGAGATCTCTCCGTTGTGCCCCTGCACTCCCACTGGGATGTGCCATGGTATTCCTTTGGGCTTCTGGTCCCTTCATTGTCCAGATTGAGAATTTTTCAGATGATGCAGCAGCTCTGGCTTTTGGGATGTGCCTAGGTTTCCTTACCATAAGAAAAAAAATAGGGAGGAGAAGGTATCCTTGCTCTGAGGATCAAGTCTGGCTGCAGCCAGTACGTACCTCCAAGCACGGAAATACTGGGAAGCCTGAAGAGAGCCAGAGTGAATCGTGTGTTCTATAACAATTTAGACATAAATGCAGAAATTAGGGTTTTTTGAAACCCTATAAACTCTTCTGTAAAGCTGCATGTAGCCCTATAAGACCAGGGAGCTTTCTCATGTCTGATTAAAAGAATAAGAAACTGAAACTGTTGTTAGCTAATAAAGGTAGGATGGAATTGCACCCTTCCCCACTCTGCTTGAAGGCAATTATGGGCTCACGAATAACGATAGTATGAGAAACCAATATTTCTACCAACCGCAACTGACCTAGAACCGAAATCACGAAACCCAAACGTAGGTATTTCTAATTTCCTGCTGCAGGTGGACACTTTATGTCACAGATCAATTAGCAACAGAGGCCCGTTTAAAAGCAGTAGTGCTAAACGAACCTTCCCGCGCTACACGGCGGTGCCTTGAGGATGGTTTTCTGGTAGTCTGGAGTTTACTGAAGGTTGGGGTTTCTCCCCCTGTCCCCGCTCCCTTTCTCTAAACAGATTTCAATCTCCTTTGATTTCCCATGCCTGAGTGGCCAGGCTGAATGAGCAGATCTGTTATCAGCTGCAAGGGCTCTGGGCTTAGGGCTGTTGACTGATAACTCTCTGCAAAACCCCCATCCAGAGCACCAGGTCTTGCTTCCCTTCACTTATCCTCCCCGGGGGCTGAGCTTTTGCTTGAAGGAGCCTCTCTCTACCCCGGCTTTTGCTCTTCTGGGCATCTTCCCCAACAGACCCAGCCTTTGCCAGATGAAGCCGCAGAAGAGTTTCATGCCCCGGGGGTAAAAACCATAATATAATTGTTTGCTGGCAAACAATATCCGTGATTTTGTTTCTTGTGCCTTTTTTTTTTTTTAACAAGAACGGTGGATACATATAACTAATAAAAAAAATACAGTTTATGCTGCTAATGTCTCTAAAAAAAGTAGTTTACACTCCTAATGTTTCTAAAAAAAAAAATAAAAATACAGTTTAGTAGAAAAGCAGTGCATTTCAGGTGTACAGCCCCTGACTCCTTTGAGACAACACGTTGGTGCTTGGTGCTTCGATCTCCCAGATTCAGAAGCTGGTTTTTCCAGAACAAAGAGCAACCCGGTGGTTCTCCGGGAGAAAGTCCAGCAGTAGGAGGCATCTTTGCACGCACATAAAACCAACCCCTTTGTTTTAGCGTCAAGGGAATAAGTAAGCTGAGGCTCTGGAGATGGAAAATTGAATCGTCTGCTCTGCAATATGCCAAGAGGAGCTCGACTTGAAGTCAAATAACACCCTGGGTCCATGCAACGTTGAAGAGCAAGTTGTTGAGGAGGAGAGGGGCCGAGGGTGCTTTTCCATTGGGAACACGCCTCTGCGCTTTCCTTCCAGACTCAAGAGGATTAGGGTGATAAAGGGACAGGATTTGCCAGGAGTATTTTAGCGAAGGCATGGAAACAATGAAGATGGCTCACATCCTGTCTGCAGATTAATCACTAAGACTTCTTTTTTTTGTTTTTTCTTTGGTTTGCCTACGGGTAGGAACTGTGCTGGTAAAAAGAACGATATCAAAGGCTTTCCCAGAACTGAAGTTACCTATAGAAACTTTACACTCTGTTTCTATATAGAAGAAAGAAGGGTAAATCCTCAATCAGCTTTGGGCATACTTGGAAGCTTGGTATTTCAACTCCTTCTCTGTTAGCAGTCAAAACGACAACGAAAACTGAGGTTGCAAAACTGCACAATTTCATCTTCCCTTCCGGACAGGCAGTGAGACTTAGAATGACCACAAATATATTTTAAAATATTTGCTCGAAAACAAGAAATGAAAGCGGCAAACCTAGGGAACGATGTTCTTAAATAAAATTTAAAAGAAGTATTACTGGTAGAGAGTTTCCACTGTAAAGATTACTTTTTTAGGCCCTGGTCTTCCTGATTCCAGTAAAAATTTCATTAAAATTCTTTCCATTTAGAAGGAATGGAAGAGCTTCCTTAGCTTTTCCCCTGTATACCTTTGATTATCTTTGATCAGTGGATTAAAGTTGATGATTAGCCCTTTGTTTCGTAGCAGCTCTGAAGCACATGGACACCGCTACTGGGTTGGAGATGCCAATTACTTTCTTCATGGGGAGAAAACACACTGATTGTCCAAAGTGAAAAGGTGGCCATAACCCTATTTATCCTGCAACCAGAACAGGTGAAAAATGCTGGTATTTTATTTGCTTATTTTTAAATGCTGCTCCACAAGGGATCAGCTCTGCCAGGTGTCGATACAGGAGGATGAGGGTCCTGCCACGTGCTGGGCATGGGCTGGGAAACAGGGACAGCCTGTTGAGAGAGGTCACCCTCCCCCTCTACTCTGCCCTGGGGAGGCCCCATCTGGAGCACTGGGTCCAGTTCTGGGCTCCCCAGTTCCAGAAGGTACTGCTGGAGAGGGGACAGCAAAGGGCTACAGAGATGATGAGGGGCCTGGAGCACCTCTCTGATGAGGAGAGGCTGAGGGACTTGGGTCTTTTTAGTCTGGAGAAGAGAAGACCGAGGGGGAATCTGATCACACCTATAAATACTGAAAGGGTGGGTGTCAGGAGGATGGGACAGTCTTTTTTCAGTGGTGCCCAGGGACAGGACAAGAGGGAATGGCCACAAACTGGAACATAAGAAGTTCCATCTAAACATGAGGAGGAACTTCTTCCCTTTGAGGGCGGCAGAGCCCTGGAAGGGGCTGCCCAGAGAGGTGGTGGAGTCTCCTTCTCTGGAGACATTCAAACCCCACCTGGACACGTTCCTGTGCAACCTGCTCTGGGTGGACTTGCTCTGGCAGGGGGTTGGACTAGATGATCTCCAGAGGTCCCTTCCAACACCATGTGATTCCGTGAAGCGACCTCTGCTACAACTCTGCCAGGTAAAAAGCTACAGGGGATAAAGCCTTGCAAATGTACTGGTCCTGTTTACAGCTTCAGAAGGAAGAAAGCTGCTTCAGATACCACTGAATTCTTGATGACAGAGCTAACAGGCTGCAGGAAAACATCACCTCAGCAACGCTTGATCCTTTAGCTTAAACGCCTGGTACCTACTTGTCCACATGAAGTCAAAGGAGAAGAACTCTGTATGTTCAAATATATGACCAGTTCTCTAATTAACTCACAATAATACAAAAAAAAAACAAAAAAACAAACAAACTTCAAAGGAAGGAAGAAAAATACAGCCCAGAAGTACATATGTTCTGTGAAAACTACCACAAAATGCTAAGTTATAGCTTACAAAGCACTGACCAGAAGTCCTTAAACCTTCAGACACCGGCTTATCCAACACAGTACTCTGCTCTTCTCAACTCGGGATATGTGAGGATACTCAAGGAATGCAACCCAGATGTTTATGCCTTTTTCAAAAATAAGCCTTTCTGAAGCACTAAAGCGGAGAGCTGAGTACAGGTTTTTCAGCCACTGGCCACCAGTCTAATTACAAAGCAGATAGGTTTGTCCAGCTGAGCTGGGCAAAGTGGAGGGAGCAACCACCCACGTTAATGAATAGTGAAATAGAAGTTTCAGCAGGTAGTTAATATTTTTTCTTTTATGCTTGACTTTCAAATTGCATCGCAGTCCTCCATCTTCCCACCCAGGGAAGATCTTGTTCCTAAGTTAATTTCGGTAAGGTCACTTCTGCTGGAGCTCCTGACTTGTGCGGTCCAGGGCAGAACCACGACATACATCGGCTACCGGGGCGAGTGCCTTGCCAGAGGGCTGTCGAGAAGGTGGTTAATCTGAAAATCTGAAACTCAAATTCCAACACATTGCCTGGGTCTGACTGGTTTCCAGGCTCTCAGATGCGGACGAGCCAAAAAAAAGAAAGAGCCAGTGAAAATAATGGCCGTCATTATTTCTTGGCAACCACTTTCCCGTGGATATAATTTGGTATATTTTTGTATTTCACATGTCTGTAGATAGCTTTAAATGTATTACTGGTGTTTGGACGTGTGGAAGTAACCCAGATGCCTTGGCTTGGCACCGACTTCAGGTTTTTCCCCAACTTGCCCATTTCTAGCAAAGGTTGTGACCCAAAGGACGTTGACGATCTTACTGCGACAAGCACAAGAGAAGTGGACTACACTCCAAAGAACAGAAACTCTCTTAGGACAACGTTCTCCACTCATTAAAGCTGTCTAGCAATTCACCTCAGTGCTGCTTGGGATCCATTTCTCTGTCAGGATTGAACCATGGGCACAGGAGCAGGAATATCCCCGAGCACGGACTCTTCCCCCTTTTCCTTCATCTTTCAGGGGCTCCAAATCCAGCAGAGCCCTTCCTGATGGACACATGCTGGAGCCAGCTCCTCTCCAGAGCCCAGTCTCTGCCTTCCCTCCCTCTGCACAAGGGAAGACAAAGTATGGCTGAGAGCATACTAGGAGTCCAGAACCTCCCTTTTTAGTGCTAAATTGACCTCCAGCACCACAGACACCCACACCGCTGCTCTATCCTGCAGTTTTCCTTCCTGCCACCCATCTGCACCCTCTACTCCTCTAAAAATCTCTTGAGGAATCACAGTTTCTGCTAGAGGCTCTAGATGCTCTGATAATGCAAAAAAAAAATAATTAGTAAGCCAGAAAAGGTTCAGGATTCTTCACTCCATTACCTCTGCTGCTTGCCTTAGGGAAAGGAAAGCTCTTACCCCACTAGGCAGGTAATCCACAGCAACGATCACTCAGAAGACAAAGTCCCAATGCATGTAGCTACTGCATGTTTGGGTTTTCTTGCAGAGGGTAAAACTAAACTTTTTTTTCTTTCTTTCTTCTTTTTCATAACGGTCACAGTGATAAGAGCACAGCTTGGAAAATACTGAATTGGCATTGCTGAAGGCCCTTGGCTGTCCCGTTTTAGTCTAGAAGAGCTATCTCCTTGGCCCTGTCCTACAAAAACATAATACGCGTTGTATCACACACTAAGAGCCAGAAGAGCAACATTTATGCTAATTTATATGAATGAGACATGAAGAAAAATAAAGTGTCTTATGGCTAACTCAGCAAGCTATTCATCTAACTGGGCCTTAACTTATTTGATCTATAATAACAAAATATTTCCTCCTGTAAATTCATTCTTTAAATTCACCAGATGACAGAAGAATATCGTAAGCAGAAATTCTGTACTAGAAACCACATTCCAGTGGTATTGAGAAATCACTTTCTTGTGGTGGAACTAGAAGCCCGCTCTTGGAGATGCAAGGATTTCTTTTGCTCTGCAATAGTTTTCAGTGTGGCTGAGATACAGCGTACGCTACGGAACAGGCCTTATTTTGGATGCCAATGAACCTCATGGGTAGTAAATCTTTTTTTCTTAAGCAATTAAATTTCTGGCTTTAATCTTTCAGTCTCTTCACAGAAGTGGTTTCCTGGATCAGGCTGAAAGCCAGAAAATAATCTGCAAAACAAAGGTTCCCCCAAGCTCCAACCTACATTTAATATTTCTCTTTCACTGCAATCATCCTTGCTGTTTTCTTTTTAAATCTTTTTTTCTTTCTTTCTTCACTGTATTCTAAGAGATCAGCTCCCACAGCTGGGGAAAAGAAAGCAAATTTCAGGACGTGCTGCCTTAAGAGACCTGAAGCATCTGTACACCCCAAATCTCGCCCTTTCTATTATTCATTAGGGAAAGTGCTAGAGCTGGAAGGGATATTCACAGCCCTCATGCCTTGCTCTTGCCTTCAGAATCTCAATTACAACAACACTGATCTAGAAGTCCATGTCCATCACTACTTCTTCTGTCTAGTCTTTATATCCAGGGGGAGAAACCCACTGGATGCTGGCGTACCAGTCGATCCCTTCAGTTTGTAAATGAAAGATTACTAAAAAAATAAAAAACTCCAAAGGTAACAGTAACTTTATGAGCTACAGGGTCTGGAAACATTTTACTTAAGAAGTTAAATGAACTAGAAAGCTTTTGTTCCATAACACATCGTTGCTTCCTAGTAACCCTACACTTTTTGCTCTGTGGCCCCAGCACAGGAACTCGCACCAGCAGATAGAGACTTGCATTACCAGTGGTCTTGCCCCTTCCAGGGAGGGCTCTTCTTGTTAGGAGCTGTCTGGCAGACATCACCCAGGGCTGGATGTCCAAGTAACGCAGGAGACCGGGTTGGACTGAGGCACCCATCCAACTGTGAACCTGAAACCTCCTGCCAGCCTGTGTGCGTGTTGAGCAGGACACTGGGCATCACTGGGGGCACCTCCCTATCCCAACAGGTTAAAGGCTTATCCTTCCTCATTATGGGTATAGTCTCTCAGCTAGAGAGCTTCAGAGACACTAACGAGGTTTAATGAAGGTCCTCAAAGCACTCAAATTCTCTACTGTTAGCCGAAAAGGAATACTACACATACACACCAATATAAAATGCATTAGGTATTCCAACGACATCTTGCACAAAATAAATAATCCTTTCCTAATTAAGAGCTGCGGCTTTAGGAATGTCTAGAACATTGGTTCTTCTAGAACATTGGGACTTGGCATTTGGAAAGAGGCTTTCATTAAAAACACCACTTGTGAGATACGAGCAGCCCGTTCTCAGGCTGCTTGGCAACTCTCAGTTTTCCAGACTTCAGTAAGTGGTTTCTACCCCTTAATAGAGGGTACAGGTTTTTTCAGGTCTGATCAAGTAACCTGCTGAGCTGTTCTTTTTTCCCCCTTTTTTCCCTTCTGCTTCCATAGTACAACATACTAAGCATGATTTGTGGGTATTCGGCACTGGAGTCTGATGCCACAGACCTTTAAACTCTTGTTTGAACCTTTAACCCTCAACAAGATGCTCAGGATTAATTAGCCCATATAAACTAGCCACATTTCCTCTTTATGGCTCCTTGCTCAACTGCACAAAATATGAGACCGTGTTCCAATCTGCATCATACAAGGACAAGACCAACGGGCCTCCACCCTCTGTGGGTTCAGAAAAATCCTACCATACATCTCAAAGCAGTTGTAGAGAAAAATCTGCCTCTCCAATGCCCTTTCTAGACCCTCCAGCACCAGTTGCTGCCTCAACCCCTTTCTCTTCCAAGCATCAATTAATGCAAAATACTTTCATAAATGAAAACAACTAGCAAGATGAAGTCATTTCCTAAATCAGAGCCAGAGAATATCCCATGGGACTCGTTTGAAGTCGGTGAAGGTACCTAAGGCACCTGTTAGCACTGTTGACTGGAAACGCTACTGAAGGAGGTGACAGGATTAGACTGGTAGCCTTAATTTATCAGGAGGAGCAGCCTATCAACTTCAGAAAAGCTGAGCCACCAAGAGGAGACAACTGGTGTATTTGCTCAATGATTTCAGGAAAATAAATAGCTGTCTCGAGTTGTCTACGATCCAAGAAGCTGAGCAAGCTCTGGAGGCATTTGGTAGATGAACTCTTAATCCAAGACACACACCTTTCACCATCGCTGTGCTCCTCCGAACAGGAGCCGGAGGCATGGTGTGACACCTGAAGGATCACACAAGATATCACAGAAGCTTGGCACACATGATGCCAAGGGAACAGTCAAAACCGCAGCCCACGTGCCTTTTAAGGGAAACAAGGCTCCAAAGAAGTCAAAAAAGTTAATTGGGAGGTAATAAAATTGTGTGAGATTATATTAAAGCCTGCAGCTATTCATTTTACTACATTTTGCTGTAAGCTACAGAAGCGACGATTGATCCAGGTTGAAGTTTACTTGGTTAAGTTTTAAAAATACACAGAAAATGAACACTTCAGTGCTATCTTTGGCTTCCTTACCCGGGGCAGAGTTCAAGATACCCTAGGCTAGATTTCAAAGCCATTGATCCTGCAGGAAGCAGGAGGTACCTAGATACCCTGAGAACCCACAGCAGGGCTACTCCAGTGTTAAGTGCTAGCTTAAACACAGATTTTTTCCTACATACATCCCTAAAGAGATTGTTGTGTTGCTACAAAAGCAGCCACCTCCCTCAGTGGACTGCTATAGCTCAGCCACTGCAAGGCTCAAGCCAAAAATACACCCTCACTATATTTGGCTATTAATTATTAATGTGTATTAATTCCCATAGAGAAGCTCCACAGAAATCATCAGACGTCCCTAATCTAGTTTTCTGACACCTCAAAATCGAGAAGTTCCAGCCTAAACAGCTTGAATATTCACTCATTACTAGTACAGCCTCTCCCTGCATCCAGGGGAAGAGGGAATGGATGGGAAGGTTCAGGCCCAACTGAATTAACTAGAACAAGTTGTAAGGAGTTGTATTTAATGTTCAGCCTTCCTGGTGCTTGGCCACACCAAACATCCAACTTATTTTTAGGAGCCACAGCAAAATTCGATTCCGTTTCACTGACCTCTCAAAAAGCTTAGCTTCAGAGATCCCCAGATTTCCAAATAGGTGTCCACCAGGTGTTCATTTACAGTTGCACATCACAAACCATCTGCACCTCCTGTATTTAGAAGGAAGAGTCAGATTAAACGTGGGTTGTTTCAAACGTTGAGCACTGCCCTCACAACAGGTTGTTTGAAGCTAATTCAGCTGCTTGACTTTATGAATTTTACCTGGTCATGGCTTGAACCTCAAAGCAAAAGAGGAGCTAGCAATAACTGGCCTCCCCGTGGAAGCTATTTCTTCTTATCACAAGAGGTTCATCTTGGCAAGTCTCTGCCCACACCATGAGATACAACACCAGCCAGCCACTGCTTAGAAGACCTCCTGGTCTACCCTAGTACCAGCCTTCAACCCAACACCCAGGAAAGCAGAGCCACAAGCCATCCTGCCTGCCTGAGCTTGGCAAGAATGCACCGGGACAGAGTTTCTGCTCTCATTTGTCCAAATCTCATTTCCTGCTATCCAGAAGAAGCTGGAAGACAGAGTTCATGCCAGGATTAGACCATCCTCACTCTGTTCTGCAGCACCACGCTTCCCATCTCACGGCAAATGCCGAGAGTAGGTGGCACAGAACAAGTGCCAATTTCTAAGCCTCTCACCAGCCTATTCTGTTTTAGCAGCAAGGGGCTGCTAATTGCTCTGGAAATACCCACCACTCGCCGCAATCAACGCATCTATACACGCTTATTTTCACTGAGATAGTCAAAAGTTAGTCTCCAACCGAGGCAGTCAACGCTCCCGCATACTTCTAAGCGTTGCCTAATCTGTTGTGCTACTTCTATACGAGAGCATTGCTCCTTGCTATGGCAAAGTCCTAACAAAATCCAGTGCTGGCAGAAGTCTGGTAAAATCACCTGGCACAGATTTACTAGTGTGGTGTTTTGGGTCAGGTTGGCCAATAACAAGACAACAGATGCTCTCCCACACCTCTCGCTCCAAGGAGAGGAAGAAGAAAGATAAAGAGAGTTATGAGTTTAGGGAAAAAAGAAAAAAAAACCACTACTTTAATGAAATATTAACAATAAAATTAAAAAGGAAATAACGAAGTAGATACAACATATACAGATGTATGTACAAACCTGTGTCAAGCTCCCAAGGAGTTGTCACTGGAAGGCCCTAGGAAAGTCTCAGGCTGGTCTCAGTGAAGAATGGGAACTGGGTTCTGGAACACTCTGATGGGGATGAAGGTAGACAAACTCACGGTCCTCCTCATCGAAGAGGAACCCTTGAAGAGGAGACAACCTGACCCCTTCGATCCCTCAGCTTTTATCCCAAGTGTGGCAGATGGGAGAGAACTCCCTACTGGTCAGTTTGGGTCACCTCACCTGTCCATACTTCCCCAAAGGTGGGACCCCTCCATGGGGTAAACAACCAAGTCAGCTGAACCCAATTGCCACAGCAACGAGTAAGAGCCTCTCACTGAACAGAAAGCTGGCTCTGCTCAGCCAGAAAATAAAGCTAAATCTTATTTCCAGAGAAGCCTCCACGTTATTCCCCTCAACTTCCACAATCCCTTTTGTCCTCCAAAATCCACATATACACCATTAGGCAATAAGCTCAAGGATATCAAACAGCAGGCAATTAATGTTAATATCTGGCTCAGCCTTCCTCTTCTTTCAGCAGTAGTTTGTGGTCTTCTCAAGTGAACTTTAGAAGAGAACTAGAAGGAATAGAATACATACCAACTAGCAAAAAAAATAAAAAAAATAAAAAAATACCCCTAACCGGAACAAACAGAGCTAGATGTGACTGCACAACCTGTATTCAATGGTTTGTCATTCACAGGCACTTCTAGTCACTGCCAGCAAGAAGTGGAATGGCAGTAGATATTTGCCAACTTTCATATATAACTCTCCTGGGTTACTCTCGACTACATACATTTTTCTTATAAGCCATTTTGTTGCACGCCAGGATTTGGCACTGAGTGAGCTGTGGTTCAGTATTCCAGACCTCAAGAACTGCGTTCAAGTTAGAGGACAACTTTTATAAGGCAGTGCAAAGACTTTCTTCTTCTTTAAGAGTACCACCTAGAGTTTGGAAGCGGTTGTGCTGTCCATCAGTCATCAACAAGATAGTCTGAAATTGGTATTAAAAAGTGGAAAGTAGCTACTGGAAGTTATTTGCCAGGATCAGACACAGCAAATCCTCTGTGATCTCCATTCTAACGAGGAGGGGATAATTCTGACATAGTGTGAAAAATGAAAGGCCTCTGTGCACTACCCAGGTTTGTCTTCTAACGAAATGGGCTAGATGCCAAAGTAATGGTTTTACCAAAATCAGTGAAAAACACTATGGGAGTTTCAGGAAGGCGTTATGCATCGTCATGAAATTATTTTCTCACATTTTCCAGTCATCCTTATTGCTTTTTAGTCTCGCAGAGCCAATTATTAGCAAGTATCCTGTTTGTCTGAAGAAGATACATTTCCATCCCCAAAAGGCTTTGCCTGGAACACGAGTAATCAGGAATTGTTGCTGCTCCAAACGGAGGGAATAAAGACGAAGTAGGTGTTGCCTTTAGCTGGCAGAGATGCAATATTGTTGAGGGAATAAAGGTTAAAGAACGCGCTCAGCAAATTCGCAGGCGTGCATGATCCACCTACCCACCAAAGTAACCCAAGCATCTCTAAGGTCCCCTCTCATCGCTCGAGGGGGAGATGTGAAAGCTTCACTCACTCACAATATTTGCCACAGCAACGAGAGCGTTCACCTTCTGCTCCTGAAGGGTGGTGATTTACAGTCCCAGAGCGACATTCTCCTCACCGCACACGGAGACGGGCTCGGCGTTTAGACTTGTGCCAGGCTGAGCTCCAGGACCCCGAGAGGGCTCTCAGTTCCCTGCACATGGGAGGTCAAAAACCAAACCAAACCAAGGCTGTTCCTGGCAAGATACCACTGAACTGCACAAGGGAAATAGTTTGGGGATTATTATTATTTTTTTTTAAATTAATCAAGAGGGCGAGTGGTGTTTTTGAACCAGCATTTAAAATATGTTGTTCTTTGAACTTGGAAGTCAACCTGAAACAAAAGAACATGCTGAGCAACACTTTGCAAGCAGCCCCAGGCTTCATCAATTACCCAAACCCTGTCACCACAGCCCATCAAAATTAAAGTTCTGGGCATAAGAGCAAGGTGAGAGTGGTGCAGCCCAAGCCTTGCTCCGCTCGTCCAACGGTTTGAAGACAAGAAGAAGCAAACACAAGCAAGTCTTCTGAACCCTAATGTCACGCACAGAAGCGCACTGCTGGCAAAAGGTTTATGCTCATGTTTCAGGGACACAAGTACAACCAACCACTGAAAAATAGCAGCATGGCTCTGGAAAGGGCTATTGCTAGGGGAAAACCTTTTCTCTCAGAGATCGGTCCTCGATTCGCCTCCCTCCACCCCCACCCACCCAAGAGAGAAGTCAGCCAACTGTTTGGTGTGAAAACAAATTCTCCCAGTGTGGCCACAAGCTGAGCTAACACAAGAAACATTTCCTCTTGCCCAACTTCTGCAGATGATGGGACTTGGTCCCAGGGCATTGTATTTAGTTTCAGTCTAGGGCTGCAGATCAGCCCGAGGCTGGGAATCCCACCCGCGCCCTGGTATGAAGGAAACGGTGTTGAAAGGAGAGCATTTTTAAGGACTAAACATTTAGCTGTTTAGGGTATAAAGCGCGTAAAGGAATTTAACCAGAAGTATGTGTTCATCTAAGGGAACAAGATGGAACTTCTCTCAGTATTACGAAGATGAGCGACTCGGTGATGTTCCAAAAAGAGGCAGTGCATATTTTAACAGAGCAATTCAGATCCAATGAAGTGTATAAGCATTTACTTTCCTCTGTCTTGGGGACATAACTCAAACCCAGCTAGGTAGCTGTACTTCTGGGTAGCAGCTCTGCTGTGGAACAAGTGTGTTGCAGGCACACACACACACACACACAAATTCACACCGACTTGACAAACCAGTCACTAGATTTTGGCCAGATATGAGCCATATTCAAAGAGGTTCTGGTTTAACACTACGGCTTCAGAACCAAAGACAGGACCCCGTTCTTCAGTCACCCACATGGTCCCTCCGTGGCGTTGCTAGGCAGAGACACATCCGTCCTCAGGGCCATGCAGCCACGGCCAGCCAGATCCTCTCACTCACAGTATGATCACTCACGTAAAGTCAGAGCAGCACACAGAGGACTTCTGCACATGTCCCAGTTACCAGGGAAAAAAGTAATAGAAATGCAGTAAAACCAGCCCGCAACACCCAACTCTCCTTTACACAGTCTTTTTGCTCTAAGAAGTAAAAGACACCATGAGTTCTGATCAACGCCTATAAATACTGAAAGGGTGGGTGTCAGGAGGATGGGGCCAGGCTTTTTTCAGTGGTGCCCAGGGACAGTACAAGAAGAAATGGGCACAAACTGGAACATAAGAAGCTCCATCTCAACATGAGGAGGAACTTCTTCCCTGTGAGGGTGGCAGAGCCCTGGAAGAGGCTGCCCAGAGAGGTGGTGGAGTCCCTTCTCTGGAGACATTCAAACCCCACCTGGACACGTTCCTGTGGGACCTGCTCTGGGTGGACCTGCTTTGGCAGGGGGTTGGACTAGATGATCTCCAGAGGTCCCTTCCAACCCCAAAGCATTCTGCAATAAGGAGTTGAAGAGTGCCACAAGTTACAGCCTCAAGGTATTCTGTATTCAGGGGGTTGGACTAGATGATCTCCAGAGGTCCCTTCCAACCCCATAATATTCTGTGATTCTGTGAGTTTTAAGACTGACATCAGCCTTGCAAGGCTTCCTGGGGACTTCAAAGCACCATGGCTGTAACACAAAAAGCACCCAGACGACGTAAACCCAAAACTTGGAGAGTATGAGGTGCCTAACAGGGCACTCAAGAACATCTGACTGCACCATGCCTCCACTGCAGTCACTGTTTGGTACAGACACACTCTCATATAAAACTCAGCTGAGTAACAGAATTTCAGCATTTAGTCTTTGCCAAGCTCTGACTTAAATTCTGCCGGTTCCCGGGTAGGCAGCTTACAGTTCAAGTAGAGCTACGGTGTACTTCAAATACAGCAGCTCTTACAGTCTAAGAATAACATAGATGGGTCTCAACTTCCAATCCCTGGGGAGCTTTGAAGTCCAACTTTGAGATGCAACTGGGAAAAGAACTGGCTCCAAAGCGGGTTATTTCTAAGGACTAAACATTTAGCCGCTAAGAGTATGTGCTAAACTAGGAGTTAGGAGAACAACATCAGGAAGCAACATCGGTATCGATCTGTACAGCAAAGCATCAAAACACCTTTGATGAATATACACTAAAGAGGTCTACATTCCAATTTTTGAGAATCAGGCACCAAACACACTCTCCCATGTGTTAACTGAGCTATGCAAGCAGAAAAGACAATTAAGAGCTAGAGGAAAAATACTAGAACTTGTACTTTGATTAAATCTAACCACTTTTTTTAAAAAAAAACGTTTTTAACTCCCTTTAAGCCAAGATTTCGGAGACATGCGATGGAAGAAACAGTTTCACATCTGTAAAATTATGCAGCATCCATACACAGAGACTCCCTGGACCAAATTAAGGGGTCCTGTTACCTCTGGGATTTACAGACAAAAGTCTTCATCACTCATTCTCCTGGCACCAGCCGAGAGCCTGGAGTTTTCAGGAGTTTATTATTCCTGTTCCCCAGCATACAGTGTTTTACTGATGTATTTAAACAACCCCCAGTTCAAAAAAAAAAAAAAGAAAACAGACACATGCTTATCACTGCTGGGGTGTGATGGCAAACTATCACCAGCCAGCTCTGGGGGAAGGTCCAAACCTGCAAAAGCTGATGGGAAGGAGGGAGGGAAGCACTCAGCCAGTCCAAAACGCGCAACACAACTCGCAGGAGAGGAGGCAGCTGAAACGGAGCTCACCAAAGGCATTTTTTAGCAGACAGCTCTGCTGAGCCAAATTAAATTGCCACAAGCACAGCTTTGTCAGCTGTCCCTTTCCACGCTGGCTCTGCACAAAGTTTGAACGCCTGAAGTACGTTCTAGCTACTCAAGGCACCGAGATGGGATAGGAGCTAGACATCCAGGTGCCTTCAAGAAGTCTCAGCGAGCGACTTCAGGCTTAGGATTGCTGACATTTCTTTTAGCTTTGCATTTCCTTGGTCAGCTTCAAAGTTGTTTAGTCGTACGTTATATTTACCCTTTTAATCCCCTCAGCCTCCATGAAGACCAAACAGTTTGCCAACTACCTTTTAGCCCCAGATGACTTACCTTGCAGTCGTAGCAGTCTGCCCAAATCAAGGGAACAGCATCCATGAAAAGATGGCACCTAGTTGTCTCCACCTGCCCTTTCCCACACAGCCTTCCTGATGACCTACAGCACTTTACTGCCAGCTCAGGGAGCTTCAACACCCTCAAAATTCGTATTTATCAACACAGCCCTCAAGGACAAGGACCTTCCTAGCCACCCACCACTTACACCAGCAACACTAACTCAAACCAAGCTGACCCAACAACCCACTGCAACATTAAGCCCCTGTGCTAATTCGTATCAGCTGGAGCTTGGAACCAGCTTTCTCCCAGCTGATGCTGGTTAAGTCATCTCATACTGCCATAACAGAGCTTAGGAGATGCCATCAGTTTTCCCAACTACTATGTTTCTTCTCCTGAGAAAAAACACACGGTGTCCCTTCATCCTTCTAAGGGCTCTTCGCTGGTTTGCTAGGGGAAAAAAAGACCAAAAATCCTGTACTGCAGGATTCTTGGTCTGAGACCCTTAAAGGTACCAAAGCAAGCACTGATTCCTGCCTCCAGGACTAGGTAACATTCCTTCTCACTGCCCTGTGGAAGGAACTCCTGTTTCTCCTTACAAGGAACAGAGAGGAAACCCCAAAAGAATGGGTTGACTTCTTAAAAAAATACTCAAAGGTGAGGACACACCAAAATCCATCCCAAATAAGGAAAAGAGGAGGTATTAATTCTCACTGAAGTCAACAGGACCAAGGTGTGCAAGTTCCTCTGAAGCAGACAAATGGGCCAACTGAGCCCAGAAACACGAACCTGTGCATACCTGGTGGTAGAGTTTGGACCTGTGTTTGTAAAGCAACATCTACTGCCCTGGTTCAACAACGCTGTTGTCCAGCTGCTAACTCAACTTTCCAATGAAGCAAAAAGGGGTTTGGAAATTCACTCGGATAAAAATTGGGCTGGAGCTAAAGGACGTTGTCAGAAGTGTCATTTAGCAAGGATCTGGATGACTGAGATTTAATAATGGACGATTAGAAAAGCATCGCTGCACTTCAACCACTTGAATGGTGCCACTACAGTCCCAGGAAGAGTAATTCCAGTTTGTGCAAACCAGTACCAAAGGAAAAACCATTTTCATGAGTTCAGGATCGACCAGTCAACTTTCATGTACAGGATTAAGCTTTACATTTGCCATGGTGGACAATGAATGATCGAGGAAGTGTTGTGCCCTAGGATCGCTGTACTCAGAAGTTACTTTTCACCTCTATTTTTAAAATTATCTTGCTTATCCAAGGCAACCCATGGGCAAAAAAGAACAGTTAGTCAAACACATATTACTTGGTTGCAAAAATAATACAAAACTTTAAAAGAAGAGAAATGAGAGCAACAAATTGACTTGAATTTATTTGACTTGAATTTTGCTCTTCGTATGGGAAAACCGATGAATTTTTACATACTGTAAAGTCAAGTGTCTAGCCACCAAAATAACATCATTAAAAAGTCATTGGGAGAAAAGATCTTATTATTTGGACAGATTTTTTTTTCCTTCTGTGGTTCTTTCTTCTTGAAGTCTAAATAAACACTTGGGTCGCAGCCACATTTTGTCTACTGGAAGTCTGGGGAGGTTGCGAGCCCCAGTGTTTCAAGTGCAAAAGTTTTCCTCTTGGTGAGCAGCAAGAGCAGGGCCCCAGGGAATCGAGGGAGAGGCTTCACAGCACGAAACAATCACCTATTCAGACTAATTAAGACAAGATGCTGTGGGAAGATATTTCCCATCCTCCCTGGCTGCAGCCGGAGGAAAACAAGCAGTCTTCAGTACACTACCAGAAGGAACGGAGATGTTCAACCTTACATGAAGGTTGAATGGCTGAAGGAGCTAGGACTGTTTAGTATGAGGAAGAGGAGGCTGAGGGGAGACCTCATCACTCTCTACAACTACTTGAAAGGACACTGTAGAGAAGTTGGTGCCGGTCTCTTCTCACAGGGAATTAATGACAGAATGAGAGGGAATGGCTTCAAGCTCCAACAGGGTAGGTTTAGACTGAACATTAGGAAAGAATTCTTCACAGAAAGAGTGGTCGGGCATTGGAATAGGCTGCCCAGGGAGGGGGCTGAGTCACCGTCCCTGGATGTGTTTAAGAGACGATTAGATGTGGTGCTGAGGGATATGGTGTAGGGGAGGACTTTGTAGAGTAGGGTAGATGGTTGGACTCGATGATCCCAAGCGTCTCTTCCAACCTAGACGATTCTATGATTCTATGATATACAATGTAAAACACGGGATAACAGTGACCAAGGGCACACCACCCGAAGTCCTAGAGCTGAGACATCTCAAGCTCTTCATTGGAAATCAATTCACCACCAGCACATGTATCTCTCCACATGCTTTAGGAGACCACCTTATTCTTTAAAGCCTCCATCTGTGAGGTGTTGAGCACTCTCCCTGTCTTTATATTACAGTGGCAACTGGAAGCTCTCCACACTACAGATAGTCCTGCAATGCCTCTAGGCCTCCTAGGAAGCATTTTCACACACAACTTCATAGGTGCAGTGACCACCAACGGGGAGGTGCAGGAGAGCCACAGAGGGCTGCGGGGCTGTGACTTCCCAGCCTGGCTGGGCTTCAGATCCAACAAGATGCTGAAGACATCACCCAGGAGATACTACCAGCAAGCCACAGCTTTAGGAAACCAATGACAGCTGCCAGTTTTTCTTCTGATTCAGGACTGACCAAGGTAACACAGCTTCTGCCAGCTAAAACTTTGCCATGGCCCAACTTAATTTCCAGGTGAGACAGAGCTTAGAGCCGTTGGGGATTTTCATGTAAGACAATGCTTAGGGATTGTAGGACAAATGGCGATTGTCCTCTATTGAAAATTCTTCTTAATTAGGAGATTTCAATAGGATTTTTTCCCTCCCAGTGTCAGCTAGATATAAATGTTGTGAAACAAACCCTTCCAGACATCAAAGTAAGAAAGTGATTGTTTCTGGGTTTTAGGCTGAGCCTGAAACTGGATCCAGCCCAGTACTTGGAGACATGCTTTTCCATTTGTAAGAGCCATTGCCCAACGTGATTTCCCAAGGCCCCGAGACTCGGTCCATATGGGCTTCATCCCCCACGTTCCTCCTGGTGGCCAGTCCATTGTTTGTGAGCGTCCTCACTAAAGCTGTTGTAAATAATTTACACAACCCTCAGCCAACCAAGGCAGGGACGGTACCCACCGTGGCCACATGAACATCTCCAGCTACAGTCGGGTTACTTTGCACGTGATGCGAAATGAAAAAATAAAGCCCTGAGCATTCCAGTCATACCAAGTGTGCTCCCAACAGCGCTTTTAAACAAATCTCCACTGTTCAAGGGACAGAGCAGAACTGGAGTCTGTCTGCTTCGATTTAAATCTGTCCCTGAACGATGTCCATGAGTTAACAGGGAGAATTACAGGGGGGAAGGAACAAATAAACATTCGAAAAAGAAAACCAGACTTTTTTTAAACACTCGGATGCCTGGATAGTTCCCAGGCTAAGCATCCATGTGTTAAAGGAAAAAAAAATTAAATAATAATCTTCTCAACAGTGTACAAGTGTTAGCAGCTCTGAGGCTGCGTAACCCATCTGTGAATCAAGTATAGATTTTCGGGGAGGGGGCAGAAAAGGGTAATCCCTGCCTTGTTCCCATGAGCTGTGCCTTGGAGAGCCCATGGTGTCGGGCTACAGGGCTGTCTGTGGGCACACAACCCGCCCCACGCAGGCTTTTGTACAGGTTGTCCTCTCCAGGAAAAAGGGTGGACATCCAGGAAAGCTCTTTAGCCTGTCAGTATGGGCAACACACTTGATGGTTAAGTGCAAAGAGCTTTAGGCACCATACGTAAAGGAGAGGTGTGACCACTACTGGATTTTAGGACCATTCATGCCTTTGGTTTCTCCTGCAGCAAGGGAAAGACTTAATCAACTTTGGTTTGGATGTATCTCAGCCAAAACCTTTCTAGTTTTCTCCACGTGTGCCCACACATGCTGCTCCAGGACCAGCAGAAAGGCCGTGTCGCCCCTCACTTTGCTACGTGAGATGTTATGAGCCAGAGTCTGGAAATGCAGAAGAGAAGCTACTGATCACAGCCTGGTGTTAATGTACAGTACTGAAACACAGCAGGTCCCCAACGAGTGACAGTAGGTCGCTTAAATGGTACCTAACGCGTCCCGCAAAAAGCCATCTAGATTCCCATTTGGCCCAGATCTCGTATTTATGTGGTTCAAATTTATGCCCACGTTTAACGTAGGAATGTTGGAGCTTGAGTGTAATTTGTGTTTGTACTTCTAATAGCTATCTAGAAAATATTAGACAAAGCCAATAAAAGGAAAAGCTTTCCCCTGTCTCTCTCCTGAAGCTCCTTTTCAGCTTAACCCAATTTTCCAAGTCACTTAGAGGCCTTTAAATAAAATGAAATCCTAACAATGTCGCTGCCATGAATAATTAATTGTACCAGTACAATCTCTCAAGCAAAATCCATTCTCATTAGATTAGAGGTTTTCTCAAGACACATGAGTTCATTATGGCATTTTTACATCCTTCTTGTCTCTTACGTTTCTTTGTCTTTCCTTATCTACGTCTTTTTTCATTTGTGTCTGAGACCCAGGACTCCATCACCTCGGCAGCCTCCAAAACACGTCAACGCCTGGGGAAGAGAGCTCCTGTACAACCAGGCACGTGGTGGCAGAAGCACGAGAGCCCTGTCTATAGCTATGGGCAACCCAGCAGGGTGGGAAGTTCACTGGCCACTCCTGTTTCCAGAGTCCAAGAACTCATTTGGAAAGGTTTATCCTTTTGAGCCAGCAGTGTGCCCAGGTGGCCAAGAAGGCCACCAGCATCCTGGCCTGTGTGAGGAACAGCGTCGGGAGTAGGAGTCGAGAGGTGACTGTCCCCCTGTCCTGGGCACTGGTGAGGCCCCACCTCGAGGACTGGGTCCACTTTTGGGCCCCTCACCACAAAAAAGACATTGAGGGGCTGGAACGGGTCCAGAGAAGGGCAAGGGAGCTGGTGAGGGGTCTGGAGAAGAAGTCTTGTGAGGAGAGGCTGAGGGAGCTGGGGGTGTTCAGCCTGGAGAAAAGGAGGCTGAGGGGAGACCTTCTGGCTCTCTCCAACTCCCTGAAAGGAGGGTGTAGCCAGGGGGGGTTGGTCTCTTCTCCCAAGTCCCAGGTGATGGGACAAGAAGAAACGGCCTCAAGTTGCCCCAGGGCAGGTTCAGATTGGAGATTAAGAAAATTTTTACACTGAAAGGGTTCTCAAGCCTTGGACTGGGCTGCCCAGGGCAGTGATTGAAGCCCCATCCCTGGAGGGATTGAAAAGCTGGGTTGCCATAGTGCTTAGAGCCATGGTTTAGTGATGGTTTTGATCAGAGTGAGGTTGATGGTTGGACTCGATCTGAAACATCCCTTCCAACCTAGACCTTTCTATGATTCTAATTCTATGATTCTTTGTAACACCTTTGCTGCTGCTGTTCATGAGTGAGTCTGCAGTACTGGTCACTCCTACGACTGGTGAAGGAATCTGCCAGTTAATGAACACAAAACCACCTGGATCTTACCAATCCTGGCTACTCTTTTCCCCACATAGATTTCTCAGATCAACTTTAATTATAGAAACCCACCCAGTTATAAATCTAAGCCTGGGTATCTGCAAACAAGACTCCCAACACTAGCCTAGTAGATTATTATTATTTTTCCATCTTTCCCATAAATACATAATCCAAAATGCTTCTGTTTGACCAATGTTATCCCTTTTGGCTTCTTTATCATTTGTCATACCGTGAACACAGAATCATTGTATCAATACCTTTAGCTTTATTAATTTTTCCTGAATAGTGCATCTCTTCGAACACCTAATTATTTTTTTTAATCTTTGTTGCAAAATTGTATTTGCAATCCCGCTGAGATCCTTCACCAGGAATTCATATGACTCTATTGCAACATTAATTAGGTGTTTGTGTTAATACCCTGCTGGCCTTCGACACTACAATTGTATTTTTTAACAAATGAAGTGTTTGTATAATTATACATTACTCTCATACACGTATGCCCTGCTCCATAGCTGATGGACATTTTTTAATAATCTGGGTCACTTCCCTGACCCTGCTCTCTCCAAAATCAGTACTTAAGAGCCTTAAATCTGTTAACCCCAATATTCCCTTATCTGCTACTGTACCCCCTCATACCTCATTTTCTTCTCCTTGCACACAGCCACCATCAAGCCTCTTGGGTCCTGCACTCACAGGTCCAGTTCTGTTACTGGTAACTCTTGCAACCTGCTACCCTGGTGTATATACACACCCTCGGGCCACCAGCAGGCCAGTACTAACTTGCTTTGCTCATCCATCTCTGCGGTCATGACATTTGGCATCTAGCCACCTTCCCTTTTCAGACCACCTCCACCGTTATCTCAGGAGCCATCTTTTGTTCTGCTGCTCTGCTTCTAAAAAAATAAAAAAAAATAAAAATAATGAAATGCAGCATCCTCAAACCAACTTGATGGCTCTGAGCTCCCCTGATGTAGAAACCCAGCAACTGACAGTTACAGGCAGAGAATCTCTCTCGTGGTCCAGGACCTCCCCAATTCCCCTCCTACACAAAAACCTTCCAAATATTTTGCAGCAGATTCCAAGCAGGCTACGAGACATGGAACTAAACAGTAGCTCCTTGGATACATGTGTAATCGAAGGTGAGCGACGGCGCGTCTGTCTGTGCGGCTGTGCAGTGAGTCAGTCTGCTACCCCTACAAGGACGGTCGCTACGGCTATTAAATTACAATGGGCAAAAACATTAGCGTAGCCATTAAAATCAAAACCAAATTGATTTTCCAGATGATCATTATCCACGTTTGCAAGTCCAATTTTTCCTCTTAAAAATGGAAAAATTGCGCACAGACAGAGCGATAAACTCCAGTTTTCTGCTGAACTTAGAAAATCAAGATAATTCACCCTTAATGTTTCTTGACCTAATTTCTTTGACTTTTAACATCACAAGGGCTAGAGAATATTAAGTGGTATCACCTGCAATGTGGGTACCAAGGCAACAGGCTCTCAGCTTAAGGACGAAATAAAATCTCACGGTACTTCTGTGGAGACAACAAAGCTCTCTGAAACCTGTTTCAATGATCCTACTTGTGCTCTCAAATACCTGATTTAAAAATTTATTTGTATTTGTGATCTTGTTATTCTCTGTACTGTTGGGAGACTGCAGACCCTCAGAGATGGGCAATTATACCGCGTGAAATGAGACACCCTCTCCAAGAAATGGAGTTTAACCCAACACCTTATGGGAAGTGCTTTCACAGCCTCCATCTCAATTGGTGGCATTTCACATTGCCAAATTCTTCACAACAACCCTGATGCAATTTAAAATCGTTGACAAGCCCAGTTTTTGCGCTTCTGACAAAAGCCAACTCCCAACCAGAGATTTTCAAGAGCAGTTCAGAAGGCACAAAAGAGGCCAGGAGCTTTGTCCACATCAACAGAAAGGCTCCTAAAGCACTATGAAGCACCCCACTAGCCACAGAGAATTCACTCTGGGTACGTGCCATGGAATGGAAATCAAAAGAGAGCTGTTGTATAATAACCTACAATTCCTTCTAAGTTCTTCAACTTGGCTGACAAAAACAATCTGATGTTAGAATCATAGAATTGTCCAGGTTGGAAGGGACCTTTCAGATCATCTAGTCCAACCATCAACCTCACTCTGATCAAAACCATCACTAAACCATGGCTCTAAGCACTATGGCAACCCAGCTTTTCAATCCCTCCAGGGATGGGGCCTCAACCACTGCCCTGGGCAGCCCAGTCCAATGTCCAATAACCCTTTCAGCGTAAAAATTTTTCTTAATCTCCAATCTGAACCTCCCCTGGCACAACTTGAGGCCATTTCCTCTTGTCCCATCACCTGCGACTTGGGAGAAGAGACCGACCCCCCTGGCTACACCCTCCTTTCAGGGAGTTGGAGAGAGCCAGAAGGTCTCCCCTCAGCCTCCTTTTCTCCAGCCTGAACATCCCCAGCTCCCTCAGCCTCTCCTCACAAGACTTCTTCTCCAGACCCCTCACCAGCTCCATCGCCCTTCTCTGGACCCGCTCCAGCACCTCAAGGTCTTTTTTTTGTGGTGAGGGGCCCAAAACTGGACACAGCCCTCGAGGTGGGGCCTCACCTGTGCCCAGGACAGGGGAACCATCACCTCCCGAGTCCTACTCCCCACGCTGTTCCTCACACAGGCCAGGATGCTGGTGGCCTTCTTGCCCACCTGGGCACACTGCTGGCTCATCTTCAGCCCACAGGCAACCAACACCCCCAGGTCCTTTTCTGCCAGGCAGCTCCAGCCACTCTGCCCCCAGCCTGGAGCGCTGCAGGGGGTTGGTGGGACCCAAGGGCAGGACCCAGAACCTCATCCCATTGGCCTCGGCCCATCCATCCAGCCTGTCCAGATCCCTCTGCAAAGCCTTTCTACCCTCCAGCAGGTCAACGCTCCCACCCAGCTTGGTGTCACCTGTGAACTGACTGAGGGTGCACTCCATCCCCTCGTCCAGATCATTGATAAAGATGTTAAAGAGAACTGGCCCCAGTACCCAGCCCTGTGGGACACCACTCGTGACCGGCCACCAACTGGATTTAACTCCATTCCCCACCACTCTCTGGGCCCGGCCTCCAGCCAGTTTTTAACCCAGTGGAGAGTATTCCCATCCAAGCCATGGGCAGCCAGTTCCTCCAGGAGGATACCGGGGAGGACTGTACCAAAGTCTTACTAAAGTCCAGGTAAACAACATCCACAGCCTTTCCCTCATCCACCAGGCGGTTCACTGTCATAGAAGGAGATCAGGTTTGTTGTTTCCTTTCAATAAATATTGAAGTTCTACCTGCTTCTTTAACAGACATCAGACATCTCAAAAGGTTTGCAAAAAACAGCGAAGAGGAAGAGACCTTCCCAAGAAACTGTTCCTCCTCACAACATATTCCCTGAGCTTCACCATCGGTTTTTCACTACTACCCATCTTTATGCTACACCAATCTCATGGAAACAAAGCAGCATCAGAAGAAGAAAAATAAACTTTAACTGCACAGTTAGTATAATTTATGCCTCACATTTTACACGCGGAAGGTTCTTAAATTGCAGTCGCAAAAAGGGAGACGAAGCCACTGCTGACAAGAATGGAAGGAAATTGGGATATATTTCCCATCAGAATCCTCTTTGGTGCTTACAGTCACCTGTAGGAGGACAGAAAAAAGACCTGCTCTAGGCAGACGAACAGTCCAAGGCAGAGAAAAACTGAAGGATACATGATATTATATATTTCATATACATGTAAAACTATCTCTGTCTGTAATAGCTCAGACAGCATTGGGGCCAGATCTTTGTAGAGTGTAAGCAGGCCCAATGCTCATTAACCCACCTCATATGATGCACACATACCAGAAGAAGGTGGCCAACAGTCCTAGGGTTCTGCCTGTATTTTACTTATACACATTTCCCTTGGAATTCAAACCCAAGATGCTGTCCAGACCAGTTCAGGGCCTTAAAAATGTGCATTCCTAGTTCCTGAACCAGACTTTGGACAACAGCTATAGCCTCATGAGATAGGATCTTTGACAAGCAACACCCACTTAAGATATTGGGGCTGGGGAGCAGTGCCCTCACGTCACGCCATGCTGCCCCCGCTCCACTCTGCTGGATGATCTGCTGACGTGCCAATACTGGGAATCAGACCAGAGAACTGGTTCAGCCTTTGCAAACCCCATAAAAACGAGAAGCTCGATGTGATCCAGCCCCTGCCTGGTGCCACGCTGTCAAACCGGATAATGTCCCTAAGCCACTTATTATGGTATCGCATCTCTGCGGATTGTTACCTCACTTCGTAAAGGACCTCAAAAAGCCTCCGTCAGAGGCCATAGGAATTCCAGCCCTCACCAAAGAAACCCAATTGGCAAAAGAGCATTAAGAAGGTATCGGTTGTCCTCCACCACCAGCAGCTAGGAAAAGTTATTTGGATGCCTTAAAATAAATGTTTGCTTCAGCAATTAAAAAAAAATAAATAAATACTTGCCCTGAAGAATGATACATCATACCTATTTGCTAGGAAAACCCAGGCTGCCTTTTGCATTATAATTAGGAAGGTTGGAAGATTAGTTTAAGACATACCAAGACCAAGTCAGGCATAATCATCTTAATTAACGACGGTTCGTGCTGTATACACCCTATCTTTGTGGCCACAGGGGGAAAAAATTTAAAAATCAGCAGCGTCGGAAAACTAGCACACAACCCAATAAATTGATGATTCCACATTTCCCAGAGCCAGCTCTGTGTCACATAATCCGGAGGCTGGTTTCGTTTAGCCAGATGAAGACAGCAGGGTGCCTGATTTGCTACAGCAGCGCCTTCACCAAGCAGCAGCGTTACCACATACATCAGAATGTGAGGATGGAACCGCTCGGGAACGGGGCGAGCTACAGACAGGACTGTTCGGAGACAGCCTGGAATACAAAGCCCTCAAACCAAAAAAAAAAAGAGATACCAGCAAGGGAGCTGTGAAATTGCTCCCACGGCAATACTTCATCCACTTATCTCAAGTAGGACTTGGAATTACGGAATTGTCAGAGTTGGAAGGGACCTTCTAGAGATCATCCAGTCCAACTCCCCGGCCAAAGCAGGGTTGCCCAGAGCACATCACTCAGGGCTCCATCCAGGCGGGGCTTGAAGATCTCCAGAGAAGGGGACTCCACAACCTCCCTGAGCAGCCTCTTCCAGGACTCTGCCACCCTCACCCCAAAGAAGTTCTTCCTCAGATTGGAGTGGAACTTCCCATGCTCAAGCTTGTGCCTGTAAAGAGACTCACATCTTTTAGCGGTGGAGGAGCAGTCACAGCCTTCCCCACGCCGGTTGCAGTAACTCCCTTCTGCTGAGGGTACCGCAGAAGGGTTTGTGTGAGCGATGCTTTTTTGGAAGGGAAGGCTTAGTATCTCACAAAGAAGTTGAAGGTCACGTCTGAAGAGACACTTGACAGAAGCGAAAAGAAACATCTTTTTTTTTTTTAAGCACGTAACGTCCGCTCCGTACGTTTACCAGCTTCCGTGGAGCGCTGCCGCAGGAGGGCAAGCACCCAGCAGGCTTTCCCCAGCCCGGAAGAGAAGGGGGGACAGATCAGGGCTACCCAAAACGAGAAAGGGCTATGTATGGCCCGGTGACACAGGGGGTTGCCCCCCCCGACCCCTCCCCGGGAGCTGCGGGAGGGAGAGCGGTGCTGGGCGAGGGCGCCATCTAGCGGCCACCAAACAGCACCCAGCGTCCCAGTTCCTTCCCACTCACCCCCACC
>JAHREE010000324.1:459989-489187 GCA_033628505.1 Tringa tobata | reverse complement strand
GAGCCAGCAATGTGCCCTTGTGGCCAAGAAGGCCAATGGCATCCTGGGGGGCATCAGGAAGAGTGTGACCAGCAGGTGGAGGGAGGTCATCCTCCCCCTCTGCTGTGCCCTGGGGAGGCCCCATCTGGAGCACTGGGTCCAGTTCTGGGCTCCCCAGTTCCAGAAGGACAGGGAACTGCTGGAAAGGGGAGGGGACAGCAGAGGGCTACAAAGACGATGAGGGGTCTGGAGCATCTCCCTTACGAGGAGAGGCTGAGGGACTTGGGTCTGTTTAGTCTGGAGAAGACTAAAGGGGGATCTGATCAACACCTATAAATACTTATTAAAGGGTGGGTGTCAGGAGGAAGGGGCCCGTCTTTTTTCAGTGGTGCCCAGGGACAGGACAAGAGGGAACGGGCACAAACTGGAACATAAGAAATTCCACCTAAACATGAGGAGGAACTTCTTTCCTGTGAGGGTGGCAGAGCCCTGGAAGAGGCTGCCCAGAGAGGTGGTGGAGTCTCCTTCTCTGGAGACATTCAGACCCCACCTGGACACGTTCCTGTGGGACCTGCTCTGGGTGGACCTGCTTTGGCAGGGGGTTGGACTAGATGATCTCCAGAGGTCCCTTCCAACCCCATAGCGTTCTGGGATTCTGTGAAACCAGTTAAAATGGCAAGGCGTTACACGGGAAGTCTGAATTAAATTCTAGGAATATAATACTTTTACTCCTCCCACAGCCTTGCAAAAATTGAGGACAAGTTTTGTTACACAAGTGGCCGGTAACAGCCCCGCTGCTGTAAGTCCCACAGAGAAAAGCACTAGATGAAAGTTTAAAAAGTAATCAGCAGAATGACTGCACGACTTCAGAGTTGCCATCCCAGGCCCTGACAATGACTCAAGCAGTGAAATCCCATCATGGATATACACGAAGGGTAGGGGGGAAGTATGAGGATTTACTGTTATAAGGCAAAATTTCCTCATGTTGTTTAAACAAAGTATAAAGCTCTAGAACAAGTACAAAGTAATGTCTTTGGTACAGAAGTGGAGACACTGATTATGCAGAATCATAGAATTGTCCAGGTTGGAAGGGACCTTTCAGATCATCTAGTTCAACCATCAACCTCACTCTGATCAAAACCATCACTAAACCATGTCTAAGCACTATGGCAACCCGGCTTTTCAATCCCTCCAGGGATGGGGCCTCAACCACTGCCCTGGGCAGCCCAGTCCAAGGCTTACGAACCCTTTCCAGGGAAACATTCCTCCTAATCTCCAATCTGAACCTCCCCTGGCACAACTTGAGGCCATTGCCTCTTGTCCCATCGCCTGGGACTTGGGAGAAGAGACCGACCCCCCCTGGCTACACCCTCCTTTCAGGGACTTGGAGAGAGCCAGAAGGTCTCCCCTCAGCCTCCTTTTCTCCAGCCTGAACACCCCCAGCTCCCTCAGCCTCTCCTCACAAGACTTCTTCTCCAGACCCCTCACCAGCTCCATCGCCCTTCTCTGGACCCGCTCCAGCACCTCAAGATCTTTTTTGTGGGAAGGGGCCCAGAACTGGACACAGCCCTCGAGGTGGGGCCTCACCAGTGCCCAGGACAGGGGGACCATCACCTCCCGAGTCCTACTCCCCACGCTGTTCCTCACACAGGCCAGGATGCTGGTGGCCTTCTTGCCCACCTGGGCACACTGCTGGCTCATCTTCAGCCCACAGGCGACCAACACCCCCAGGACCTTTTCTGCCAGGCAGCTCCAGCCACTCTGCCCCCAGCCTGTAGCGCTGCAGTGGGTTGGTGGGACCCAAGGGCAGGACCCGCCACTTGCCCTTGGTGAATCTCATCCCATTGGCCTCTGCCCATCCAGCCAGCCTCTCCAGATCCCTCTGCAAAGCCTTTCTACCCTCCAGCAGATCAACACTCCCACCCAGCCTGGTGTCACATGTGAACTTACTGAGGGTGCACTCAATCTCCTCGTCCAGATCATGGATAAAGATGTTAAAGAGAACGGGTCCCAGTACCCAGCCCTGTGGGACACCACTTGTGACCGGCCGCCAACTGGATTTAACTCCATTCCCCACCACTCTCTGGGCCTGGCCTCCAGCCAGTTTTTAAGCCAGCGGAGTGTCCTCCCATCCAATGTAGCTTGGGCTTTCTCCCCCTGGACACTGTGCTTGCCTCTGTGAATTCTAAGAGAAGAGATTAAGTTAACCAGCCCTAGCCCTTTTATGGAGAGTTCTTCTTTCAGGTCCAGTATGTGATTCCCTCCTTTCCAACCAGTGCTACAGGGTAGATTGTCTTGTGAGTAAGTCTAGACTGCTAAGAAAAGCAAGCCCTTGCATAGTGAAGAAATCCAGCTGAGAGCAAAGAGCTGCCTTCTAGGTGGCAGTAGCTGAACAGACACTCTAGACCTAGCACTCATGTCGAGCCACTGCCACACGGAATGGCTGAATCCCCCTTTATTTGGGGTGGGAATCACGATGAAACACATTTATTGCCTCGTGTTATCTTGTTACTCAGAGGAGCAGCAGCTTTGAAGCAAACAAGCATTGCAAGTGATAAAGTAACTAATGCCAGTTTGCATCATCCCACCTGTACTAACGCTGTCCTCTGAGAGAAGAGGACATCACCCACACGTGAAGTCACACCAGCACTAATGTAGTTAACCCCAACACCTGTAGCATCAAAGCTTCCCCAGAGTCAAGGCAGGCCTGCAACATAATCAACAAGGGCACATCCATCTGGTCTGCAGTCCCAGCTCTGACTGCCCACCTCCAGATATCCAGAAAAAAAACAGCTCAGAGTTCACAATCACCATGCTGGGGTAAACTCTGAACTGCTTCCTTGCAATAGCAAAAGCTAAAAAAAAGCCTTAAACTAGAAAACATTTAGGTTGTGCAGAAAACAAGGAGCAGAAACGTGGATTAGTCACACCACAGGATGGAACGAAGTGATTTCTCATCACCTGTTACCATTACAAACCTCACACACAATGGCATTTTTCCCTCCTCCCACAGCAATAGCAAGATGGTAGCAGAGTCTACCCAAGACAGAAGCAGCCTTTTTCTGAAGCACCATGTGATGATTTTTCTATGAGTTACCTGAATTTAAGGGCAACAGGAAGCAACTGGGAAGCCAACGCTGCCTGTCGAGGTATCCACACCAAATTGTGGCATGAGGAAGAGCTTGCAAGCTCTTCTGTTAACAGAAGAAAAATGACCACTTTGATGACTATTATGCACCCAAGAGTTCTCCAGTTTGAGTTTACACTATACCTTTTGTTAAACCAACAGTCCCACTGGAATTTGTTGTCAAGAGATTAGTCATAGAATGGCTCGGGTTGGAAGGGACCTTAGAATCATAGAATCGTCTGGGTTGGAAGGGACCTTTAAGATCATCTAGTCCAACCATCAACTTTACTCTGATCAAAACCATCACTAAACCATGGCTCTAAGCACTATGGCAACCTGTCCTTTAAATACCTCCAGGGATGGGGCCTCAACCACTGCCCTGGGCAGCCCAGTCCAATGTCCAATAACCCTTTCCATATAAAAATTTTTCTTAATCTCCAATCTGAACCTCCCCTGGCACAACTTGAGCCCATTTCCTCTTGTCCCATCGCCTGGGACTTGGGAGAAGAGACCGACCCCCCCTGGCTACACCCTCCTTTCAGGGAGTTGGAGAGAGCCAGAAGGTCTCCCCTCAGCCTCCTTTTCTCCCGGCTAAACACCCCCAGCTCCCTCAGCCTCTCCTCACAAGACTTATTCTCCAGAAGACCTTAAAGATCTTCAAGCTCCATCGCCCAATGCAGATGTATGTAGGGACATAGATCAGTTGCGAAGTATGTTTTTTTTTAAAGGAAGCACAACACAGATCACACAAAAAAGGAGCTGTACGTTACTCTTTCTATACACCTCCTCCATCAATCCCACCCATCTCATCTGTAATAGGGTGCTGTCTTCTTCACAGCAAGTAGTGTTATATATGGAATATGCTTCTACCTTGTGTCTGTTCCTAAAGTGACTGTCTCGGCCTTAACACACAGTGAAGCTGCTGAACTTGCTGGAATAGTCTTGCCATTAGACACACGGACTTCCTCTAAATGTAGGCTATCTGTCATTTCAGTTCTTCCTGTAAGGTAAAGGAAAGAATGAATTTTAATCATTTTTTCTCTATTCAAAGTTGCAGAAGTGAGTGACGCAAAAGGTATGTTACAGAACCATTAATACTGGGGTACATCCTATGTTGCCTTCACCCTCAGGCCTATTATGACATCTCACTTTGCAGACTTGCTACAATTCAGCACCTCAGCTTTGCCTACAGCCATGCACAACACAACTATGTTTTGGTTTACGCTATAGAAGTGTATCCTTGTTGTAGGAACTAAGACAAAGCAACTGTTTTCCTAGGGGTCTCATTTCTATTCAATCATCACCTGCCACATATTTCATGCAGTTCAATTCTATACCTGAATTGCTCAGAAACCCATAAAACAAAGACCTGATCTAATTTTCATCAAGCTCTTGTCCTCTTGTCTCTGCTCCTCTCATTGGCTTTCCTCTGCCCCCAGCTTTTTCACTACTTTTGGTAATATTATTATTATTATTTCTCACTCATTTTCCTCAGTAATCACCTTTTCGCTTTGCTTTGCTGGACTCTTGGTAAGGTTTTGGAAGCTGGGAGGTTCAATGACCTTAAAATCTTCTCATGGAAGCCTGGCTTCTTCAACTCATTGCTCCAGCTCTACAACCTGATTAAAACTCTTGGGAGATCCCCCTCTATCTAAACTGCCAGGATCTCCCCATTTCACTCTCTCAACCTCATGTAACCCATAAACAAATTTCTCCTTGTCTGAATACAAACAAGCAGTAACAAGTCTATGCTTTTTACCCAAATCAGGGCTAACAGCATAAAAGAAACTTTCTTAAGGCAGTCTGCTAATAGCAGAGAGCTACCACCAATTGCCTCCTACAGCCTGGAAAACAAAAGAAACCTAAAAAATGATGAGGACAGCAAGAAGCAACCAAGAGCCATTAGGAGCTGGATACCAGTAGGTTATAACTGCACAGGTTACAGATCCACTAATCCCAAGACAAAAAGAAATGAAATTTTGGGAAAAGGAGGAGGTAGAACACACAGGTCAAATACATGAAATCTCCTCAGTGCATTCCAGAAAGAAGTCTTCTAACATCCAAGACAGCCACTCTGTGTCATTCCTTGAAAAATAGAAATTTTTGTAATAGTTCTTAAATGTTAGTCAAGTTAGATCCACCCACCAAATTAAAAAGGGTATAATTTCTTGGTCAAGGTCTACACATTCTATGTTTATGTAGTAAAGAGCCTAAATTGAGCGCAGCTCTCCATAGTAACACAGGAGTAAACCAGCATAATTAAACATCATTTATTCATCATTGCTGCCTATACAGCAAATAAGATAATTGATGCTTCTAAGACTTACATATCTATTTCTCCTCTTGAAAGATTTGTTAATGAGAATCGTTTTGTAACTCAAAAACCATTCCATTTAAGCTGTTTAACTTAAAACCATTAGTCAAATTTCTTTTTTCCAATTGAGTCATCTCTCATTCAGGCCTAGAAATCCTGACGAACTTCTCAGAGTACAAACCCAAAGAAAATTCTTTTAACCTTTAAAAATTCACTGCATAGCTGTAGCTGTTTGACACGAGCAAGAAAAAAAAATAAACCCTTAATTCTCACTTGTTCAGACCTATTTAAGAGCTTTGCCCTGTACTTGGAAATTAGAAAACTGGATAAGCTTTCTTTTGGTTGGAATATAAAAATGGTTGCAAGGATTCTTTTAAATTAGATAACACATGGTAACTTCTGAATTAGGAACAAAAATAATCTTCTTGCCTTATGATTAAAAATCTAAAGAAAGAAAGCAACTGAAAACAGTTATCTACTATTATCTCATATACAATTTTCCTTTTCTCAGTTTTAATTAGATTAAAGTTTAAGAATACAGATATCCTGCCGTTGAGATCATAGCCGTAACGGTGTATGCACTGCTACAAACACACCACTTCAATCCATATTGGTAATGCCACCATGATAACTTTATTCCACTCTCAAATCAACCATATCCTCATCCTCAGTGATGCACTATTTAGTTGTTTGCATTCAAATATGCATATAAACATCCAAAAGAGTTACCGTAACAGGTTTTATTTAAAAAAACCTAATATACATGTTTTACCCCAGTACAGTTATATTTTTCTTAAAAAGCACTGTATGTATCAAACATTTAAGGTCTATCCCATCACTATCAACTGTCTTTGAAGAGCTGTCAAACATCTCCAACTTGAATGAACTTCAGTATAGCCTCAAGAAAAAGCTTTTAGCTCTCTAGATGTATGAAGAAGAGGCTTTAGTATTTTGTGGCATGAAGACAACATGCCATTAACTAGTAATCCTTGTGTTTACAGCATTCTTTCAGGAATTATATAAACTCCAAATCCCAAGTGATAATTCATATCCTGCCTAAAACTAACACAAGTTACATTAAAGTTCTTCAGATGAATAGACAGCATTTGGAAAGGTCTGTCAACATTCATATTTTTTTAACAGCTCTTTAAAGAGGTAATGGTGCAGATTAAGTACAAGCTTTTTGCCTCAGTATGATACACATTTGAAATTAAAGTAAAACATGGAAGACCATTATCTTTACATTTTATTCTTCAGAAAAAGAAGAATCTTAAAGAAAGCATTTAGTAGTCCACTTGTGCTTAAAATATTCAATGCATGAGAAAGCCAAAAAAAAAAAAGAAATACACATTTTTGTACACCATGATCAAAAAGATAACATTATAAATTTTCAGAAATTGCACTGTATTTAAAACACTCTCTAGGATCTGCTCCACTTAGACGTATCGCTCCCGAGGTTTCCCAACACAGGTCTTTTTCCACTTTAATTGCCAACCTGTGGAGGCCCTTCAGGGATAAGCGACGTGAAGAAGGTTGTGATAAAGGACCAAGCAGAAGCCATGAAACCAGGCTGCTGCTCTGTATTGGCATCTTCACCTGTGTCTTCTCCACTCTCTTCATCAATCCCATCATCCATAAGTCGTTCCTTTAAAAAACAGAAATTGAAGCAATTCAACTGCTTCTTTTCATACCTCTGACACAAGGTAACCAGCAGTATCCTCCTACATTAAGAACCTTCTCTCAGAACAACTTCCTGAAGAATAACTAGCATAAAGAAAGTCTGTGACTGAAGGAGAGACAATCAGTAACTGTCAGACTGGAAAAACACAGAATTTAAGCAGCAGGCACAACAATGAAAGGTCTCCAGTTAAACCCACTACATTTCATGGAAGTTGACTTTCTGTCCAGGCATTACAGCTTTACTTGGCAATATAATACACAGGAGTCTCAAAAGATGTGTCTGCTCTTACTCACCATCTCTTCAAGATCAGGATTATTTGCATGTTGCCCATCACGGTTCATTTCCACATTATTGGCTGCCTGTTGCTGGCCTCCCTCTTGCCTAAAGGGGAACCATCCTGCTTGGTGTCTATGTAAGAAAATGGAACAGTTGAAGACCTCTCTTTTGAAAGGAATAAAAAGATTTGTTTGATACAGCAAACTACTGTAGTCAATTCTTCGATTACTTTCAAACAAATGAAGTCGCATGTATGTTTCTGCAAGTCTTACTTCTAGATAGAATGGCTATTCTTTGATGCCTGGGTTGGGAAGGGCTGTTCTTTTAAGTTTCAGAAGTGCTCTTCACAGCCTTCTGCTCCAGAAGATGAATAATTTACCATGATTAGGTGATTAAATAGTAGAACACTTATTTAGGGTCTCCTCCCAATTTTTAAGTTTTATTAATTTTCAAAGGCAGCCTTAATTTTCATAGTTTAGGGTTTTTTTTGTGGATAAAAAGGATTTAAAGCTTCAGCTAAGGATTGAACGACATTATTGTTGGAAATTAAATAAGCCTCTCCTACATTTTCAAGTGTCTGTATTCTGATTTCAGAGAATCACAGAATGATGTGGGGTTGGAAGGGACCTCTGGAGATCATCTAGTCCAACCCCCTGCCAAAGCAGGTCCACCCAGAGCAGGTCCCACAGGAACGTGTCCAGGGGGGGTTTGAATGTCTCCAGAGAAGGAGACTCCACCACCTCTCTGGGCAGCCTCTTCCAGGGCTCTGCCACCCTCAAAGGGAAGAAGTTCCTCCTCATGTTTAGGTGGAACTTCTTACATTCCAGTTTGTGCCCATTTCCTCTTGTCCTGTCCCTGGGCACCACTGAAAAAAGACTGGCCCCATCCTCCTGACACCCACCCTTTAAGGATTTATAGGTGTTGATCAGATGCCCCCTCAGCCTTCTCTTCTCCAGACTGAAAAGACTCAACTCCCTCAGCCTTTCCTCATCAAAGAGATGCTCCAGGCCCCTCATCATCTTTGTGATCCTCTGCTGTACCCTCTCCAGCAGTTCCCTGTCCTTCTGGAACTGGGGAGCCCAGAACTGGTCAGCTATCAACTATTGTATCTGCACAGGAAACAGAACAGTCCTTGTCAGGACTGGACCACAGTGTAAGAAATCTCTCAATGAACTACATTAGTGCAAAATATCAACCATTCCTGCTGTTTTCCACTTCTACTGACATCACTGGGGTATTCTCAGCTATAAAGGGAAGTGATGACAATAGTACTGATATTTCTTCATAAAACAGAGAGGTTAAAAAAAATTAGGTCCCTGAAATTCTACCAGACCTAGCGCTCACAGTTCCAGTAGCAGTACCTCAACTCCACCTAAGAGAATTTACTGCACAAATCTCAAATGTTATTTTTGAAATGTGAGTGGAGTTAGCTCGGCAATTTTACTTCCATATCCAAGTAGTAAATGTTTTAAGTTTATGCAAACATATGCTTGAGCTATACGAACTTCTTTCTCCTCACCCCTACTTTCTAAATTTCCATCCCAAAACTCTACATTTCTACGATACTGATCCATTAACTCACTGTAAATATGTTTTGAGAACTATTGCTTTTTTCCTGTCAGCTTCTACGCTTGTTTGAAATTCAATTGAATTTTTTTTTAAACACATGCTGTAAAGGACCAAAGCCTAAACTTTTGCATTTAGACCATTTTTCTCAGTTTAAATGGAATATACACTAGCAACATACTCCACAGATCAGATCTGCAGCTGTACTCAACTCTTGTACTCACAAATAAACCAGCAGCATGGCTCCCATTACCATGACGAAGCGACTGAAAGAAGAATAGAAGTATACGATGCTGAGGAGAATCGCCGCTCTAGAGAATGTGTACATCCAGTCCAGCCAGTCCCGGTTGAAGTCCTCTTCGTTCACTACTGGGCCACCCTGTGCATTCATCTGAACGTTGGGGTTTATGGGCCTGTTCTCCTGGACGGCTACATTTGGCGCTGCTGCGGGCTCGTTTGCAGGAGCACGGTCCAGGTTGACAGCCTGGGCAACGGCAGATCTCACTGGCTCAGTGCTGGAAGTCACTTGGGCTGAAACAGCAGCTTGGCTAAAAATTTAAACATAAAACTAGTTTGTCAAAAAATCAAAATTTAACTCTGTTCTTGTCTTCTTTTCTACAGTAATAAAAAACAAAGTTTTCGATGTAATACATATCCAAAAAATCTGCGTTTTCCCTTAAATCTTTACTCATTAATACATTAATTCCAATCCAAAACTGGATTTTAAAATTTGCTGGACAAAATTTACTGTAAAACAGCACCACCAGACAAAATAAACAGACATTTTCTTCCTGCAAGTGACATGTAAGTTTTTAATACCTTCCTTTCATTAGCGTAACTTAGCATAATGCAGACTTACTATTGCATGTAGTACTGACGTGCATACATTTGTTGCCACCAGATCATCTGTAAGGGACTGAATGCAGGATACATAGGAAATCCAGCAGGAACACCTTGGCCTGGAACCTGGTTGCCTATATTGCTATAAAAGGATTTAAAGAAAAATATTCAGTTCTAAAGTGCCCATTTATACAATAAACCAATATTAAAAAACAATTATTTCTTTCTTTTATTTGTCCTCCTACAATAATACACTGAAATAACACTGAAACAACATGTAGTAGGATCATCCCACCCATTCCAAAAGACTACTGTATTTTCATACCAGAAATTAATAAGCAAAGCTATTTGTAGAGAAAGAGGATTTGTGGTTTTCTACTTAGGTGTCTGTCACCAGCCGCATCTCTAGGACAAAAACAAATGGAGAATTCTTCAAAGTTGTGTATCTAACTGCAGGAATTCTTCCATACAATTCCTTTTAAGTTCAAAGGTCACCCTTAGAAGCACTGTAAAACTTCCTAGCTTCTATAACTTTCTTTTAGAAGCAATACCTGAAAAACTACTGTGATAAAAGATATGAAGAACTGAACCTGAGCAAAGGCAACAAACCAATCTTTCAAATACAGCTTCTGAAGAATGCAATTAAGAACACTGTAAATTATTTACTTCCCCTTCCACCCCCCCAATATTTTGGGCATAAGTGATTCTTGTCCCTCTGGGTTTTTAACTCCAGTTCACATGCAAGAGATACAAAGCTCCTATACATAGGTTTTTAGGTTTGGTTTCATCTGCTTTGAAATTTCTTAGCCTCTCTTACCTCCTAGAGCATATAGCATGTTTTGGCAAGATTTCCAACTCTTTCCCCAAAGATTTTGATGAAGAGAACTGTAGTAAACCAGGACATCTTTCAGGACAGCATGAGAGTATAAAGCATGAAGAAAAGTTTATTCAGACTG
The DNA here is from genome assembly GCA_033628505.1 of Tringa tobata. Classification (NCBI taxonomy): domain Eukaryota; kingdom Metazoa; phylum Chordata; class Aves; order Charadriiformes; family Scolopacidae; genus Tringa; species Tringa tobata. The sequence goes on along the minus strand of JAHREE010000324.1, from coordinate 478,448 downwards.
CAGGTAGCAAAAGCTGAGACTGCTGTAATTGTACTGCAGACTACACCTGTCCCCTAAGTAAGGCACCCCCTGCAAAGATATCACACCAAGAGATTTCATTAGTCTACCAGGCATTTGGATGTAAAAGACATGCCCAGAATGAAATATGGGAGGAAGACATTAAAATTTATTATATTTTTTTTTCCAATCTTACACATGAATATGTATTTCACTTTGATTCTGGAGAAGAGCCTGCCATGCAACTCCATGACCTCTGCTAAAACCGCTACGTTTGTGTTTAGTCATAACCTGGTTTGATGACAGTTTGGGGGGAAAAGAAAGAAAGAAAATAAAAGAAAGCAAAAGGTACTTTCCTAATACTGCATACAAACTGAGATAATCATAGGCAATACCCTAGGTTTCTTTCAAAAATTGCAAGGGTGAACTGGCAGCCCTGCCGATGCTACTTATTTATGCATAATTAACATGCTGGAACCACAAAGGTATGAAGCTGCTACTGAAAAACATCAACTGTGGTTTTATCTTTATGGCTGCGAGCTTAAAGACTGTATTTTTCTATCCTCTGAATTCTTCCAAAATTCATAAAGCACTGACCCTCGTTAAACATTTGACCCTCAAAATGTAAAGATGATTCAAATAATCCACGTAGGTGCTGTTAAATACGATGTTGTGACAAATCCATGAGCAACGTCTCCATTTCAAGCAGGTAGAACATCACATGGGGATGCAAACAGGCAGGACCAGTCACTGTTCCACCACACCTACTCCTCCAACTCTGTCACCAACGAGCAGTGCTACCCCACGTTGCCCGAGTGAGTTCTGCAGGAATGAACCAATTCTCTTCCTCGTGGGTTAAAGATTTTAGGACAGTTCTTTAAAACTGCCAAGTTGAGCTCAACAAAAGTTGAGAGGCCTCAGGCTAATAGCTCTCCCTCACCGATACATCTTTAGAAATACTACAGGATTTGAGCCTCTGCTTTCTTCCAAACTCTTTCAAAAGTTGCTTTCTTGATGTGTGAAAGCTTAACAGCAGCTTAAGAAACCAGTCAGCCAAGACAAACCACAGAAGGTTTTAGTTTAGTTCATGTTCTCTGTTTCCCTGTTCAAGTATTTTGGTGGATTTTTTTTTTTTCCCCTTTTTCCCAGTGGCTTTTCCAGGAGATGGAACTTTCTGATAAGCAAGACTTAGCTTTTCAAGATCTGACTCCACTAACGAGAAAAAGTCGACATCAATATTCAAGAACTGGCTTCTGCCTTGGAATGCCAACCAGCTCAGCAGTATTTTATTTGCTCATCAAAAATCCAAATGAGGCAGATTTTATCAATTACACAGCTATCACTGCTGCCAGGGTATCAAGTTAGCTTTTCAAACTCAGGAACAGCTCTAAACACAGCCTAAAATATTTCAGTGAGAAGAACGTCTCCAAAGGAAGACACTCTTCTTGGCGAAGCAAGCCAGCTTGCTGATAGAAAAAGGAAAATAGCACGTGCTTTCTTCTCATAATTTTTCCAAAAGGAGGAAAGAGAGACAGGAAGTATTTCAAAAAGAATGGATGGAAGCAACAGCATGAGAGCAGAGAAGCAAACTGGATAGGCACAGGCACTCCAAGACTGGAGAACACAGCACAGCAGACAGTAGAACAGTTAGGACAGGGAACTGCTGGAGAAGGTACAGCAGAGGACTACAAAGATGATGAGGGGCCTGGACCAACTCTCTTAGGAGGAAAGGATGAGGGACTTTGGGCTTTTTAGTCTGGAGAAGAGAAGGCTGAGGGGGGATCTGATCAACACCTATAAATAACGGTGTGTGTCAGGAGGATGGGGCCAGTCTTTTCTCAGTGGTGCCCAGGGACAGGACAAGAGGAAATGGGCACAAACTGGAATGTAAGAAGTTCCACCTAAACATGAGGAGGAACTTCTTCCCTTTGAGGTTGGCAGAGCCCTGGAAGAGGCTGCCCAGGGAGGTGGTGGAGTCTCCTTCTCTGGAGACATTCAAAACCCGGCTGGACACGTTCCTGTGCAACCTGCTCTGGGTGGACCTGCTTTGGCAGGGGGTTGGACTAGATGATCTCCAGAGGTCCCTTCCAACCCCAGAGCATTCTGTGATTAGTAAGAAAACTGTTTTTAAGGTTCAAATGGTACAGGTAGATTGAGAATACTCTGAAAAGAAAGGCATGCTACTCCTTAAATGGCTATGAAGCTTAGAATTGCTCCTTTCGGTCTATGAAAGATACCTAAAACGAGCTAACTGGGATTCAATTTGAGGGTAAGGTCAGACTAGTTAGCTCCTGTCATCATGAAGATACTATTCACTACTAATAGAAAAATAAGATGTTTTTATTCAGACTTAATCAGATAGCTCAATCAGCATGATTGACAAGAACTACATTTATTTAATGACCTTGACCCACAAAGACATCTCGTTTAGTGTTAGTCTCGTATGAGCCTGGGATATCAACTTGAAGTGGTATTTCCATATCCTCCACCATGTTCTTTTTATTAAAAAAAATAAAAATACAACAAGCAAAGGCTTCTGATGAAGCAAAGTATTTACATGCTAGAACACGTTGCATGCTGTCAATATGCCATTTTGTTGTTCACTTTCAAACATCACTATGTACACAATACAAAACCATGTCATTAGATGGGCTGCCCACACTTGACAAAATCTCCCTGCCTTGATATTTCTTCTCTGTTCACTGCTTCCAAGCACTCTCCAATCTGAAACACAAGCCACTTGAGGATGTAAGCCTATCTGTTCTGATTGTACCTGTGTAGCACAGTGGGGCCCTGACCCACAACTAAGTCCACAGGAGCGGACAACGCTGTGCTCGCTCTCCAGAGCAAAAGACTGACTTGGTACAAGTCCATACAAATTACTTGCCCAGTCCCACCTCAAGTCTAGATTTTTAGAAAACAGCATTTTTAAAAATTCAAAAGCAACATGAAGTTTTAAATTGCCTTCTCTATAACCATCAGAGTTAGCTGTTTTCCCAAAGTGTTTTCAACATGCACATGAAAGCTTTGTGCCAAGAACTGAAAAGCCATCAAACCCATCATTTAATCATCTAACATTCATGTTACTTACTTGTACAAGCTACTTCACTAACGAAAGTGTTGCAACATGCTCAAGAAAACTGCCCCTCACATATATTTTCAAACATCTGGAGACCTTTACCCATCAGCAGAGCCTATAATCCATTGCGCAGCTAGAACAAAAGTGTTTGGTCATGAAAAAAAAAAATTTAAAAAAATCCACAAGGCAACACAAATTTCAGCTACAGATCTTCAGTGTTCCTAACAAGTCTCAGCCTGTGTATAAATTACATTAAAGCTACATTTCATTGCCCCAGAACATGTTTAAGAGAGCAGCTAAAAAACAGAAGGCAATTCTTATTGCTGGAATACAAGTAGCAGATGCATCTGAGAAGATTGTTGAAAGCGCTGAAGTTTTTTTTAAGACACCAGCAACGACAGCAGGCACTCGCACAGACTATTTCAAGTGGAACACAGCCAGTGCCCAGTAGTCTGCAGCAAAGATCTACCCTAAGTTCTGACAGCCTTCCACTAAATTATTATTTTTACAAAAAAAAAGACCTAATATTATTTAGGGTTCATTTATTTTGGCATTTCTTTTCAGGTCAGGGTTGCACTTTTAAAGGAAGCCTCCAGTAACTTCCTCTTACTACAGTTTTGCTGGCACCACAGAATGCTTTTGAATCACCATCTGGATTCCTTTCGGATTACACTACATTGGAATATGTGATTAATTTGTGCACTGCTAATGCTTTTTAGCCACAATTAGGTACCTAGTCCAGGTGACCATACTAGTGATCGCCCAAATAAGACAGAAAACCCTGAAATAAGTGCAGTGTTGATGTCAGGTTCTCAGCACCTCTTTCAGTCTACAGATCCACTCCTCTCAATCCATATTAATAGCCAATACATAGATTTAGTATTTTTATTTCACTTATTTTTTCCAAACTCATCAATGTCTTCCAAACTGATGCTTCCTGCTGTATTTTAATTGAATTATTTCAGCTCAGTATTTTAGCTGAAGTCCATAGGCTATTCAGCTCAACGTGCATACTGATGAAAAACTCACTCTCAGGGTATGCTTACGTGAAAAGCTAATTAGAAAAGCATTAAAACTTCTTATAGATTACTCATTTACACAACAGACAATAAAATGCTTTCGGTATTAATTTACATTACACCAAACAGCAGTCTTGACAATCAACCTAGCCTTGTCATAAAGGCAAGTATAACCACTTCCGCTGAGATGCACGTGGTCAGAATAACATAAGTGCTCCACCCATTGCAAAGGCAATTTCTTCCCAGTAAACAGTATATTTCAAATAAATAATAAAATGACTTGAAGGAATTCAGGCTGAAAACTAATGAGACTAGTAAAGTCTAGGTTAACTCTAACAAGAAAGCAAGTAAATTGAATTGAAACAAAATAAATTTGCAACAGTCCTTAACATCTGCTTTTTTTTTCCAGTGACAGAAACAATTGCTACTGTCAGCAGGTTCGTACTTTTTTCAACATTCTCCAAAGAAAATCTCTGCAATTTATACAGCACTGGGAGAATGTCCTGTCAGAAAGAAATGGTTAAAACGTTCCCTGAGGAAATTACAGTTATCATCTCAGAATACACTATCCTCCTGTTTTCCCTCTTGGAAGAAAATTAAAACAAAACAAAATCAAAAATTGAAGAAGGTCACATGAGTTAAAAATTTCTAAAGCTGCTTTCCAATTACAAAAAAAACTTACAGAATCTTGAAAGTTATGTAATAACAGATCTGATCTAGAGGCACACACTGGTTACATTTCATTGGTATGAAGGTACTTAAAAACTCTGCTGTAGATACACAAGCGCTTAAATGTACTCAACACACCTGCATACCATTTCTACAGTTGAATCCCATATGGAGAAGTGAAGAGTTACATCTCTTATGGGTCAAAAATTAAAACCCATCGTAGTCTGATAAGTATTTAGTGTTGATAATTACAATAAAGGACTAGAAAAAGCAACCACAAGTAGTAATTTATCAGTTGCCTTACGAATTACATCCCCTAGATAAATATTACAGTTGCACAACAAAGTTGAGGGCAGAAAGCATAAAGAAAAAAAAATAACAAACAGCTTGAAGGGGAGGCACCAAGAACACTTACTCTTTGACTGACTCCTGGCTAAAAACTTTGATGTTGATACTAAATATGTTTCTAAATGTGAGTTACATGTCTAGATAACTAGCCAAATCATTTCGCAGATATGAAAAAACATTATTGTAACTGAACATTTGAAGCACTTTAAAGAGTATCGAAGAGCTGAGGGCTACTTCAGTGTCACTTACCCTTGCATTAAATAAGGGAACTGGTGGCTTGGTGTGGGATTGCTTTGTGCTTGTGGAAGATTACGATGCCTCACTCCATCCGCACTAGTGTTTGACAACGTAGATGAAGCTTCCTGGCTTGTGGGTGAGGCAGCAGTTGATCCAGAAGAGTCCAAATTCTTAAAAAGAAATAAAATCGAGGTTGGGGATCTTTTTGCTCGTTACAAGATTTACTACTGTGTCTGAAAAAACTATTTGCCTTAAAGTTTTAAGTTTTGTCATAAGTTCTATTGAGAAAATAAGCACCACGCAAGTCTTCTGGGCTTTTATTGGTTCTGGCAAGCCTTTAGTAAAAACAGAAATTCAAAATTGCACTCAGGTGCACATCTAAAAAAAAAAAAAAAGTGAAGTTTTCAGAAAGACTCAGTGCTTGACAGGTCCCAGAGAAAAATCACAAGACACTGGGAATCAAAGTTTCAAAAAGCTGGACCAAACTAAAGCTTAATCCAAAGAATATTTAGCAGCAACAAAAATTGTAGTGGCTGCCATTAACCAAAGTAACTACCACCTCAGGATAGGACTTCATATTCAGAGACAACAGCGCCTGCAGTGGCTTAAAATACCATTCCTCTTCTCTTCTGTTTCCCCTTCTACTCATCACCCTCTTCACAGTGCCAGCTGCCCAATCCAAGCTGCTGCGCTCACTATGGGGAGGGGGCAAGGGGTGAGAACAGGGAAGTACCTGGGAACTACTGAGGCTCCCAGAAACACACCTAAAACCAGTGTGTCACACCTTCAAGATCAACACTTTACCCTGGAAGCAGGACAACAGCTGGCTCTCCTAGATTATTTGTCACCGTAACGAGCCTGCAATTTGGCCATTAAGATGCATTATTTTCATTTTAATAAATCTCCAAATCCTGTTGCTAAGCATTACAGTATGTTTACTCAGTAGAAAAATCCTCTTCAACTTTGACAACTCTGGAAGTGAGGAGCTGCAATTACTTAAGACATCCATATCACATTTCCCCTACAAAGGAAAACAAGAAAAATTTACCACTAGACAGTGGAGGGAAAATAAAAATAAACAAATGGAAGAACAAAGGCCATTCAAGTTTTGGGTTTAGGTTGTTTCCTTCAAAGTATTACGAACTTAACACTGTGCGTACTGACTGCTTTAAGTAGTCATTAATACAGTCGCTTAAATAATTTAAAATTGATCTACGTAGCGATAAAACAATGACGAAGGAGGCCCCCTGTGTCCTGCTTGCAAACAGAGATAGAAATACAGCCTTTGAAGAGACGATATATTCACTGTCCACTCTCTGCTACTGCTTGAGCTGCTCACAGTTCTGACTGTCCCACAGCAGTGACAGTACCATAGTGAGAGGGGAAACAAAGACAGGCTGATAATCAACACACCGCAGATGAGAAATTCCTATAATGGTATTGTATACATTCCCTTCTGACTAACCTTCACATGTCACTCAGCAATACTGCCAGCACTGGAAAAAGCCAACAGAATTACAGTGATGACCATCAAGTCATCAACAGAAACATTAACTGCCCTTCTGATAAAACAGTGTCCAACCAAGGAACGTCACAGTTTTTGGAGGGTGTGAAGAGGGAATGACATCAAATACTCTAGCTTAAGTAATAAAATGTTAAGAACACTGTCTACTTCTCACTTTTGGTTGTCCTCTTCTCCCAAGGGAATAATGACAGGAGCAGAGGGGCAGGAGAGGTTTAGATGAGATATTGGGAAGAATGACTTTGCTGAAAGAGTGGTCAGGCCCTGGAACAGCCTGCCCAGGGGGGTGGTGGAGTCACCATCCCTGGAGGGATTTAAGAAACGTGTAGACGTGGCTCTTCAGGGCATCCTCTAGTGCCTGAGATTGTTGGGGTGTGGTGGGGTGTTGTGTGTGGTGGTGGTGGTGTGGGGTTTGGTTGGTGGGTGCTTTTTTTTTGTGCGTTGTTTGTTTTGTGGTTGGTTGGTTGTGTGGTTTCTTTTTTTTTTTTTCTTTTTCTTTTTTTTATGTGGTTGGACTCTATGATCTCAGAGGTCCCTTCCAACCACAGAGACTCTATGATTCTATGACCTCAAAGCTACTACATAAGTACTGGCCAATTCCTGTCTAGCAGAACAAACACTGGCCAAGCTCCATTTGTCTGTCTCACCACAAGGGCACTAATTGACTGGTGTCTCTTCAGCAGTACAAATTTTCACTAAATAATTCAGAACTTGTGTTGGTTTTTTATTTCTTAAAGAATACCTGAATACGCTGTTCAATTTCTGCCAAAGATATGGGAATACAGAGAGAAAAGAAAGCATATTTTTTGATTAAAAAAAAAGTGTTAATAAAGAATAGATTAGAAAAAATATTAGTTTATCATTAGTAACAGTAACTGTGTTACAATTTGAAAAAGGTCATCTTTGCTTAAATAAAATGACACCCTTAAATAATCCAGTCTAATTGTACAAATTCATATGGCATGCTCTGCTTTCAGCACACTATTTTACAGTCCAATTTTAAAAATCAAAAGAGAAATTCTGGATAGCTTCCTCAGCATAGAAGAAATTCACGTAAGGGGTATGAAAAAAATAAACTCACTGAGCTACTGCTGGAGGGTGAAGCTCCATGACCTTCTCTACTGGTGCTGGGTTTTGGAGAACTTGGGGGTGTCCGGGAAGTACACACCAGGTGAACCATGTGATATTCATCTTGCTAAAAAATTAAAGAAATTGAAGAGCTGAAACAACAATATTTAACGATATCTTAAAAAAAAAATCCACTTTCAAAGTTGTATTTGCAATCAGTAAAGGAACATTATACGAAATGGACAAACCATACAGCAAAACTTGAGCCTGGCACATGAGAAGACTACTGTTTCAAAAATAACATTTTCTTAGCAGCTGTGCACAAGAGCATATTGAATATTCACTTACCCCCAGTTTTCCCTAGAACTCCAAGATAGCAGAACCAACAGAAGACCACACAGAGAAGCATGAGGAAGTATAACATAGGCTTTAATTTTTTTTTTCCCCAAAATAAAAGAATTTCAAACCCTTTACAGGGCTTGGTTTCTCTAAGTTAAAGATGCTTACACTTGCATTGAGATCTAGTGAAGACTGTTAATCAATAAAGACATCATGGTAAATGAAAAATGTAGGTGCTGGAGACACATGCAGACCAAGGTAAGAAAAATGTACCAGCCATTGCCTCCACCTCACTCCCGTCTAAGCTTGGCTCAAGCCTAACCTGCAGATGCCCAACTGAAGTGCCCCTGCAAGATACTCCACACTCAGGGGATGCTATTCCAAGTGCTAGATGGGACTTGAGTATTCCTAAATATTTGAAAATGAGGAATTGAAGGAGTGGCACCACTTGAAGCCATGTCAGCATGCAAGTAATCAGCCCATGCCAATTCTTCATGAATATATTCTTCATGAATATAGTACATGGAATACTGCATCCAGTTCTGGGCTCCCCAGTTCAAGAGAGACAGGGAACTACTGGAGAGAGTCCAGCGTAGGGCAACAAAGATGATGGAGGGATTGGAGCATCTCCCTGATGAGGAAAGGCTGAGAGAGCTGGGACTCTTCAGCCTGGAGAAGAGAAGGCTGAGGGGAGACCTTATTCATGCTTCCAAGGATCTAAAGGGTGGGTTGAAGGAGGATGGAGCCGGACTCTTTTCAGGGGTTCCCAGGGACAGGACGAGGGGCAACAGGCACAAGCTGGAACATGGGAAGTTCCACTCCAATCTGAGGAAGAACTTCTTCACTTTGAGGGTGTCAGAGCCCTGGAAGAGGCTGCCCAGGGAGGGTGTGGAGTCCCCTTCTCTGGAGATCTTCAAGCCCCACCTGGATGCCGTCCTGAGTGATGTGCTCTGGACAACCCTGCTTTGGCAGGGGAGTTGGACTAGATGGTCTCTAGAAGGTCCCTTCCAACCCTGACAATTCCGTGATTCCATGATACTCCCCCCCAGAACATTGAGGCTCTAAAAACTTCAATATGCAGCTATTTCACTGTATCAAATGAAAACAGCCCATTGTATCAGTGTGCCTGAAGCTATACGGCCACAGCAACAAGAACAGCTATGACTGTATTTAAATTCCACACTGCAGCTTCCTCAGTAACCCAAATTTTAAACAAGAAAAGCAACAAAAAATAAATAAATCTGTCCTCTTTTGAAATCAATGCAGTGCAGTCAAGCTGCAGTTTTTAATGAGATGACATTTAGAAATACCAGGCTCGGAGGGTTTTTTTTAAAACTATTAAAAAAAAAAATGTTAACACAGATGCTTACTCATTTTTCGGTTCTAACCTTTAGAACTAAAGAGAAGTGGGTAACTGCTTTTATAGAGCATTGTGCGTTATTGCTAGCATGGCCTCTCCGTGTCCACGTTCATGGAAACTACTCCACGTGTATCAGTTTCTAGCCCCAAGCACAGCCTCTTTATTACATCAAGTGTAGTTTCTTACTGGTGGGTGACAGTAAGCACTCACATTATATCTAATGTGGCCAAGAAGGCCAGTGGTATCCTGGGGGGCATCAGGAAGAGTGTGACCAGCAGGTGGAGGGAGGTCATCCTGCCCCTCTGCTCTGCCCTGGGGAGGCCCCATCTGGAGCACTGGGTCCAGTTCTGGGCTCCCCAGTTCCAGAAGGACAGGGAACTGCTGGAGAGGGGACAGCAGAGGGCTACAGAGATGAGGAGGGGCCTGGAGCATCTCCCTTATGAGGAAAACCTGAGGGACTTGGGTCTTTTTAGTCTGGAGAAGAGAAGGCTGAGGGGGCATCTGATCAACACCTATAAATCCTTAAAGGGTGGGTGTCAGGAGGATGGGGCCAGGCTTTTTTCAGTGGTGCCCAGGGACAGGACAAGAGGAAACAGGCACAGACTTGAACATAAGAAGTTCCATCTAAACATGAGGAGGAACTTCTTTCCTGTGAGGGTGGCAGAGCCCTGGAAGAGGCTGCCCAGAGAGGTGGTGGAGTCTCTGTCTTCGGCGACATTGAAAACCTGTCTGGACCTCCAGTTCAGATCAGGTATTAGGAACAATTTTTCCACTGAAAAAGTTCTTAAGCCTTGGAATGGGCTGCCCAGGCAAGTTGTTGAGGCACCATCCCTGGAGGTATTTAAAAGATGGGTTGACATAGTGCTTAGAGACACGGTTTTTTGTTTTTGTCAGAGTTAGGTTGATGGTTGGACTAGATGATCTTAAAGGTCCCTTCTAACCTAGACAATTCTATGATTCTATGAACGTGTTCCTGTGCAACCTGCTCTGGGTGGACCTGCTTTGGCAGGGGGTTGGACTAGATGGTCTCCAGAGGTCCTTTCCAACCCCATAGCATTCTGCAATAATGAGTTGAAGAGTGCCACAACTTACAGCCTCAAGGTATTCTGTATCAGCAAAATGACTGATACTGTTAAGTATCAAAGAGAAAGTATCTCACAGCTAATTTGAGAGATTTGGCAAATGTTATCTGAGGATTTACCATATTTTTCCTACATGATCACAAATTCATAGCTGAGAATGAGACTGAACTTAAGAGCAAGCATACCTTTTTCCCAAAAGCTGCTGAAAGTTTGAACATAAAAAAACTCAAATTCAAAATCCGATTTTTAACTTTGTGGTTAAGAATGATGAGTATGTTTTTAAATTCACTGAATTTCTTTAACTAAATCCAACACCTATATTTACTAAAATGTCTTTGAAGTCAAATATAGTCCCTGTATATTGAAAGAAGACAGTAGTTAGGCAAAGTTTCTCCTCTAGTACTAACGCAAGGTTTGAAATTCTCTTTGCTAAAACTAGTCTACTATAAGCAGGCCAAGGGAATTTAAGGGATTCAGACTTCATTTTGTCCTTAACAAGCAAAACTAAACTTTGAGGTAAGTTATATAAGCATTTTCATGAACTTTTAAGTAGTACAATATATATTTACTGGCTGGCTCCAGCTCCAGTCTTCTAGTAAACCTATACATGGTAAATTTCAATCATTTTTTGATAAGCAGTTAAATCCAATGTAATAAAATCTATTTCAGAACAAAGATTATAAAGTAACAATGGTGTTAGTCTACTCAAGCAATACTCCAGATTCCTCTGCTTCGCCTTCTCTGTACTTAAGAAGTAAGTTCAGCTGCTGACTTTGACTAAAGCATTATACTCTTTAGAGACTTTCCTCCATACTAAGTATTAACATGTAACTCACTCCTGCAGTCTATACATTGATTTTTACTGGAAAACATGACAAAAAAAGGTATTAGTACCAACAGCAAGGTACTGTATTACAAGTTTAGCTATTTCATGGGATTAATAACCGTGCAATTGTTTAATAACCTGAGGCAATTATAGCTATTGAGGCATCCTGATCTGTTTACAAGGAGTTTAAAGACTACTCAACATAATGCATTATGATTTCTGTTACCATCAAAATTGAAACAAAGATCTTGATAATCTGCCGTAAGCATCACCTCATTCTATAAATTTTTAAGAGCTTAATTAACTTAATGAAGTCCCTATTACTTGGTAGTATCAATCCAAACTACCTGAACCACTTCGAGAATCAACTGCACGTATTTCAGGATTCCCTACATCACATGTGATGCATATTCAGGATTTGGACTTAATTTAAATGTTGACTGGAGAATCCAAAGTTAGATTAGTATTAGAATTATTTTTTTTCCAAGATGAATCAGCAGAATAAATAAAAAAAAGAAATAAAAACCACAAAAATATTCAAAGAGCATCAGGAACTGCTGATGAAACCAGAGCAACAAATAGCTTTCCCAGCAAAACCATTCAGGAATTTAGAATTCTGGGTTTGCATATAAATATATTACCTTTAATGTGCTTATAGAAGTGACATTTTTAACGTAAGTTCTGGAATTTAAGTAGGGACAAGAAATGAAATGATGTGCCAAACCAACACAAATCTGTTAAATGATTCTGTTTAGGTCACAGTGGGAACTGCCCAAAGAAGTCTCTCTACACCACATATCACTTGTTTGGGACTTTCACAGCCTGCTTGCTCTCCCACCAAATGCTAACATGCCTCAGTCCACAAGCATCTTGATCCTACATACAAGAGATACTCAAAAATACATTTTCCTGAACATATCAACATTATATGGTTACATCTCTCGATACAACAATGAAAATTTGAAGCTAAACGACATAAATCTAAATTCCCAAATTTAGGGGGTTCGATCAAATATCATATGGTGTTGATATAAAGCTTACTTTTCTGAGAACATCTTTCAGCTGCAGATGATCAGGAAGCAGTCTGCCAGAATACACCAGTCTCTGATCCTTTGTAGACTAGGAGATGGGACAAAGAAAGGAATTTAGCTTTTTCCTGCTGTACAGATATGCAGCTGGAGATAACATTTGCAGATGAAAAAACCCCTTATCACGCCAACCACCAACAGATAGCCTTAAAAACATTTCAGAGGCTTCCCAAGTCCAACTCACAAATTGATTCTGGAAAAGAATTCTGCTATTATGCACTCAGCAAGAGCGTCATAACAATTAATAACACTTAACTGGCAAATGCCACTCAAGAAAACTAGAAAGTATATTAAAAAAATGCTTTCTTTTAAAGATTTGCTCTTTGCTCCCATTCCCAGACTGGAAAAGTAGATAGATTCCACTTGCTGGAAAAGTAGATAGACATGTAGCTGGAGCAAAAGAGAAACAAAATAGTTAGTAGAATGATGGAATGAGAATTAAAATATGCAGAAGGAGGGCATAAATTTTAATCTTTTCCAACACAGAATTTGTTATTAGTCCCTGCCAACATACCCATCCCCCCAAAAAAGACTAAAAAAGGAGGAAACGAGAGGAAAGCATTAAAAAGCATGAAGCAGCAAAATTATTTACTTTTTTTTTTTTTTAAGGTAGCCTTCTAACTTTGGTAAGCTTTTTTATTCTCCTTATACTTCCACAGTTTAAAATACCTTAGTAATGCAAATAAAGATTTAAAATAAAAACCAAACAAAACCACAAATAATACACTATGCATAAGGTAATAGCTTTAAACTATTCTACAGGGAAGAGATAATGATGCAATTCTTTCTAAAAGGAATCTGAGGTACCTAAGATGTCCAGCACACTGAAGTAATAAACACTTTACTGCTTAAAGAAAATAAAGAAACAAAAGTCCCAATCCCACTCAATTCAGTTTATGCTCTCAGAAAGCCTTAAATAGTTTTAAGAGTAGTGGGTCATTAACATGTTGTAACTTCGTGAATAAACAGTTCTTTTTTTCTTTTCCCAGTTCAGTTTAACTAAAATTAAGACAATAGCATTTGTCACTTGAAAGAGAGCACTAACTTCAGAAAATGCTAAATGAAGAAATCTACCCTAACAGCAGGGGAACAGACATGCATCATCAGCACGAAATATTTGGAGAACTTCCCCACCATGCAAACAGCTAGACTTAGATCTCTCCTCTTTCTCTCCCAGCCTCCTGTTGCCCACTCTGCAGTTTTATACTTAGACACAAATACCTACAATCCACATTTCTGCAACTAGAAAAAGCTTTCACAGAAGTTTTCACATTTTTTTTTTCTTACAATAGCCTTTTACAGATTCACAGCAGAACATAGAAAAGTTGTGGAACTTGTCTATTCCCTGAAAAAGTCTGGTCGTATCACTAGAAAAAATTATAGATACTCTTGGCAAATAATTATAAAAAACACATATTAAATCTGACAAGCTTTTGTTTTAACTGTTTTCCCAAATTCATACTAGCTATTCATAATTAAATGCATGTCTTAAAAAAAAAACAAACAACAAAAAACGAGTGCATAACCGGCCACATACAGTACAGAACTGTTTATCACTTTTTGGTGGAATCATTTTCTATATTTTTCTGCATTTTTCTGTATTTTTAACTAGTGACTGTCGTGGTTTTGGACAGTGTCAGGCCAGTGACATAATACACTCTTTTTGTAAGTCCCCCAACACAGGGAACTAGTTATTTGCAGCTCCAATGGATGCTGCAAATGAATTGAACATCAAGTCTGTACTGCTTCTAGTTATGTTTAAAACAACAAGAAAAAATGCCTGTACCTCTCACATCAGACTAAGTTGGTTTTGAACTACACCATTTTGCTGCTAGCAGAATACAAGTCTACTTGCATTTTGTATTTGGGAAAGGCTTTCTTAGAAAAAAACAGACTTTCTAGCACGCACTAAGATTATAGAAAACTTTAATTTCCTGTAAATTAAAAACTTGTTGCTTTAGAACGACTAAGGGAGCCAGCAGAAAAGTCTCAAACCTTGTTTCTGGGTCCTGAGACAGATTATCTGGAGATTAATTAGAACAGATAAACTGTTAAAACAAGCAAAACAGCACAACAGCAAGAAAAAAACCCAAACCCCAAACCCAATATGGCAATGGAGTGCTGTTCTGCCTGTCCCCCTTCACAATACAGCTTTTTACATGGGCAAATTCAGATTCTTCAGTACCTTATACATGAACCACTCCTCAACCCAATCTAATTAAGTACCTTCTCAGACATGATACAAGCAGTACAAAATATTTTAATATTAATACTTTACAGAGGAGAAACTGCTAGATTAAAATGACCCCTCACAGCTGACTCCTGTGTAGCCTTCGGTAATGTATTTCAGCTCCCTACCAAACCACAAAAGAATAGGTTGCACATACACTGAGTATTGCTAATTATATTAAGCTAGAGACATTAATGGGAGAAGATGAGGTCTTAAACCCCATACTCCTCCCTGCGTAACTTAAACACCTAACTGCGCACTACAGGATTACCTCTTGAGATTATCAAGGTGAAAGTCATCCTAAAATTCTTAGATGTGGAATTCTTTTTTCATCGCAGATGGAACAGGAGGTGATAAATGTGAAAACACAGTCATTCACATGCCAAAGTAAATGGAAAAGGAATTCAACTCATCCTCTGCCTGACGAGGTTCACTACCACACTTCCTGCTTCAAGGAACTCACTGCTAGCCCAAACTGTGATGCAAAAACCCCTTACATATATATGTAATTAGAATGGTCCCATTTTCTGAAGCAAGCACATTCCATCAAATAAAAGGATTCTAGAACGCAAAGTTTAGAAGTGAGGTGGAAAACAGTTTTCAGATCATAAATCAAAAGGTAAGTATTGAAAAATCAAGAATTCATGAGCCAGTGGGTTTTCTTTCTTCTATTTTTCAAGCCAGACTCCTTTTGCAATACTTAGTCTAAATTAGCTAATCCCAGGACGTTACCAAAAACCACCAAACCTAAGCAAAAGCAGCAAGTTCCTCTAGAAACATAGACAATCTGAGCTATCTTGTTTCATCTACAAAACATTCATTATTTGGGTCCCTCAGCCTCTCTTTCATAGGAAATAAAAATCCAACCCACCACCTGAGGTTAGAACTGTGGGCAAAGGACATGCCAGATGACAGGTACCAAAGGAAATGAGAAACAGCAACTTTAAATTAATGTTTGTGGGTGTAAACAATGCACCAGTTAATGCACTTGATGTAAGACGTGCCAGATTGAGACATACGGGTTGATTTTCCAAGTTTTCTTGTCTTAATAAGTATTTAATTCAGGGACACTAACTGCAGTACTCAAGCTATGAAAAACTAGTCCAGTCACAGGAGAAAAACAAAAATACTGACAAATGCAAACCATAGTATAGACCCACAAACTAATCTAACGCTGTTTTAAACCCCATTTAGTTTATTCAGTGACATACTAACATTAATAACGACTAAACCAATTTAAATCTGCCTATACTTAGAATATACTGGAGATACTCTCTTTAATATACATTTTCTGAAGACATGCCCTTCAATAAACTGTAAATTTAAGGACAACATTTACAGTTACCATTAGTTTACTGACTAATTTAGAGATGGGTACAGGAGAATGAAGCACAAGTCACACATGAAAACGTGTAAGACTCTGCATCGCAGTGATAGCAACTGAGTTGTGTTTTACAACCTCCACTTCCAAAAACACTGCAATACCTTTCCAGAGCACCTGTGTTCTGATGTACTCTTCCACTCCTAAAATAACATCGTAATCGAAGTTATTTCCAGGACCTCTCACATTCAGGGAATGTAAAAATTCTATCGACAAGCTTTTGACACTGATTTGGTTTAAAAAGAAAAAAAAAAAAAAAGGAGGAAAAAATATCCCTCCTAAAAGCACAAAGCTTTAAACAAATTTGTAAAAAAAAAAAAAAGGAGTAACACTCAACATCTCAACATCAAAAACATATCAAGCCAAAAACACACTTTTCAATTTTACTACACACAGTAGACATCCTGCTAAAGGCCCTTCTCCCTTCCCATGTTACTACTTTAATTTGAAAGGGTCTATGAGATAAAAATACTGTGATCAGTTACTAGTTTGACTGCAAAAAGAGTAAATGCAACTTAAATTGGAATGACTGAGGTAATTTTCACTAAAGAAACTCCCCATTCTTTACCTCAGAACAATTTTGGGGATACTGAACTAGTCAATCCATAGTAAGAGGCACGTTGAGGAATCAACTTTTGACAGAAGACAGATGTTGCAGGAAGATGAAATTTAATATTATACTCCTGGTTAAAACCTACAGTGCAGCATAAAAACCCAAAACTTGTTGTTCATTAAGGATTCTTCCTAGAAGCCACTGGATGATTCAGAAAAGTAGTGTTTAAACAGAAATACGTCACAGGAGGGGGATTCTAGGGAGGAGGAAGAAGCAGCAACCAGCTGAAGTCATATATTTGTTTTCTTCACAGCAGATATGCTCTCTCAGCAGAGAATTACTCACAGCAGTAACTAAACCCACAAACTCTCAAATGCAGCTTGACAGATCTCAGGGTGCCAGTGACACCACCTAAGTTGCAGACTGCTTTGCTTCTGCTTTCTCCAAAGGGCAGAAAACCCCCTTGAGACACAAAGCCACTATTCCACTTCCCCCTTCCACCAACCCCCCTCCCAAAAAAAACCCCCACGAAATCATCAACATTGCCAATAATTCTTCTATTGAACTAGGTGAATTCTAATCACTTACAGCGTAAAGACAACCTCTGTCTGATGTTTTATACAGCAAGGCCTAGGCCACACATGCTGTTGCAACGTGGAGGCAAAGTCACTCCCTTTATACAGTTTTCCGGAACAAATTCTCAAATATACTGGTCTGTACGACTGCCATCCTATACAGGTACAGTCTTATCTTGCTATTATTACCTGTATTTTTTTTTCATAGCCTCTTTTTAATTGCCAAATTTAGAGCTTAAAAGAATCTAAAAATAAATCGTATTTTCCTCAGTGAAAAAAAAAAGGTTTTATATTGAGTCTCAAAAGACGGTCACAACTGTCATACAAGTTTGTAGAACATCTGAGGGCAGAGTTTTCAGCACCATCCCCAAAAATGGCCTTTCAAAGAGGAAAAAAAAAAAAAAAGGAAATAATTCTAGAGCTCGTTTAATTGCAGTTTTCAAACAATATTATGAATAAACATCTACCTGCTCCACACCCCAGTGAATTTGCTACACTGGAGGAACTTTACTGCTTAAGTACTGTAATTACTTTAGACAGAACTCTTGCATTTACAGAAATTAGTCTTAAATTGAGCTATCTAAATTCCAGCTCCCCAAAAAAGTTACGTTAATAACGCCTCTTAAGCGATACCACCTCTTGGGACACTATACTGTGATCTTCTTAAACCGTATAGAGTGGCTATTTATATTGCCAACTTCCCTGCAAGCAGGGACCCAGCCACCAGCTTTAAGCAAACAGCTGTTCGGCAGCAGGGCTCTTCCTTGCTTATTTTTGCAGAGTACCCAAGGGAAGTCCAGAAGTTCCTGCAAGGCCAGTCTTACCCAAAAGACGAAGAAAAAAAAAAAAAATAAAATAAAGGGCTGGCCGACAACTCACCGGCTTACTGGGGTAGACGTTAGAGAGGTGAGATTTTAGCTTGCCCACAGTCCAGTCCAGAAAGCAGTTAATGGTCTGGTCGGTGTACTTCTGGTTGGGGGCCTTGATGATGAGGGTGACCGGGTGATCCACGACGCTTTGGTCCATGCTGCCGGCGGGGGCGGCCGGCCCTGTCCCCCCGCCGCCTCTTCTCTCCTGTCTCTTTTT
>JAHREE010000324.1:421670-455100 GCA_033628505.1 Tringa tobata | reverse complement strand
CCAGCAGGTGGAGGGAGGTCATCCTGCCCCTCTGCTCTGCCCTGGGGAGGCCCCATCTGGAGCACTGGGTCCAGTTCTGGGCTCCCCAGTTCCAGAAGGACAGGGAACTGCTGGAGAGGGTACAGCAGAGGCTACAAAGATCCACCTGATGAGGAGAGGCTGAAGGACTTGGGTCTTTTTAGTCTGGAGAAGAGAAGGCTGAGGGGGGATCTGATCAACACCTATAAATACTTAAAGGGTGGGTGTCAGGAGGATGGGTCCAGTCTTTTTTCAGTGGTGCCCAGGAAAAGGACAAGAGGAAATGGGCACAAATTTGAACATAAGAAGTCCCACCTCAACATGAGGAGGAACTTCTTTCCTTTGAGGGTGGCAGAGCCCTGGCAGAGGCTGCCCAGGGAGGTGGTGGAGTCTCCTTCTCTGGAGACATTCCAAACCCCACCTGGACATGTTCCTGTGCAACCTGCTCTGGGTGGACCTGCTCTGGCAGGGGGCTTGGACTAGATGATCTCCAGAGGTCCCTTCCAACCCCATAGCATTCTGTGATTCTGTGATTAGAAAGCTAATCACCTTTCTCCTTTCTAGCCAGCAGAGAATTCAGGTGGAGCAGAGTGAGAGGGAAATACAGAACTACTCTCTTTTGCTTGCAAATCACCTGTAAAGAAGGTGACAGGTTAAGGTCCCACTAATCTGCCATAGGTAACAGAGAGACTGCAACATGGTATTGGACTTGCGATGACTTCACCTGGGCTATGCAGTTTCAGCATTTAACTTCTGGAATACAAATCCTGCAGGACCAAATAACTGGTTTCTAATGGGGGCATGAAGATGGTTTTATTGACAAATCCTGAAAATAAGTGTTACTGGGTGCATTGTTGCTAGCAGTGGCAGTCCAGCTGGGGACAAACATATAAGGTATAACTTCTTGAAATGGTTAAATGAAAATGTAATTCATCTGCAGATAATTTTGCCCTGATGACAGCTCCAAGACTGAAGAGGAGTAGCAGTTATCCATAAATTTTCCCTCTTGCACGTGAGGTGCTTCAGAAGAGACATACAGGTAAGACGTCATGGTATTTGATTGTTTCATGGAAAATCAAACAGTAAATCTGCTGGTTAAACAACTGCAGAGGTTGGAAAGTTTTAGGTGAGCAGCACCTTCTGGTTTAAAGCTCTGTCCATCAGCTTTGTTAACTCCTGGCCTCGTACCCTTTTCCCCTTCTGGGACAGGGTTTTCCCATTGTTCACAAGGAGAAATTTCTAAACGTCTGTCCCTTTTCTCAAATGAAATGACAGAGTGAGAGTCCTCACTAATGCAGCATCCTTCAAGCCCTGGCATGCTTCCCTTAGGTTTAATCCAGTAATTAGGTTTTGTCCTGTAATGCTGCAGTGTGAAAGAACTAGACCACTGTCTTACACCGTCTCAGAGCAGATCTCTGATTTCATCTCAGACATGGACTATGGTTGCATGGAATGGCTTTTTGCTTACAGATTTAGCACGGAGTTTTATTTGGATTTTTTTTGTGTGTGTGTGTGCTACTATTCTTAAGCATGGGTTAAAATTAGACCTATTTTTTCAATAATTTCTCAAAACCATTGTTAAAATGTCTACAAATTGTTTTGTTGTGCAATGCTAAAGAAGCACAATTTCGAGTATTTAATTTAAAACAAATTGCTAAAATGGCCATGGGAAATCTAGCAAAACCAGGTACCGTCATGGTTTTTTTCAGGAGAGCATTTGTTTGTGTAAAAAAAATAGTATTTCCATTTAGCAAACTTCTTGTCTTTTTAAATTTGGTATAATTCTACTTCATGACCAAGCAAAATTGGAGACAAATCAGCATTGCTGCAAAGGAAGTTGTTGGGTGTTTGTTTGTTTTTGTGGGGCGGTGAATAAAAGAAAATCTACTGATGTAATTGATCTTTGACTTTCAGAAAGCCTTTGACCTTATTGCCCACCAGAGGCTGCTGAGGAGATCTGTGCTGTGCTCCAGCTTCTGCTTTCATCCAGCAGTTCCTCATCCCTGCGACGCCGTGCTAACATGAAGGGACCCATCAGTCTGCCCACATGAAAGGGATCGCAGTCAGTTCCTACGCAGACACCGAGGGAGTGAAAAGCATACGATGAAGTGAGGCTGAGACCTGAAGTATTATTCCCCACTCTAAATGCTGCCTTGTTTTCTCTTACTTAAGCTTGACTTTCTTTTGAGGTTGGTTGCCCTTTGGGGCAGAGAGCGTTCTCCGCAGAGCCTGGCTGTACGCTGAGTGACACCTCCTTGTGCTTTACAGGCAGCTATGGAAGGAGGTAGGTTCATAACCCTCTGCAGAATCAAGGTTTTGTGCATTTTTGTGCAACTTGTGCATTACATTCCAGCATAGTGCGTCGTGCCCCAGAGTTCTGGGTCCCACAACCGTAGAAATAAAGCCCTAAGGGATCTCTCGTAATTTGAGAACGAAGCAATAGGTAATTTAACTAAGAGGAAACAAAACCAATGCAACTCTTTTTCTTGGCTCTTTTTACAATAGCATATAATTAGTTTACTGGGACTTACTGTCTTCACCAAGCCCCATAGCTGGGGGCAGTGTCGGGAAGGATTTGATCAGGAAGGGCACAGCTTAGAGGGGGAATGTAGTAGCTTCCCCCTCATCTAAGAACTGCCCAAGTGCAGTCAGAAAAGATGCCTTTTTCATTCTTTATAACATAAAAGCTAAGTTGAGGCATTGCCTGTAAGGGTATCCTCCCTTCCACCTCCAGGAAACAGTCATGGGCTCATCTGGATCAACGGGATCATAAAATTTAGTGTCATTGGAAAGATCGTTCTTTCCTATAATCTTTTTTTTTTTTTTTTCTATCTGGCTCTGCTCAGGATTAAAAACTGAGGAAAGAAAAGAAGTGACTTGATGGTAGCCAGAATTTCTCCTGCTCAAAGGAAAAATTCTTCTGGAACCCGAGAGGTTGCTGATTTACATTACGAGGGCCCTATCGGGTGTTTTAGGAGTGTTTTATCTTATCTTGGCGTAAAGTTTGTGCCGGCATCTCTCTGATTTCGGCTGGGGACAGCAGAGGCAGGAACGCAGATGCAGGCGTCTCCTGGCACACACTCAGATAAGCAGCACCTGCGCCGTAAGCGTGACGTGCTCCAGATGATACCTCCAACGTGGAGTCACTTGAAGTATGCGTTGATCTGGGTTAACATGCGCCGGGACAGCCATCCTTGGATCTAACGCACTGTTGTGGATCTGGGCAGGTTGCTGGCTCTCCAGAAATCTCCGACGTGAGGCCAAACTCCTGTTTTTTTTCTGCTTGAACCAAATTTAGGGGGCTAGGGCAAGAAAGGACACGCCTGGAAAGAATTAAGATATTTTTGTTACGGAAAGGATTGCTCTTCCGCCAACCGCTAGAGCGCTGTTTGTCTCCCGGTGCCTCCCCAGCTCCTGGGACGCGGTGGGAGGAAATGGCAAGGGCAGAGCAGGGCAGCACTGGTAGAGCCAATCTTTCTTCGCCATGCTCTGGGCATCTGTTATGGTTTGAGAAAACCCATAACAATTTGTTGTCATTGAGACAATTATTCTACCACCCAGTGGCCCCGCCCCACCCAGAAGGGGGAATCGGGGAACACAAAGAAACACAAGGGTTGAAATATGAATAGATTTAATACAATAAGACTAAATAATTAACAATACTAAAGAACCAGTATTAATCCCGATACTGATATAAGATGTACAGGAATTATATTCAGCCAATTATATCAGTAGGAAGCTCTGGACTCCCCACAGGGACAGCAAATGTGGGACATTGCGAGTGCTGTGGTTTCAGGAGGAAGGGAAGGGCTCAGGGGTCCGGCACCGGGGCAAGGAGTTCTCGGGATGGCAGCCATCAAGGAACTACACAGGAAACTTTTCTAATGGATATTGAATGTGACGTTCATGGTATGAAATAATCCTGTTGGCCAGCCTGGGTCAAATGTCCAGGCCTTTTTCCTCCTTGTCCCTGCACCTGGCAAGGCTTGAAAACACTGAGACCTTGAATCCCACAGAGCCTGCCTGGCTATAAAGTCAATATTTTCAGGAATTCAGACGCTAGAGTCTTCTAAAAGTGCAGTTTTAGAAGAGAAATCAGTCCTGTCTCTCCACCCAGGACAGCATGGCATGGCCCAGCACCTCTGCCGACTTCCAGCGGCACCTGAGGCACGAAGGATGAAGTTAGGAGCGGGGTTATGAATTCTCCGGGTAGGAATTGGGTAGGGGGAAGCGCAGTGATGAAAATGCTGGGAATTAGCAAGGCAGCTCCTCCCTGCTTGCAGCTCTGGTCTGGCCTCCTGGCCAGTATCCCTCCAGCACAGCCTGGAATAGTTCTGTCTCCCCCACTACCGTGTGTGTCGATGCTGCTGCACAGGTTGAAAGTAGCCACACAAATAAATTGTTGGGAGAGCATGCAAGGCCGAGAACGTGCCGGCGTGAGGGGGAAGAGGAAAAACTTTTAAGAACTGCCAATCTAATGATTATGAAATGTCTCATCTTTTTTTTCTCAGCCTCTGTTTTATAGCTTTACATATAAGGCTTATTGTTATTTATAACAGAAATGACAAAATGCTTGCTGAGTGTTATCCAGACCATAGAAAAGAAACCATCGCTTTTCAGAAGAATTTATCATTTTTGAAGTTCCAGTTCTACAGGTTTGCAAATGTCAGTGCCCATCACTGGAGACTTACAGACTCGAAGTAATAACTTTACACATGAACAGTCCCAGCAAAGTCAATGCCTTTAACTCATGTTCATAAGTATTTACAGAAACAAGATCCAATTGTTCTGGAAATCCCTATATTTTGTATATTACTAATCTGTTCTTTCTGAGCCATTGTCTCACATCTGTTGTGATGACATTTTCATTTATTTTTGAGTGGAAACAAGACGGTTTATGTTTTGCTTCCAAACGCTTCCAAGTATTTTGTTTCCAAATGCTTCTCTATACTTGTTTGTCTTTTTAAGTGTCATCCTGACATCTGTACTTTGGAAAATGTAACCCTCTCAGCTTAAAATGCTGTTCTTTTAGCAATAAGATTTTATAATAGCATAATATTTATCTTTGTCCATTCAATACCGCACACTTACAAATTCTTGAATACATAAGGAGAGCCTGGAGTCTCAGTTTAAAGTCCCAGATGTTTGTGGCTCATCTCTGTGGAGCTTTACACTGTGATTCTGAGATTTCTATAGTCACATCTCATTTACAATAGCAAGATCCAATGAGATAAACTAGGAGCTGTATTTTGCTTGTAGATCTTGACGCCTTGGCTTTTGGTTGGTCTAAAAATTGCAAAGGGTGATTTCAGCCTGCATGTTCCAGAAGCAGTAGGGATTAAACATAGTTACAGTTTGATTCAAGCCGTGCTGAAGTGGTTGCAGGAGGAAGAAAGGCCCGGTTTCCTCACAGTGACACTTCAAAGAGAAGTCTCAGTCGTTTAAATCTGGATGCTCCAGTTCCAGCAAGGGTAGGAACCATCCCAGTGTATGTAGGTCAGGTTGCTCCTGCAGCTGCAATCAGCCTTCTGTCCGCAGAGCATTCGGCGCTTCCACAGCAGCCCTCCAGGTTACATGGCTCCTTCTCAATCTAAGGAGGAGCCTTTGGACTTCCTTTACCATCTCTCAAAAAACCATGTTCCATGTGCTGTTGCGAGGCTTATCGTGCAGAGTCGGTTGCTCTGGTCACCAAATACGCCAGGTATTTTTTTCAG
The DNA here is from genome assembly GCA_033628505.1 of Tringa tobata. Taxonomy (NCBI): domain Eukaryota; kingdom Metazoa; phylum Chordata; class Aves; order Charadriiformes; family Scolopacidae; genus Tringa; species Tringa tobata. Next base: position 449,368 of record JAHREE010000324.1, on the reverse strand, counting down.
GAGGAAGAGGAGAGGCTGAGGGAGCTGGGGGTGTTCAGCCTGGAGAAAAGGAGGCTGAGGGGAGACCTTCTTGCTCTCTCCAACTCCCTGAAAGGAGGGTGTAGCCAGGGGGGGTCGGTCTCTTCTCCCAAGTCCCAGGCGATGGGACAAGAGGAAATGGCCTCAAGTTGTGCCAGGGGAGGTTCAGATTGGAGATTAGGAAAAATGTTTCCATGGAAAGGGTTCTTGCACATTGGAATGGGCTGCCCAGGGAAAGGTTTGAGGCACCATCCCTGGAGGTGTGTAGAGGATGGGTTGCCATAGTGCTTAGAGACATGGTTTAGTGATGTTTTTTTTGTCAGAGTTAGGTTGATGGTTGGACTAGATGATCTGAAAGGTCCTTTCCCACCGGGACGATTCTATGATTCTGTGATTCAGTTTACTGATACAGACACTGTTTCTGCTGAGCCTTACATAATTATTAACCAACACTGCATTTTCCCTTAAGGATTAGAAAAACTGTTTGGTGAAAGGGAACCTCTTGACATCCATCCATCCATCCATCCATCCATCCATCCATCCATCCAGGATCTAATATAAGCTATCTATAAAAGCATTATTTTATCCCCTTCATGTCCATTTTCGCGTCTTTCATTTTGTTTGTATGAACTTGAAATGTTCTTCTTTCGTTTGTTTCAGTAAGAGTCTGTGGCAAGGCATGGAGTTCCTGCAAGATTCCATGGTCTTAGCACACATGAGCCCTGAAGTCACGTAACACAGAGGGCTTCATTTTCAAACACCTGCATCGTCACATAACCTACAAACAGATCTTGAGCACAATTAAATATCCTGAATAATTCCGGAGTCAAAGACTCTCATCTCCTTATTTTGCCAGGTTCCTTCATCAACATTGTGTTGGTGCTCAGAGTGTTCTTCTGACTTCTACAAAGTGATCTGGTGATTTGGGATTGTCTTGTTTGAGAGATGACCGTGAAGTGACAACACAGCCACCCGATTCCTGTCTTAAAGGATGCTCAGGTAAGCACAGGTCTGAAGTCATTACTATCTAATATATCTAATATATCTATTTTTCAGTGGTGCCCAGGGACAGGACAAGAGGAAATGGGCACAAACTTGAACGTAAGAAGTTCCACCTAAACATGAGGAGGAACTTCTTCCCTTTGAGGGTGGCAGAGGCTGCCCAGAGAGGTGGTGGAGTCTCTTTCTCTGGAGACATTCCAAACCCCACCTGGACATGTTTCTGTGCAACCTGCTCTGGGTGGACCTGCTTTGGCAGGGGGTTGGACTAGGTGATCTCCAGAGGTCCCTTCCAACCCCATAGCATTCATTCTGTAATTGTTCAGCAAACACCAACCTGAGGTGTCAAAAAGGGAACAGGATGGCCACGGACATCAAGGAGCTTTGTCTCGTTCTTCAGTGGAAATGTATTGTGATGTCTCCTAGCCCTACACCACAGCGGAGAGGTGGGAATGGAGCTCTTGCCCGTCAACTGCACAACATGATGCCATCTTACACTTGGGAAAATACGTGGCACACGCTTAGGAGTGCTCATACACACAGCTACCTAACCGGATGTCGAAGCAGTGAGTAATGAGGAGAGTCAGCAAGTTACTAATCAGCTATTAATGGTGCGCCTCAGTAATTGGCTCCTGCCAAAAACCAGTTTTCCATGGGCCGCAATTTTAGAATGGGAATAGAGAGGGAAGCAAGTGACGAGCACGTAAACATGCTGTGGTTAACCTTGTCCGTCAGCAGATGGCTGTATTGCTTCTAGCCATCTTCAGGGAGGAACGGGCAGGGAAGAGAGTGGTTTTCCCCAGGGATATAAGGAGCCACCAACAGTGCATGCAGACCTTTGTGCTTTTTTGTTTGTTTGTTTGTTTGTTTTAATTTTAAAACCGTTCAATTTGCACACAGCGTTGCTCCTCTCTTTATTTTTACGTAAAGATTTCGTTAGTTGCGCAAAATCTCTCTAATGTCCTACTTGAGCAGTCTCTCTCTCCTTGTTTTACACAACCCAGCCCAAGGGACTTTCATCTGCTCTCGGCATCGCCTTCGCTTTGCAGCAACAGGTCAGGAAATCACAAGGAAACCCCTATGGAGGAACTGGGTGTTTCAGCTGTTTAAAAGCTGTGAGTTTTCTTTGGTCACCTTGTGGGCTCAGACCTGCTCCCTGTTCGTAGTCACCATCCTGATTCCTCCTCGTTCCCACCTGGTGGCCTGGCAATCACACGCGTGAAGAGCTTCCTGACAGTTGAAAACACGCCGACATCCACATCACCAAAAAAAAGAAAAATAATACAATCGCCTCATTGATTAGCCCTGGCAATGAGAATGAATAAGGCCAGGGTACAACCTACTCCTTCCTTCCAAAAATCCAGTCACACCAAATTGGAACTGCAGGAGGCTGCCAGGGCATCAGGAGGAAGCTTGCAGTGTTGGGCTCGCTCTGTTCTGCAGATAAAAACAACATTTCAGTTACCCAGAAAATCTATTAATGAGTTTTCTCATGCATTAAATGGCCACACAAAACCCTCTTCCCCTCTGCCCTAAAAACACAAACCAGCGTGATGCCAGGGGAGCTCGGTGGTGGAGGGGTTTGCAACAGCCACAAGGAGATTGTATTGGTTGCCGTGGCAAGAAATGAAAAAAAGAGGCAAGTTTATCTTGGGAAGGTCAGGGAAAAAAAAAACAACTAAATACTTTCAGACACAGGTGGATTTATGTTCAGAAGGTGGTGGTGTTATCTGAGTTCTTGGAGTTCTTGTCACGGCACAAGGAAAGCATCCTGTCAGCAGGATCTGCAGCCCTCTGAAAGCCCCGGGAATGTTTTTACGGGTTTCAATAGCCCACAGAGCGACGGAGCTGCCAAATGTCATGCATTTCACTCGGGCTAGCAGGGACCTTCTCACGCTGGCCTGGCTCTCAGGCACTTAGGCTGGCGGTGAGAAAATGTGGCAGGCTTTTGGCTTGTAGTTGTGTCTTGGAGCTGCTCCGGGGCCCCATGGCTCTATTCCTGAGGCACGTAACCATGACCTGTCTGTAACTGGATTAGGCTTCTGAGCAGTGGGCTTGAATTGAGGGGCTGGAGCATCTCCCTGATGAGGAAAGGCTGAGAGAGCTGGGGCTCTTTAGCCTGGAGAAGAGAAGGCTGAGGGGAGACCTTATTCATGCTTCCAAGGATCTAAAGGGTGGGTTGAAGGAGGATGGAGCCGGACTCTTTTCCGGGGTTCCCAGTGACAGGACGAGGGGCAACGGGCAACGAGGCTGGACCATGGGAAGTTCCACTCCAATCTGAGGAAGAACTTCTTTGTGGTGAGGGTGGCAGAGCCCTGGAAGAGGCTGCCCAGGGAGGGTGTGGAGTCCCCTTCTCTGGAGATCTTCAAGCCCTACCTGGATGAAGCCCTGAGTGATGTGCTCTGGGCAGCCCTGCTTTGGCAGGGGAGTTGGACTAGATGGTCTCTAGAGGTCCCTTCCAACTCCAACAATTCCATGATCCAGGCCAAGGGAATCAGGATAAAGGTTCCCAAGCTGACACATCTGTAGCTGGTTACGGCAGGATCTACTCCAACGTTTCACGCCGGGGGTGAAGTAGCTTCTACCTGTAGGATGTCCAAGAGCCAGAGCATCCACTGCTTTCCCACCCAGCAATGTCTCACCTGTCCAGCAACCTTCTGCCACTGAAATCATCTGGGTCTGGTGTCTCAGAATCACAGAATTGTCAGAGTTGGAAGGGACCTCTAAAGATCATCTAGTCTGCCTCCATACTAATGGTACTGGCAACCATCTCTCCTCATCAATCCCCTTGCTACTAGCCAGCAGCATCCATCCAGTAGCCCTCTCCGGCACCTCTGCTCTGCCCATGGCTTGGAGTGATGCGTGTTGCTCCCAGTCTGAAAATTGTTTGCGGGCTCCTACGTGTAAAATCGCACCAAGGGAGCGGGGCACCATCTGGAAGCGCTGTTTCCCTCCCAATCTGGGCCAATATTATGGGGAGAATAATAATAATAATTAAAAAAATAATCAAAGAAATGGCAGTAGCTGAGGCACATCGAACATTTCAGCTCATGGAAAATGCCTACAGTCAGGGAATGACTGTACAGGATGTGGGAATGAACGACCGAGGTCTGGAACGGGATAGGATTTATGTTGCCGTAGGTTTCATACTGAATTGCAAAAAAAAACTGCAAAGAGACTGAAATAGCAAGGGAATTTACCTTGGAAATGCTGCCTTACAGAGCTGTGAGAGCGTGGAACGATAAAAATTCACACTCCGTGTGGGGTCAAGAGAGATATTTAACCTTTCTTGGACTGTACACATATGAAAAACTTGTATTAGAGGGTTATAAGCTTGAAAGAAAGCTGACCCATTTTGCTCTTTAAAATATTCTGGGACTTCCATGGAGACCCTTACGCCACCTATATATAATGACCTAGATTTTAAAAATGGTTGGGAAGCAGACGTCTGGAAACCTGCCGCGAATTTTAACATTTTCTATACAAAGATCGAGCGTAAACTCCCAGTTTAATTTCACTTGGGAAAGACCAAAATGCTTTTAGGATTTGGGATTGTCTTGTTTGGGAGATGACCGTGAAGTGACAACACAGCCACCCGATTCCTGTCTTAAAGGATGCTCAAGTGAGCACAGGTCTGAAGTCATTACTATCTAATATATCTGATATATCTAATATATCTATTTTTCAGTGGTGCCCAGTGACAGGACAAGAGGTAACGGGCACAAACTTGAACGTAAGAAGTTCCATCTAAACATGAGGAGGAACTTCTTCACTTTGAGGGTGGCAGAGCCCTGGAAGAGGCTGCCCAGAGAGGTGGTGGAGTCTCTTTCTCTGGAGACATTCAAACCCACCTGGACATGTTTCTGTGCAACCTGCTCTGGGTGGACCTGCTTTGGCAGGGGTTGGACTAGCTGATCTCCAGAGGTCCCTTCAAACCCCATGTGATTCAGTGATAAGTGTGTAGTTGTCTCTATGCCATATCTTAATATGCTTATTAGTAGATGGGTGTCAGTGTCACCAAATCCAGCAGCACCGTTCATGCCTGCCAGCTGAGTTATCACAGTGACCAACAACCGAAGCGGTGGAGAGGATGAATTACTTTGCCAGAGATGAAGCACTCAGAGTAAAAATGACATGTGATGGTGGGGATGAAGCAATTTAGATGATGGCTTCCCCTCTCTCTCTAGTCAGATGAAGAGCCTTCCGTCTGCAGGTTTGTCTTCTCCACTATATCCTCTGGAACCCACTCAACCATCCAAAGCACGGACTATGTGAAGTGGCATTTCTAGAGCTCAGCAGGCAGGCTGCCAAAAGAATCTCCTCTACTCTCATTTTAACATGAATTTCTATGAGTTGAGGAAACAAAATTAAGCAGTCATATCAAAGGGAGACGCTGGCAGAAAATATTTTTGGGGAAAAAATTAAAAAAAAAAAAAGAAACAGAAATGTTCTCCTTTTGGATTTTAAATAGGAAAATATCCCCGAGCCTCATAGGCTCAGGGACCCAAAGGTCAGTAGAAACAATAAGTAGTCAGCCTTAAAAAAATAAATAATCTAGTTGCAGGGTGGGGAAAAAGGGAAATTTGTAAAAATAAGCAAAAGCCAGTTAAAGGGTAATTAGTGAGATAAATAATACTGGATTCCAAAAAATATTTCGGCCGACAGCAAATATGTTTTTATTGGAAGCCGACCAAAGATAACTAAAAATTGGTCCATGGGACCATAATTGGCTGGATTGTCACAGCTATTTAAATAAGAGTTTTGAGATGATGAGAACAGTTGTGTGATGCTGCTGCAAGGGCTCATTAAAATAAAGCAGGCATTTCTGCAGGCTGCTAACAGGGAGTTTCCTGGGAAAGGGTTTGATGAGAGTCTGTTCTTAAAAACCTCTGTGCACAGCTCTCGGAGACCAGTGTACACGTGGAACCAGGGGAAAGAAGAATTAACTATCTCTATCCCATGGTTTCATCCAAACCTTAGTGGAGCACGGAGTCTCCGTAAAACCAGTGCTTCTTCTAATCCCCTGCAAATCTCACAAGCGCAATCTCTCTTACACAAACAAGGATGGCTCCAGACACAAGTATATCTTGAGAAATATCAAGTCAGATCATCTTTCAGCAGGGCAAATAAAAGACCAGAAAAGATAAAGGGCTATGGAAGTATATTATCCCTCATAGCAGACGTCAAGGGATAATCTGTGTTACAGATTACTGAATTTTATATATATAGATAGATAGATTATCTAGATTACTGAATGAAATCAGGACTCATCTTCAGGTGATGATTGTTGTGGAGAACGATACAATAGCAGACACGTGGGCTATAAATTGGAACATACCAGATGCTTGTTCAGAGGAATCTTCGCAAAAATGAAGTCTAGCGCAATAGTTTTAGATTTTGCAGCTTCTCAGAAGAACATGCTATGAACTGCCACCCAAAACATGGGGTGGTTACCCTTGCAACTCTTCTTATTTCCTGGCCGCAGTCCCTTTTAGTAGGGGATGATGTTCCTTGAGTCTATTTAAGTCACAGAATCACAGAAGGATACAGGGTTGGAAGGGACCTCTGGAGATCATCTAGACCAAACCCCCTGCCAGAGCAGATCCACCCAGACCAGGTTGCACAGGAACGTGTCCAGGTGGGGTTTGGAATGTCTCCAGAGAAGGAGACTCCACCACCTCTCTGGGCAGCCCCTTCCAGGGCTCTGCCACCCTCAAAGTGAAGAAGTTCTTCCTCAGATTGGAGTGGAACTTCCCATGTTGAAACTTGTGCCCGTTGCCCCTCGTCCTGTCCCTGGGAACCTCTGAAAAGAGTCCGGCTCCATCCTCCTTCAACCCACCCTTTAGATCCTTGGAAGCATCAATAAGGTCTCCCCTCAGTCTTCTCTTCTCCAGGCTCAAGAGTCCCAGCTCTCTCAGCCTTTCCTCATCAGGGAGATGCTTTAACATCATCCAGGTAACATCCAGTAATTTTCACTTAAATGTTCTTTCTTACAACTGCCACATGGAGAAGTTTTGCCAAAGCCTCACGTTCTTAACTGCACTTTTGTGGTGGAGAATTTAAGCTTCACAGAAGCTGAGACGATACTACTGGCAGTAGGATGGGGCTTGTACCTGATTTTTTCTGAACTGCAAATGGGACTAAACTTTTGTTAGTGTGTATTGTAATTTCCAAAACCCACTAGTTATTGCCCATCATACATTCTGAATTTATTTAAGAATAACTCAGGTGGTAAAAACATAGAGCCACTTCTCCTTCCAGAAGGATAAAGACTTGACTATCTCATAGCTCGCAAAGTTATCTTCCCAACAATTTATAGGTCATGCCCTCCACAAACATGACAAGACTCAATCCCCAGAAGTTAAACAAACCACATCCTCTCTGAATATACCAGCCCCCCAGCCATCTGCAGAAGGCTTGAGAAAATAGTAGTAGAAGCCAGAAGGTCAATAAACTGATTCTTTCAGACTTGGGGTGGTTTGGAGTTGGAGATAAAAGTGAGATTTCTGAGGCTGTTGCTTCTCTGTCTGTGGCTGCACATTCATAAAGTGTCTAAAGACGACCCACAGCTATGGAAAGCCTTCAACTTTGCTTTTCACGCTTATTTGATATTTCCTAATTACAATTCCCCTCAGCGACGGGCTGATGGAAATTCCTATGATCCCTATTGGAGCTGTTTTGCAGGCTTCCTTTATCTACATAAACATTTCCTGTTCTTTCTCATCCTCCCTCAGTGTCCTATAATGCCTTCCTATCATCTTTTTTTTTTTATTTTTTACCATTTCTTTCACTTGAGTCCAAATTGTTTTTCAGGGGTGACAGTTCTGTCTGTGGTATTTCTGTCTTTAGGGACGTATCACGGGTTCTCACCAAGTGAAGAGGTTTTCCATGTGCTACTAAATGCTTTAGATAAAAACGTGTAGCGTGATGCTTAAAACTCTTGACTGCATTTTAGTTTGACCAAAGCTGGGGCGGATCTACTTCATTGTGGTGTTGTGACGGCACCAGTCTCTGCTGCTCCGACACACGGAGGGTTCTTGTTGCAAAAGAGAGACTCTCAAAACTAAAATTAACTTCACTGGGCTTTTTTCCCAAAAAAAAAAAAAGCTAGGCTAGTATTCCAATCCCGTTGCAGGAGCTGTTCCGCAAGTACAAGTTCTGCATATCCTACCTTTTTGTAGCCAACTTGTGCAATTCATTTTTAGAATCATAGAATCGCCCAGGTCGGAAGGGACCTTTAAGATCATCTAGTCCAACCCTCTACCTATTTTTACAGCTGGGCAGGTTGTTATTCATAGAGGAGCGCGATAGCTGTGCTTTAGATGCAGTTTAGGTGCTGCAGTGCTCTGCGCTTTAGACTTTACCGCGGTTTGCTGCGGAGCTCGCAGTCGGACTGAGAAAGTTACAGACCCGGCGAAAACCAAGGGAAAGACCAAGGATGGGAGTTAGTTTCTTACAGCCAACTCAAAGTCAAGCCAAAAGAGAGGACTCTTAAGGAGGTTCTTAAGTCTCTGTTATGTAGGAGGCTCTTAAGTCTTTGTTATGTGGACTAAGGGAGGCAGTGCATCCTGAGGAAGGTCTGGGAAACCAGCCCGAGTGACGTTTGTCTGTCCTCACCCTCACTCCAGAGCTCTGACCCAAAAACTTGTCTCCAGTGAGTGCTTCATCCATTCACCTCTGCTTACCCTCCCTGCTGGCCTTAAATCACGTTAGTCGCTTTTACAGCCTTGGCTTCTTGTTACCTTCCTGTCTAGCCATAAAATTTAGGAATGTCCCCCAGGTACCGCCACTGGCCCTGTGTTCCTCACTTGCTTCTCCCAGCCTCTTGTTTTTTCTATGCCTTCCATTTTGGGGTACCATCATAGAATCATAGAAAAAATCATTTTGAAAAACCAGTGAGTGGAGGTTACACTGGTGTGGTGGAGAGGCACCACCCCAGGTGCAGAATCCAGCACTTGTTCATTTTCATGCCCCTGGTGGTTGCCCAGTGCTCCAATCTATCTAGACCCCTCTGCAAGGCCTCTTGTCCCTCAAGAGAGTCAGCAGCACCTCCCAGTTCAGTATCATCAGCAAACTTACTAACTGCGTGTTCAAATCCTGCATCCAGATCATGGATAAATATATTGGACAGGACTGGCCCTAGAATTGAGCCCTGAGGAGCAGTGCTGGTGACTGCCCACCAGCCAGTTGTAGCTCCATTCAGCACAACCCTTTGAGCTCTGCCCTTCAGCCAGTTAAACCTTGGGGTCATGGTTTCAAATTGAAAGAAGGGAGATTTAGATGAGATACCAGAAAGAAATTCTTTGCTGTGAGGGTGGTGAGACACTGGAACAGGTTGTCCAGAGAAGCTGTGGCTGCCCCATCCCTGGAGGGGTTCAAGGCCAGGCTGGATGGGGCTTGGAGCAACCTGGTCTGGTGGGAGGTGTCCCTGCCCAGGGCAGGGGGGTTGGAACTGGATGATCTTTAAGGTCCCTTCCAACTCTAACCATTCTATGATTCTGTGATTCTAAGATCATTGGTCTGGTTGAAAACAGCTACTGAATGCGGAGCCACTAAGCTACAGGGAAATGTGTTCTGACATGTTCCCATGGGCCTTTGCAGCTCAAGAGATGCATCACTGCATGGTGGGCTGGTTAACGCTTCTAAGAAGCTTTCTGGTCATTTATGAAGATAGAGCATTCCCATCTTCCGTCTTAGAAACAGAGTCACAGGGATGAATGCTTGGTCCCAAGAAGCAGGTTGGATTAAGATGGAAGGAGCATAAGTGGTTTCATGGGTGTTCAAACACCAGCCAGAATGAAGTATTACCTGAATGATGATATTCTTAATGCTCTCTCAAATATAATCTCTCCTTAGCAACTGATGGAAAGTGGGGAAAGTCGTGATTTCCTTTAAGTGCTGTACCATCTGTCAGCTCTGCTCATCTTTTCTTCAAACTTATTTTGAGTTTGCTTCTTTTCTCTTCCTGACATTCACTATTTCCAGGCTTGGCTGTAGTTGGATGATTGTAATGTTCAGGACAGATTCTGAGATACACGTAACTGTTCATTTTAAAAATTTGAGGTGTCTCATCAAGTGACACCCCTTTGATGCAAATATTGACAATTGGCTTCCCAGAAGGGGATGTGGAGCAAGGAAGATAACCAATATCTCTGATATTTCTGCAGGGGCTGGAGATAGTTTCCATCTCTGGAATGACCCCCTTGGTCCCAGAAAGCTTCAGTAGGAAAAGCAGCCAGGTCTTAAGTTCGTTAGTGTCAAAAGCTGCTGATAAACTTGCAGACTTCTACCAGAGATAAGAGGATCCTATTGCTCAACGGTCTGTGTTCCTGTGGAAGGTGTGCATGACCGAACCGAGATTTTTCATATTCTTCCTGAAGAAGAATATGAAATGAAAATACAGTGATTATGCAATGCAATAGCTATGGTTTTTTTATATATTTAAACATTATTCTTCTATTGAGTAACATCTGGTTTATGTCTGTGGGCAGAAATCATGCAGCTTTTTTAATCCCGTCCCTGCTTTATTAATTTTAGTTTGGGTAGACTTTTTTTTGGCCTTTTAATTTTCTTTCTGCAGTCAGTTTTGACTTTAGAGTTTTACTTTTTTGGATTTCTCCTCTGCAGTCTATCTCTTCAGTAGAACACTAACCCTCCAGAGGTTAAAATGACAAAAAAAGGCACATTCTCATATGATTGGGATGCTAAACCCAGCTGAGCAAAGCAAAGCAGATGCAAGACAGCAATAAAATATGCAGCAAACTCAGAAGGGAAAGAATAAAGGAGTCAGGATGGCGCACTGAGAAACTAAACAAACACATTCAAGACGCAGCCCACGAGGGAAGCAAACACACACGCCAAAGATAATGAGAAAGGAAAAGTCAAGCCTGGTCCATCCCCACTCCTTGGCAACACGTGAAGAGCGTCAGCAAACGCAAATGGCACAGGCTTCTCCAAAAAGAAAGGCTTGATTTTCAGAAGTGGAATTTTCTTCTTCCCGTGACGCAGCAGCAGCAGCTAGTGGCTTTGTCAAAGTCAATCACAGAATCACAGAATGCTATGGGGTTGGAAGGGACCTCTGGAGATCATCTCCTCCAACCCCCTGCCAAAGCAGGTCCACCCAGAGCAGGTCCCACAGGAACATGTGTGTGAATGTCTCCAGAGAAGGAGACTCCACCACCTCCCTGGGCAGCATCTTCCAGGGCTCTGCCACCCTCACAGTGAAGAAGTTCCTCCTCATGTTGAGATGGAACTTCTTGTGTTCAGGTTTGTGCCCATTCCCTCTTGTCCTGTCCCTGGGCACCACTGAAAAAAGACTGGCCCCATCCTCCTGACACCCACCCTTGAAGTATTTATAGGAGAGATTGATCAATCTCTCCAAAAAGTTGAGGGGAACAGCAGAATGTGGGTTAGCGTTTTGTCTCCTGGGGAAATGTTTATCCGCGCTAACTGGGGGTAATGGGAAAGAAATCATTATAAATAATCTGTGGAACTTCAACATTTATCCTCTGCATTGTGTCGGGTGCTGGCAATGAAGTCAAATTAGCTTAACGCTGGTGGTTCTGGGCGAGGAAAGCTGGGATGGGAGACACCAGGAGCAGCTAATGCAGGGAGCAGCAACCCAGAGCGTAATTCCCAAGCCGTGGTGGCTGTTGCACGTGCATAGAATCATAGAATGGTTTGGGTTGGAAGAGACCTCAAGGATCATCGAGTTCCAACCCCCCTGCCATGGGCAGGGACACCTCCCACTAGAGCAGGTTGCTCAAGCATCTGGAGCAGGACATGCACATGTCTACATACCTCTGCCACCCGGATGCTGAGGCCAGCAGCAGGAAAACTGGAGGAGAGACCACCTTAAGTGCTCCAAGCCCTTCTTCACACATGTCAGACCTCTGTCCCAAGCCCACCCACATGGAGCCCTTTTGTGTTCACTTCCCTAGTCTTGAAAAAATCCGAGGAAGAGCCCTGGCATGTGGGAAGGAGTTGGTGGTTGGCTCAAGCTCTTAGGAGGTGGTCTGGGTTTTGTTTTTTTTTAAATCCTTTGTTAAATGTGCTCCCAGCCTAGAATGCCTACTTTGGGATGTTTTGCAAATAGAAATCAAAATAAATGGATAGTTGGAAGGATCCAACTATCCAGGAAATCCTGGCAAATTTATATTATTTATAGGTTTTTTATTATTCTGCCAGTGAACACAGGGTTTTTCAGAGGAGAGGAGCCAGAACTCGGGATGCAGAAGGACCAAGCAGCAGGAATAAGGGAGCAGGGAGCTACATCCTCTGCCACCAGCCCAGCACCTGTCACTAAAATTGTCATAGAGAGGCAGCAGAGACATGCTCTGAGCTCAGGAAGACCTCTCACGTAACGCAGAGATGGGACTAAGGAAATTGAAAAAGATGTGTTGTTTTAAAGGATAATGAATAAAGACCTCTGTGCCTTGTGCCATACCACAGAACTGGGAGTCGCAGAGTCCTCTGCACCTACATGTCACAGAATCTTCATGGCTGGAAGGGACCTTTGAGATCATCGAGTCCAACCACAAAAAAAAGCCAAAAAAAAGCCAACAACAAAACAAAATTAAAAAAAAACACACACCAAACAAACAGACACAAACAAACGGACATAAACCCAACAATCTTGGGCACTAGAGCATGCCCTGAAGAGCCACATCTACACGTTTCTTAAATCCCTCCAGGGATGGTGACTCCACCACCTCCCTGGGCAGGCTGTTCCAGTGCCTGACCACCCTCTCAGGAAAGGAATTCTTCCCAATATCTCATCTAAACCTCCCCTGCCCCAACTTCAGACCATTCCCTCTGCTCCTGTCATGATTCCCTTGGGAGAGGAGGCCAAAAAACACGCAGATACCCAGGAAGGTAAAACTGAATAAACCTCTTGCTCCACATCACTTCCAGTTCTCCTTCCGTAATTTTCACAGCCGGAATAACTCAGTGGGAACGCGACGCAGGTCACCAACGTGGCAAAAAGCTGGATGTCAGATGGCGAGGAGAAGAAAAATAAAAAATCATCAGTGGCTGTAAAATTATCAAGTGAATGAGAGGCTCGTGCTTCCCTGAAGCAAATGCCATCTACAACCAGCTCTCCCAGCGTTTGAACCAGGGGAGCCGCTGACGCAAACGAGGCAAAGCCAAATGAAGTTCAAGCAAAGACCTGCTGCCGAGGGGTGGAAAGGTTTAAGCACGACGACCGCCCCGGCCTGACAACCTAAATTCTGCGAAGACTCAAACAGAAAGGGGCGATTCCTGCCTTATGTTCCAGTTCTAATATTAAATTATAGGCTAGTTTACTAATGAGGGGGAACGCTGCTGGAAACAGCTGTGGCGGATGGAAGGGAACACGGCTGTAATTACAGACCCTTACACGTCGCTGACAGAAGTTCCCAAACTCTGAGGGGAAACACCTTCTTAATGTTTGGGTGTTTTTGTGGAATCAAATAACACCTTCAGTTCGTGCTGGTGTGGAAACATTCAAGTGTGTGAGACTTTACACCAGATATTGGAGGCCGACCTGGTGCACGATAGGAGGTGGACTAAATTGGCGGAGGTGAGCTGGTGTGCTGGGATACTATCTCAGACTGGAGGTACAGAATCACAGAATCACATGGGGTTGGAAGGGACCTCTGGAGATCATCTAGTCCAAGCCCCTGCCACAGCAGGTCCACCCAGAGCAGGGCCCACAGGAACGTGTCCAGGTGGGCTTGGAACGTCTCCAGAGATGGAGACTGCACCACCTCTCTGGGCAGCCTCTTCCAGGGCTCTGCCACCCTCAAAGGAAAGAAGTTCCTCCTCATGTTGAGATGGAACTTCTTATGTTCAAGTTTGTGCCCATTTCTTCTTGTCCTGTCCCTGGGCACCACTGAAAAAAGCCTGGCCCCATCCTCCTGACACCCACCCTTCCAGTATTTACAGGCGTTGATCAGTTCCCCCCTCAGCCTTCTCTTCTCCAGACTAAAAAGACCCAAGTCCCTCAGTCTTTCCTCCCAAGAGAGATGCTCCAGGCCCCTCCTCATCTTTGTAGCCTCTGCTGTACCCTCTCCAGCAGTTCCCTGTCCTTCTGGAACTGGGGAGCCCAGAACTGGACCCAGTGCTCCAGATGGGGCCTCCCCAGGGCAGAGCAGAGAGGGAGGATGACCTCCCTCCACCTGCTGGCCACGCTCTTCTTGATGCACCCCAGGATGCCATTGGCCTTCTTGGCCACAAGGGCACATTGCTGGCTCATGGCAAGAGTACATTGGCTCATGTACAATAATGATGGTCAACTAGAGAAATGCAAGGTACAGCAGCAGCAATTAAGGAAGAGAAAACAAATAAAGAAAACAAGTAGACGAAGTCCTAGGCAGAACATCTGATGTGGCAAAGTCAAAAGAAACTCGTTCCTTCTTCCAGGATTGCTGCTAGCAGCGAGGGCGCTGGATGTTTCACACACTTTCTTATGACACAGAGGGTGTTACAGCGAAGACCAAGAAAACGGTTCTTGAGTTAACAGGGGTTTTATATTTTTTTTTGCCTTTGTGAACTGTACAGCCAGAGACAGTGGTTTCCAACATGTGGTCTACAGACTCCTAGGGATCCACAGATGGCTTCCGAGGGCTGCAGAAGAGGTAAGTAACGAACAAGCCGTTGTCTTGTCCCTGTCCGCGTGTCTGCATCTCTCCTGCAAAGTTTATAGGGACCTACCTATAAGGTAGGCGTGAAGAAAACTCAAAACCACTGCTTTTACACTATTACTATTAGATGAAAGGAAAGGGATGGTATTTTTCCAATTAGTACTTCCACGGATGACTCAGCTCCTAGCACCATCATACACAGCTATTGGATTTTCAGAGTAGCTTCAGCTGGCACACAGAACAAGAACTGGTCACGTAATGAGCAACTGCCCAATGATTTTTGTCCCCCTGGTTGTTTAATGGGGCTTCAGAATCCCTGTGCTGTATTCTTTTATTTTGCTCGGAAGGAAGTATTGTTTGTTCCCCAAAGTACTTTTTAAGTGGCATTTAGCGCTATAAAATCTGAGTACTCCACAAGTATTAATGCATTTTTTTTCATAACTCCAAGGTGAGGGGAGGAAAAATAGGAGAAAAGATAAATTTCTTTTTGGTGTCCAGTTTGAGCACTTCACGTTATATTTTTTCGTGTGTGCTAAAAACAGCCCCCATGGACTTTAGTTACAGCTTTGAACACTCGGCACTTTGTCACATCAGGCATCACGTTGATGGCCAAGGAAATGAGGAGCTTCCAGGTAACCATATGTGAAGTTTTCCTGGCGTGCAAGGAGTTCTGGAGCGGTGGAATGGGTCCAAAGGAGCCGGTTAGCCACACCACGTCTTCTCCTTGCCCTCAGCTTGAAGTCCTCTACCTCTGACTGAGCCAGTCCTCACCTCCCCTCCATAAACTTCCCACCCGGTCCTAATCTTCTTCCTCAGCAAATCCTAGGTTCTAGTAAATCCCAGCTAAGCGGGCTGCAGACAACAGCCCCACGCACAGCTTGTTGCCTGGACCGGTGCCGTTATCCTGGCTCAGCATCACTGTCCCTGCTGCCTCTCTCCTCTTCTTCATGTCTTTAGACATGGCTCTTCCAGGCATGCTCTAGTGCCCCAGATTATTGGTTTGTATTGGGCTGTTGTGTGTGGGGTTGCGAGTGTGGGGTTTAGTTGGTGGGGTGATGTTTTTGGGTTTGTTGTTTGGTTTTTTGGGTTTTTTTTTTGTTTTGTTTTGTTTTTTTTTTATGTGGTTGGACTTGATGATCTCGGAGGTCCCTTCCAACCACTAAGATTCTGTGATTCTGTGATTCCCTGCCACCTTCAGCAGGTTCAGCCCCAGGCTCTGCTCCTGGGTCCTTCCCAAGTCCCCCAGCTCCGGATGCTCCTTTCCCAGCTCTCACAGAACCACAGAATATTCATGGTTGGAAGGGACCTTTGAGATCACCCGAGCCCAACCGCACGTCTCATCTGACTTCTGCCTTGCAGCTTGCTCCAGGCACCGGTGTTCTCCCCCATCTCTGCTGCCAGTCCAAACCTTTTGCCCTTCCCCCTGCCACCACTGGGTCCAGTTTCCCCTGCTTTGAGGTTCCTTGCCCCAAGCAGCTTCAATTCTCCTGCTTTCCCTGGCTGGAAACCAGGCTGTGTTCCCCCCCATGCTCGTGAAGCGTGACCTGCCACAGGGGCTCGTAACAACTGTATGGTGGGGTGGTAATTAAATCTTAAATTTGGACTGGGGTATGCTCAAGGCAGACAAAATCATGGGGCAGGTCAGCTGCTAAAACTGTAAAGGTTTCTGTTGAACACGTGTGAGCTGCAAACCTTCAGAGGCCTCTCTCCCTGCCCAAGCCGACTGTGGCTGAATTTGCCGAAGGAGTGTAAAATAGAGAGTCCTTTCAGAAAGACCATTTCCTCCCTCCTCCCCCCACCACCCCCTGACTGCGAAGGCCAAACCCTCGCTCCAAACCCCTCTGACCAAAGCAAGAAACACCTTTCACTTTTATCCCGGAGCTGAAAAGTTCCAGCCACACGTAGATATGTGTGCCCGGGGCAGCCAGGTGGCTCTGAGCGGCTCGGTTGGAAGGAGTTGGACTCAGACAAAGTGATATGTGGCTGGAAACAGGTCTTTGTAAGGAGATAACACCTGGAGCCACCAGCCTCACCTACAGCCTCACCATTTCATTTGGAGAAACCTATACCAAAACCTGTTTTGGGGAAGCCTACAGCAAACCCCGCCTGGACAAGTTCCTGTGCAACCTGCTCTGGGTGGACCTACTTTGGCCAGGGGGGGTTGGACGAGATGGTCTCCAGAGGTTCCTTCCAACCCCATGGGATTCTGTGATTCTGTTGTGGCTGCCCCAACCCTGGAGGGGTTCAAGGCCAGGTTGGATGGGGCTTGGAGCAACCTGGTCTGGTGGGAGGTGTCCCTGCCCAGGGCAGGGGGGTTGGAACTCAATGATCTTTAAGGTTCCTTCCAACTCTAACCATCCTGTGATTCTATGATTCTAAACAGGCTTTTGTTTTATCCTCCTCTTCCCCACGTTAATTGTGTCAGACACAGCCTGACATCGTTGTAATCTGGGAACCAGCTCGTTAGGAGGGGGAATTACAGCCGCACCACCACCTACCTTTCATCTGACTCGTGTTTGCGCTTTGATCTTTTTTAGCTGGGTAATTAAGAAGCTTGAATCAGCACCCTGCCGAAATGTGTTGTGCCTTTTTCCATACCTGTGACCCTCAGAAGGAGCATCCAAGCGTCCTCATTCTTCGGTGAGAAACGTGTCACTTGTGAGTCTTCCAGCTCTGTTCGTTTAGGTGACCAAATCAATGCGCGCTGTGTTCTGCTGCGGACCCTCCTCCTCCTGCAGTTCCTATTTCAAGATGAATTAAGGGAGGGGGGGGAAAAAACATGCAAGTTTTGACATCACATTCTGCAACGGAAGCAAATGCACTCCTCCCTAAAGTCTAAATGAATGGCCTTTTAAGGTGACTGCTGAATTAAATTCCTGAGTGATTAAATCAACAGGCATCAGAAGGTTCTTATTTCCGAAAAAAGAAAAAAGCTGCAGGAAAAGAAAAAAAAAATATATATAACAAACACCCAGTGGCTTGATTGGAAGGCTGGGAGCTGAGGAGGAGCTGGTTACAGTGGCTCAATCAAGATATTTTACCGAGCTTTGGTGGTGATGCAGCTTCCTGGGCTGAAGGGAACCGGGGACACGCAGGTTCTGAGCCTGCTAAGCTTCTCTCGTGTAAGACCTGCATTTCTTTCAGGTCCTGAAATACCCCACTAAGAAGAAAGATGATGGAAACCCCAAGCACATCTTTCTGTTTATCATCCATTACACGTTTCTGACGTATTTTAGGCAGTAGCGCGTGCAGCCACCACCAGTCTTTATATCTGTAATACGCCCATAAGGTATATATGCAGCTAAACCCCAGGTCCTGTGAAGATCTAGAATACCCTAAGACAGACTAAAAATAATCTCATTAGGGACATGGAGATTCTCAGGATAGAAGCTCTACCCGAGCACAGCCTGTTGCTCTGCCCTCGCGGGGGGAAGTCATCACGGTGAACGAAACACAGGGAAATGAAACAATATCTCTCTGTAATCTTGAAAAAGAAAGAACCAGAGACCTCTGTGAAGGACTTAAGTTCCCGAGAGCGCAGGAGATCATCCGTGGCCGATGAACACTCGTGCTCACTTTTCTAGCATTTTTCACCGGGGTATCACAGAAAGACAAGAATGCAATGAAATGTCTTCATCATGAAATGTAATTCCAGGGGTTTTTTTCCGCTCCTTATTCCTGCTGCCCCAATGCAGCTCCAAAATCTGGGTCTCCACCAGACTTTCCTTCACGTCTTCTGTTGTTGGGACTTCCCATGCGGCTGGAGTGTTGATAGCAATATGAGTTTGAGGGCAGGAGAGGTTCTGTTAGGCATTAGTGGTTGTTTTTTTTTATTACTAGATCAACCCGACTTGCTTTAAGTAAGGTCAGACCACACAGTGATAAAACACTGATGTCTTATCTTAATTGTCCTCAGTGTTGCTACAGGCAGTGGTGCTACACCAGAGATAACTGAATGGCAAGGGAGGGTGGCTCTTTTCGACAAGCCTCCATCTGGAGGAAGGAAGGGAATGTGACACCTCTGTAGGACTTTAGTTTTAAGATAAATGAAGCACAAAGCAGTGATTTTCCTTTTTTTTTGGAACGTGATTCCTCCTCCTATCACAGATTTACAGAGGGTAAATGAATTAGGTGGACGGTTCAAAGAGAGGATGAAGAAGGAGCTGAACGATGGCTTGAAGACCTTGCGTAGTTTAAGTCACTTTGGTGGCCTAGAAGGGTGTTGGGGTCAGATTATCAGGCCAGTCAAAGCTACTTTCTGTGTCATCATCTGGAGCTAACCCTGAACTGGATGTCTCAGCAGGGGATGTGACAGCACGACACACTTTTAACTTCTCCTGTCTTCTTTGCTCTCCAGCTACTAAAAGAGCTTTGGACCCTACATATGTTTTCTCCATAGCAACCACAACACTTCCCTCAGATTTGCTAAAACGCAAGTCTTTAATTTAGAACAAGGAATATGGATCTCCCTCCCCCCTGCCGCCACCCAGTGTCGTACTTCTGAGCTTGACTGAAATTTAGAAGTAAGCATCTTTGTCAGCCTCAGGGCTTCCTGATGGCCCTTCCCATCTTAGAGCCTCCAAACTCCGGCAGAGCAACCCGTGACCTTGGCTGTCAATCACTGGGAAAGCACTGGAGAAAAATTGTCGACTGATGACTCACCCCACCACAGTTGGGTTGCTTTAGCATTTTCTACTGCTGCTGATGGGAAGATATTTTCTATTGTGAGAGGCTTGTTTTCCTGCTCCATAGGAACAATGATCCATAAGGATATCCTGAGGGAGTGACTTCTCCTTAGAGTGAGATTTCTTGTCTCTTAGCTCTCGGAAGGCCAACTGAATTCACCATCACCCAGTTACTTATTATCTTCCTATTCCGTCTCGCCTTTTCAACACCTACTTTAAGGCAGAGGGCTCCTCACAGGACATGGGCACTTGGAAACAGGGTGTGACTAATGAAAAGCCCTCTATAAATCAGCAGTGGAGGAGGAAACGTGTAGGAGAAGGCAAGAGCGATCGGGGGCCGCATGTGGAGGACAGTGTGGTGGGGCTGCACGTGGAAGGGAGCAACGCTGTGGGTTCAGTCCTAGCTCTGCTGGCATTCAGTGTGAACTCCAGCTTGGAACGGCCACAGCCAACGATGAGGATGACAGCAGAGGAGTGTTGGAACAGGTCCAGAGGAGGGCCACGGAGATGATCAGAGGGCTGAAGCACCTCTCCTATGAAGACAGGCTGAGAGAACTGGGGTTGTTCAGCCTGGAGAAGAGAAGGCTCCGGGGGGACCTTATAGCAGCCTTCCAATATCTGAAGGGAGCTACAGGAGAGATGGGGAGGGACTCTTGATCAGGGAGTGGAGCAATAGGACGAGGAGTAATGGTTTTAATTTGAAGGAGGAGAGATTTAAATGAAATACTAGAAGGAAATTCTTTGCTGTGAGGGTGGTGAGACCCTGGAACAGGTTGCCCAGAGAAGCTGTGGCTGCCCCATCCCTGGAGGGGTTCAAGGCCAGGCTGGATGGGGCTTGGAGCAACCTGGTCTGGTGGGAGGTGTCCCTGCCCAGGGCAGGGGGGTTGGAACTTGATGATCTTTAAGGTCCCTTCCAACTCTAACCCTCTACGATTCTATGATTCTTCTCTGATCAGAAACAGCACTTGGGGCTTCTTAAGAAAGCAAAGGCGCAACAGCAGTCAAGGTTTATCTACTTGGGCAGGAGGCCCAAAGCCACTACATTCTTCTCCATTTACGTAAGCCTTCGGCAAGGACTTCTCTCCCCTGAGGACGACGGACGGCAGTGTCTCAGTGCGAGCACAGCTGGCTGTTCTGGGCTGTTTACAGGCAGAGCTGCACCTGCTAGACTGGACGCTGAGGGAAAAAAAAGAAATGTTCTGGCACACCCAAGGGAGATTGTCTCACCAGTGATGGACCGTGTGGCCAAAAGAGTGTGTTGAGGCCATCCCATGTGACCTCCTACATTGACCATCCCTTGACTCCTGGTTGGGTGATAGTCTTTTAAGATGATCCCACACCTATTGAAATGACTTGTGAGGGTGGTGAGAGCCTGGCCCAGGTTGCCCAGAGAAGCTGTGGCTGCCCCATCCCTGGAGGGGTTCAAGGCCAGGCTGGATGGGGCTTGGAGCAACCTGGTCTGGTGGGAGGTGTCCCTGCCCAGGCCAGGGGGGTTGGAACTGGATGATCTTTAAGGTCCCTTCCAACTCTAACCATTCTATGACTCGGATCCGATGGTGAGTCTGGGTAAACATGTGTGTGTGTGCCTTTAGGTTGGTGGGGTAGAAGAGATGTCAGTCATGCTGCATAGCTCGCTATTGTCCCTTTCTCTGCTCCCAGGAGGCCGGGAGAAGCAGCTGTACTGCAGGGATGCCAACCGTCAGCAAAATACAGCAATTGTTTTATGAGTTTAATGCTCTTTATCTCCTAATTTATTTACCAGGGGCATGTGTAATGCTCAGTGAAAGCCAATTTGCCGAGGAGAAAAGTCTTAAAAACGCCCTTCCATTTGCTAACAGGTTGTTTCTTATGAAGTAAAACTTTTATGTTTTAGAAAATTGAAGCTTTAATTTAAAAAAACCAAACAATGGAGGGTGGAGACTGAAGTACCTCCTTATCTCATGCTGAGAGAAGGCAGCAGCAGGTGACAGAAAGCAGGTCAGCCAGGGCTCACCTTCGTTTTCTAATTACTTATCCCAGCAAGGATGGGGACCCCATTGCCCTGGGAACGTTTGGTCCCTGCCCCAAAGGCTGACACAGAATCACAGAATTATATGAGGTTGGAAGGGACCTCTGGAGATCATCTCCTCCAAACCCCTGCCAGAGCAGGTCCACCCAGAGCAGGTCCCACAGGAACGTGTCCAGGTGGGGTTTGGAATGTCTCCAGAGAAGGAGACTCCACCACCTCCCTGGGCAGCCTCTGCCAGGGCTCTGCCACCCTCACAGGAAAGAAGTTCCTCCTCATGTTTAGGTGGGACTTCCTATGTTCAAGTTTGTGCCCATTCCTTCTTGTCCTGTCCCTGGGCACCACTGAGAAAAGACTCGCCCCATCCTCCTGACACCCACCCTTTAAGTATTTATAGGTGTTGATCAGATCCCCCCTCAGCCTTCTCTTCTCCAGACTAAAAAGACCCAAGTCCTTCAGCCTCTCCTCATCAGGTGGATCTTTGTAGCCTCTGCTGTACCCTCTCCAGCAGTTCCCTGTCCTTCTGGAACTGGGGAGCCCAGAACTGGACCCAGTGCTCCAGATGGGGCCTCCCCAGGGCAGAGCAGAGGGGCAGGATGACCTCCCTCCACCTGCTGGTCACACTCTTCCTGATGCCCCCCAGGATGCCATTGGCCTTCTTGGCCACCAGGGCACATTGCTGGCTCATGGTCATCCTGTTGTCCACCAGGACTCCCAGGTCTTTTTCCTCAGAGCTGCTCTCCAGCAGGTCAGCCGCAACCTGTCCTGTTGCAGGGGGTTATTCCTTCCCAGGTGCAGCACCCTACACTTGCCCTGGTTGAATTCCATCAGGTTCCTCTCGGCCCAACTCTCTGTTGGCCTGTCCAGGTCTCGCTGGCTGGTGGCACAACCTTCTGGTGTGTCAACCACTCTTCCCAGTGTTGTATCGTCAAACACGCTGAACGAAGGGTGAACGAATCGCTTGTGAAACCGTCTCTGAAGGAGTCCAACCTGGTCTCCAGGCAAACGTGTGAGAGCTGCTGGCTTGGTATTTTCCAGCTCAGGTACTGCTGTCTCCTTCGGGTGTCTCTGGAAGGGCTGGCACCCCGCGGCGAGCGCTGCCAACCTCTGCACCAAGAGGAACTGATGTCAGGAGAAGGGTCTGCTGAGGAGCCGATAAGAGGGATCCAGAAGAGCGAGGGAGGCCAGACAGCATCAGATAAAGGGTGGTGAGAAAGCCGGCGCTAATAGCACTAACGTGGCTGTGTTTCCTGAAAAGAGAGCGAGAAATTCCCCTGTGTAGACATACTTCTTGCTGGCCAAAAAGCATTCTGAATTCCTCAATAATCAGGCAGGAAGTTGGTAAAATCCATCAGACAAAAATGACCGATCTGTTATTATTTTCCAATATCAAAAAATATATTCGAGGTCATAACTAGTAGAGAAAAACATTCTGCGGCCAATCAGATTTATTTTTTCGGCCACGCTAAATTTGGCAGTGATGTAGAGCAAATGGAATTTCTGCATTCAAAAATGTATTTCAAGAACTTTGTTTCAATCCAGATCAGTACTTTACCTTGTGGGTGCTTTCTTCATAAGCACTCACTGCTCTTACAAAAAATTTGCACAAATAGAAATTCTGTTTTAGTATTTTCCCAGTCTGGTAATTAGGGAGAAAAGCAGAATTTATAATAACCCTGGGGTTTGTGCTGCCAAGGAACAAACAGCTGGAGTTTTTATCACAAACTGACACGAAACACGTAAGGTAATTTCTGATTTAATTTCATCACGTTGTGAGGTTTCTTCAGTTTCCCCCGTGACAGAAGTCAAAGGGTTGACTCTGCGTCTCAACAGGACTCCAGCCTTGTACCTACCTTCCTTTTGGGTGGCTCTTCTCAGAACCTTCCACCCAGATTTCCCCTTGTCTCCATTTTCGGGAGAGTTTCTGTCTTCTCTCTGGTGAGTGGAAGTCGCGGAGCAACATTGCGGCTCCTTCCAGCTTCTTTCCTTGTAGAGATGGAGGAAGGAGGATGCTGACTTAACAACTTCTCCCCATTGTGCCCCAGAGGTTAGGCACCTTGCCAGATACAGATGGTATCAAAAATGGAATCATTTTATAAATAAACCGTGAATTAACAGCAGTCTGGATGAATGTATGCTTTGCTTCCAGACTGACGTATTCCATTCTAAGAGAACATTCTCTAAATAAACGGAATGTTTTCGTTTTGGGCCTTTGCTATGATTTATCACATTGGGGTTTATTTAAGTCTTTCAATGCTCTCCCTTCCACTTGCTGAACTTTGGATACAGAATTAGAACACCCTTGACTGCCCAGTCTTCCCTCTGTGTTCAAAGGCGAGGCCACGTAGCTAGCACAGTGGATTAGGGCGTCCTACGTTAAAAACCTGTGTCACTTTTGACACCGGGTGTGTTTATGCAACGAGACATCAGTCGCTGATGGGTCCATCTAAGACACTAACTTGAATGGACACTTTTTTTTTCATAGCCGTGGTAATTATGAATACTCTGAAAAAGGCTTCTTTGCCAATTGTAGCCCAAGAAAATCGAATACTGTTCTCTTGCGAAAAACACTCTGCAAGTATGCAGTCAGCTTGTTCTGCTACAAAACCCAGCAGCTTGTTTATTCATTGGAAGTTACACGCACACACACACTAGATCTCTTGAAGGTCCATAAATGCAGCTTTAGCCTGCTTTCTGCCAAATGCATAGGCTTAAGCTACAAACCTTTCTAAAGGGTTGTTTCCCCGTTTATCTGCTCCGGGCAGCCCATAGCACTCATAGATCCATAACCATGAAAACTCAATGATCCCCAGTTCTTTCATACAGGATTCCAATCACTGCCTTTGCTCTCTGGACTCGGCCACAACAGAGTTCCGGGGTGATCCATCCACCCATCTGCAGGGAAAGGTTTTCCTTTGGGGGACATCCCCCCCAAAACATCAGGACCAAACTCTCAAACGCGCCCAAACCAACTTTTTTTGAGAACGAGGGTTTTCCAGGAAAGAATATTAATAGCGTTGAGGTATATTCACAACAAACACCTTCTGCTGTTATCAAACATACCGACTTGCATTTGGTATTTAGTTATGCCTTAAACCATTTATTTACTGTCTAGTTATGATTCATGGAACTATACATTGCTGCCAAGTGAATTCCATTACCATGGGGACATTTGCAGACATTTTAAATAATTGAGATAAATACAATAAACTAGAAAAACACCGAGAAATAAATTGATATAAAATGGGAGATCGCTGGCTCCAAACTGGAATTTAATACAGGGGATTTTTGGAACAGCACAGCAGTAACCGCACGAGCTGCGTAATAATATGCTACAGGTAGAACAATACTGGCATTCTTTTTGCAACACAAGGGGTCAAAACACTTTTTAAAGAAGGATAACATCGGCAAATATTTGCTTCCTACACAACCAAACCCTCTTTCGGTAACAATTCTTCAGGTCAATATTTCAAGGGAAATAAAGAATGCAAATAAATGTAAATGTCATGTCCAATAGACTACTTCTAGCGCGGTGTCTTTGGTGAAGAGGAATAATATCTGAAAACAGGCAAGGGCATTACAAATACTAGTGTACTCATAAAACATGAAGTCGTGAACTAGTCATTCCATGTATATATATATATATATATAAAAAAAAGAGTGGTTTCATTTAGTGTATTATATACAGAGGTGTTCCCATACACTCTGTAGAAGACGAGATTAACTATCAAAAAATGCCATCAACGTATAACCAAACAGCACATGCTTCACTTATACTCATCCACTGGTTTTAACCATGATTTTTACAGAATGCTGGGCATTACATTAGGTTGTTAGGAAAAAAAAAAAAAAAAAAAAGAAAAAGAAAAAGAAGAAATGTTGGCAAAATGCTTAGAAACATTCTGAGTAGTAAAAGTCCATGCTGCCAGTTAGGCTAAGGACATTTAATGACCCCATGATCCAGAAGTGGGAAAAAAACTTCAGTTTCATAAAACACATCCACGATATTATACAAATAACCCCAACCCTAATTTTTCTACAGTAACACAGACTATGTGTGTTGCATTAAAATGTATACACTGGAAGAACTAAGCCTGAAGTCTGGCTCTGTAACAAGCACAATTCCTTCAAAAGCTCTCTAACACTCTCTGTTATTACAATAATACAAGAACTTTTCTTATCTGGAAGACCAAGGCTATGCCTTGGGTTATGCTAATGGATCTGCTTTGAAATAAGCTCTTGAAATATTCTTGGCTTATATCATGGATTCATCATCAAAAAGACCATTATCTTCCATTATGGATCCCAAACATCTACATAACAGATTCTTTCAGAACTGTGCTCTGTCTCTAGTATTGCTCAGTCATCATAGCAAAATCACTAAGTACTGCTCTCCTTCTGTAAAAAAGCAGTTCAGCATGATGTAATTCAGAATACAAATATGAAAGAGTAAGCTGAATTAAGTTGCAGCATTTTCCACACTGCGCACCTATAATTTAACTGACTGGATTGCACTAGAATGTGTTTTGAGTATTTCTCTACCATCACATTCATATTTTAGCTGTTCATAGCTTTCTTAGAAAACATAGTTTTGAGAGGTTTTGTTTCTGGAGAATTTGCCTTGTAGGAGATGATATAACCCATTGCAAAATTCCCACCGGCATCACTGGCAGTAGGCTTCAGTCAGTTCCACGCATCAACAGACACTAATCCTTAAACACAGCTTAAAAAAACCCAAAAGGAGCTGCTTTTTTACTTACTGTTAAGTGTTTTCTATCACCTTTTGTTGCAAGGGACGAGTGCCTATAATGGATTACCTAGAGCTACACGCATAGGTGTGTTCAGCCTAATGGCTGCTGCTGGATAAACCATCACCAAAGCCCAAAAACAGGTACAAATAAGTCATCCTCTGATGAAAGGAGGACATAAAGCCAAGCGGTGAACTGCAACGATTGTATTTGTTGATTCTACCCCAAGGGTGCAACAACTGGTTTTAAGCTGGAACCTAAAGATCAAAAAGCGCATGGAATATCTGAATTTGCAAAGTGCAACTGAATATCTGAAAGGTGACTTCCAGGAAGCCTAGGGTGGATGTTCTGGTGCCAAGGCTCCAGTAATTCTGCTCATGCAAAGCAACTGGTCAGAAAAACCAGGAAGGATAGCCTTGCTACCTTGGGCAAGTTCCATGTGTATGCACAGCAGATTAGACAGGAGTAGAGGTTCAAGTCCTCTTCTCATGTGAAGCACTGTGCTCCTGGAGGGACTCCTTGTCAGGGAGTGGAGCGATAGGATGAGGGGGTCATGGCTTTAAATTGAAAGAGGGAAGATTTAGATTAGATATTAGGAAGAAATTCTTTGCTGTGAGGGTGGTGAGACACTGGAACAGGTTGCCCAGAGAAGCTGTGGCTGCCCCATCCCTGGAGGAGGTCAAGACCAAGCTGGATGGGGCTTGGAGCAACCTGGTCTGGTGGGAGGTGTCCCTGCCCAGGGCAGGGGATGGGAACTCCATGATCTTTAAGGTCCCTTCCAACTCTAACCATTTTATGGTTCAATGATACTAGGAGTAAGCACAGCGGTGGACTCGGGACCTGCCAACCCAGAGGGAGCAGGGTTCGGGCTGGTCCAATTTCTGGTACAAAGGGAGAGCCACATCACTTTGGGATGAGTTTGGAGAGGACTCCAGATTGTAGGTAGTCCAGTAACCATGTCAAAGGCTAAAGACGCATTTGCAGGGGTAAAGGGACTGGGACAGGGTGACAAAGTGATTAAAATGCCAGAAGGTAGCACCATCTGCAACATTTCGCTTCAGTTGTTCAACATTTATACCCAAGGCCTTGCAGGTGGCACAGTGCTACCTCGACTACTACAAGGACAAAGCCCGATTCGGTGTCCCTAGGGTGGTGTAGATGTCTTTTAACCGAAAGGGGACAACTGGAAAAGACAAAGCTGGACTGCAGGGACTGCAGCAGTGCAGGGTACACAGTACCTATCAGACCCCATCACTGACATTACTTTTCAAATAAACAATGTTCCAATATGAGCAAAAAGAATACAGAGCTGGCAACCGCACATACAGAATTAATTTGTTTTCATCCTGTGATATTTTACTATTATTTATTCTACAATATTTTACTTCTGGAATGGAAAAAAAACAACTTGTCTAGCATTTATGCAGGAAATTAATTTTAAATTCATTACTCATTTTAAGAAAATGTATTTTTCTTTTGGAGGGCTTCTTTTCCTTAAACAAAAAAAATGTAACAAAATGCCACATTGCATTAATTGATTCTGCCCCTCTGCTCTGCTCTGGTGAGACCCCACCTGGAGCACTGTGTCCAGCTCTGGAGTCCTCAGCACAGGAAGGAC
>JAHREE010000324.1:326259-416887 GCA_033628505.1 Tringa tobata | reverse complement strand
GGAGCGGGTGGGACCGAAATCACGGCGGCGAGGGCGGGAGGAGGAGGAGGCCGGGGGAGGAAGGGGGCGCCTGTGCGTGTGGGGCGGGCGGGAGAAGGCCGGAGGCACCGCGCCGTGCCCGCCCGCTTCGGTAGCTGCGTTTATTTTCTTCTTCTTTTTTTTTTTTTTTCTTTTTTTTTTTTCTTTCTTTCCTTTTTTTTTTCCCTCCCCTAGGGTTTTACACCGCTCGGGTCTGGCTTCTATTTGCCGCCCACCGCCTCCCCGGGGCGCCCGGTCCGGGCTCCCTGCAGCGGGGAGAGGGCCAGGGCCTTCGGCCCGTCGTTTTTAAAAGAAATAAAAGCTTTAAAAAAAAAATAAATTCACAATTTAGTAGCCTGACGAGCGGTTTCTTTGGGATCCCCTCCCGCAGCATGAACGGGAGGGCGTTTGGGTGCTCCGGGAGGGTGACTTGGGGAAAGGCGCGATGGAGTCGGGAGATTCTTAACGGGCGGCTGAAGGAAAGGCGGCTAAACTTATTTTAGGGTGAAGTTGCCCGGCTTCACGCTGAACCCATTACGTACCGATGTAATTCCGTGAAAGACAACGTTCAGGAATCTTCTGCGTGCAGTTTGCGTGCCGCCTCCTGCAGATGAAAAAAAAAAATCAGTGAGCAGAAGACTGTCAGAAGTACTCATTCACTAAATGTTTGGGCTTTTTTTTTTTTTCTCGGCCATTGGAGTCTTCCTCCGATTGACAGTTCCTTTAGGTTACGTTCAGTGAAAGAAGTGCTTCCATATGTAGAAACACCTACGATCTGTATTAATAACGGGACCAAAAAAAATGCCAGTTTGTGTGAATATGTAGGCTTGGCTCCCATGAAAGTTAGATGGGCTACTGCTGTGTTTCTTGGCTAAACCGGTAGAACATACCTTCTCATGCAAGATTTTTTTGTAGTAGCAGCTTTTCAGTACTTAGAGAGAACTTAATTTCTGACTAGAGTTTTTACTGAGATATCAAACTAGTATTATTGTAAAGTATTTTTCCTTTATAATTCTGTCTACGTGTATTTTAAAGTCCTTGGCTGCTGAAACGTTAGGAAATTGGGGAGGATGTATTTTTGTGTAGTGTTTAACGTCTTTCACTTCATACCTGCTTAGTTTGTCGTGGTTGAGTTTTATTTGCTCTGTGAGATTACCAGCATCTTTGGCTGGTGACTTGTGAACATAAGAGCGTTGTTTCCTACTGGCTTCAGTATTATTTTTTTTAAGCTAATATGTGAATAGCAAAACCCAATAAATCGAAATTTTGATTGGGAGAGCAGGTTTCAAAAAAGCCATTGCTTTCATTGTCACTTACTACCTTGTCTGTGTTGAAACCTGAGTTGAAGTGCAGAAGCATCACCAGTTCTGTGCTTGCTGCTGTGGAAGAAAGGCTTGTTACTTGGTCATTATGAAATCGAAGCGAGTGAACCCAGAGCAGCGCGTATCAGTCCGTGCTGCTGATAATAACTCGCAGCGTTTCCTTCAGTTTACCCACAAGGACAAGCGACTGGTCTGAGTTAAAATGGTGCTTCAGATGCACACTAAGTGTGACAAACAAATGTGGGTTTGTGTATATAAGAATAAACACTTGATTGTTTATCTTATATGGAAATAGAGGATCAGAGTTGTCTTCTTTGTGAGCTAAAATGTAATTGATTTTGTTTTCTGCATGAAATGTCTAAATGTGCACAGTAGAACTATCTTCTTTTTTTTTTTCTTTTTTTTTTCTTTTTTTTTTTCTTTTTTTTCTCTAGCTGGCTGGCATTTTAGTGGTACTTTCATTACTCTCTTCCATGGGTCAGGCTCATACTTCCTGTACTTAAATTTCTTTAGTGTTAGTAGCTTACCTAATGGTGTGGTCGTGGTGTTTTTAATACTATCTTAAAATACACATTAAGACTACAAATAGTTATAAGATACAATGCCTACGGATTCAAAAGCTCATTTTAAAACATAAGTCAGCAAAGGAAAATCTACCTCTGAGAAGGTGTAGGAGAGAAGTTTCTACTCGGGACTGTAGTGTGTGACGTACATGTTTAGCTTTAATTTATTGCCAGACTATTCACTTTACCTGTCTAGACCAGAAATGCGTATGTATGAGCGACGTTCTGTTCTCTCTAAGTTGGTGCCCTAGCTCCTGGAATAAGCTAGTTAATTGCAAATGTGTTCTCTGTAATTAGAATGGCATTTAGTCATCGTTTAAGTAGTTTAGTTAAGTCTCGTTTGAATTAGTAATTCAAATTCGGGGTAGTGTTAAACCCTAGGTGGACACAAACTATTCCCTAGGAGGGTGCCTTGGAACGTCTCAAGCTGTTGTTTACAGAATAGATGACTTTACAGAGGTGGGGATGGTGGCATAGGTGAGGCCAAGACGTTTCTCAACTGTGAGGGCCAGAAACTCGGTTCACAGAAACCGGTGACTTCCTGCTCACCTCGCCGGAGTGAGTTTCACGTGTGTCGGGGGTGAGTCAAATTGGACTTTTTTCCAGCCCTGGTTTGATACCGTGATAGCTCTGTGATGTCATCAGGTAGCTCCTTTCTATTTGTGGGTTTGGTTTTTTTTTGTCTTTACTATTAAAGAATCAAATCAATATTTACTTGCGTGACTTGTAGCTTTTGCCTTCTGCTTTAGTTTAATGCAGCCACCCTGCCAAACCAGGTATTTGCTCTATTGCTTTGGGAAGCTGCTGTAAGTTATGACCTTCTTTGTGTTACATTAAAAATGGAAAAGTAACCAGTGGGCTGAAAAACCCTTCAGAAGACAATATGTATCC
Source organism: Tringa tobata (assembly GCA_033628505.1). Classification (NCBI taxonomy): domain Eukaryota; kingdom Metazoa; phylum Chordata; class Aves; order Charadriiformes; family Scolopacidae; genus Tringa; species Tringa tobata. The sequence continues at coordinate 414,093 of JAHREE010000324.1, read as the reverse complement.
ACTTTCCTTTCCACAAAGTTTGAGCTAGAGGTAAGCGAAGCACATGCCTGGCTAAACCTTGTTGTGATGTAGGCGCTGGACTTCCTTCCCGCAAAAGCCACTTCATCTTACTTCTGGTTTTTGTGCGTCGGTGCTGGTCCGTGCTTCTTAATGTGCCTCTCGGAAACCTGCTGGTCGCACACTGACTTCAGCGTCCGGTCTGGGAGCCCTTCTTAAAGCTGCTTTCAGGGAGTCTCTTCTCCAGTGGCTCTAACTCTGGGTCTTATTTCCAAATGGGCTCTTTGTGTGGCCGTTTTCATGCCAGATTTCTATCATTTAACGCAATGATAGTTCAGAATGCATTTGCAAATAATTTTGGAGGCAGGATTACAGAACAATAACGCTATGGGTGTTACATTCAGAAGCACTTAAGCAACTAAAATAGAACTGAATTATTTCTTAGTAGCACAGAAGACAAGTTTTTTTTTTTTTATACATTTTTTTTCAACATTGAAAATTGCATCTCAAGATGTAGGGTTTTTTAATTGTTTGGGTTTTTTTTTTCCTGATTTACACACAGTTATGTACTTTTTCCTTTGGTTATTTTTTTTAGTCTGAATAAAAAGATGTTAGGACTTACAATCGGGGGAGGTTTGATTAAAATAACAGTGAGATTTTTCCTTCCTTTGACTCACTAGCTTTAGGGGGAAATCAATGTTAAGATGCAGCACCTAGGTTTGGTTTCAGCATTTTTAAAATAGAGCTTTTTTTTTTTTTATATTGAAAGATTGCATCATAATCACAAAAGATGCAAGACCTGAAGAAAGAAAATTAAAAAAAAAAAAAAAAAAAGGACAAGGCTTTTTAGACTCATCTTTCATTTGACCACAAAAAAGTCCAAGGGGTGAAAGTGGTCTTAAAAGCATGCCCTCAGAGGAGAGAATATCACATAGTAAGCTTTTCCCAGGGCTTTGGGATAAAGCATGAAAGGAACAATGACCAGCAAAAGAGAAATGCAAACTATATATATAAGATATATAAGGCATGCTTTTTATTGTTGTTGGTGAGTGTTGAGCTCCAAAGTAGCAGTTTATCAAATTCCAATCAAAATAGTCTTATTATATATAGAAATCAGTCAATCATACAGTAATGTTATTACAAAGAGACCTTTCAGAAAGGCAGCCGAAGTCACTGGTGGCAGGATTTCTGGTGAGACATTTGTCTGAAAAAGCATTGTAGGTCATTGCAGTTGATGCTGAGAAAAATGTAAGATGGCATGAATATTGATACTGGTGCCAGTGGTTGTCACTGTGTTGCAGGCAGGAAGATTATGAAACGAAAAATGTATGAAATATTACCTCTTTTACATCTCATACATTAAAAGACCATTTCTGTAACGATTCAAGTTGAACTTTAAATAAAATGAAATCTGACCTCCTAAGGTGGTCAAAGTTGCCAAGAATGCTTAAGTTAATGTTAAGATAAAGCTTAAATCAAGCCTTTCCCAGTGTTGGCCACTTGAAGTGTTTTAACCTCATTTATGTGTAATTCTTTCACAGTTTACAGAAAGTTTTAATATGCCCAGCAGTATTTTCAAATGATATCCTCTGCTTTCCTTTCTGTTCTTTATTAGGAACCTTATCATGCAATTCCATGGAACTGCTTACGCTGATAGAAGGGGACTGCAGCTGAAAAGTACTATCTAGATTGTGTGTTTTTTCTTTTCTCCTTTGTGTTGCCTCAATTGTATGATTAGAAGAACCTGCTGATGGGATGGAAGGTTAAATTTAGGGTAGAGTAGTTTTCAGCTGGATATGGGAGCTAATCTGGCTTGTTCCCTAGGTGTACAGTGACCAGAACTGATACGAGGGAGGCCTAAGCTCACCCCTGACAGTACAGTTGCTGGATGAATCTGTTGGCCAGCTGCTTGAAAGGAGGCAATTCTGCTGCTCTCCCAACACTTTTAGCGGTGCCTCTTTGACCTGACAGTCAGTTCATGGAGTTCAGCTCACAGGAACTGCCTGGATTTTCTTCCTCAAGATTGTTTTTCTATCAGTTGAGCTCCCCAAACCTTTCATAGCATGGTATCACGGAAGGGTTGGCATGAAAAAAAGAGGTGCAAGTGTGCTCTGGGAAGAGATGGAACTTCAGCTGAGCATTTCAGCAGTAAACAGGTATGCCCAGTCCTGGTTTAGTGCCTGGTGTAACGTGGCACTGCTGCAAAGAGAAGCAAGCTTGATGTTCTGTTCCTACCCTAACGCTGAATCCTAACGTAGGCTGGAAGTTGTGGTGGTGTGCCCGAGGCAGAAGAGATATGTGGTAGCTAATCTAGTTGTACAACTTGTTTATTTCCACTCTACCAGTGGTTAAGATAGGGAAGAGGAAAAACCCTATCCTGTTGGAGGAAGGAATGCTGGTGGTTAGGAAGGCGGTGTTCTCCCCTTGGTGCTGAGCTTCTGACTTTGCTGAGGGTAAACACAAGTGGGCAAATTTTAATGGCTCGTTTCAGCTGCTATCATTTACTCCTTGAGCACTGAATGGGGGAGGTGACTTGCTTTTTATTATCTGCTGTTGTGTCATTACCTAAGACGTTTATGCTAATACTAATATTAGCATTAGGGCTTTCTGGAGTGATTTGCAAAACTAAAGCGCTGACTAATGGTGGCTGCAGAACTCTGGTGGTGCTGAGGGTCTTGTAGTGTTGACCAGATCCTAATTGTGCTGCTATCTTAAGTCAGTTGAGATACCAGTTTGTCAAAAAACTTTGTCAAAAACAAAGCAGTTTTGAGGCATTAAAACCTAATGCTGGAGAAATGTAATTTTTCTGGAAGCTTTCTGACAGCAAAGTTTTTTTCTGGCTATGCAGCCTTACTAACAGTCACTGTAGCTTTTTAAAACAGGAATGCAAAACTCAGGATATATGACTCAAAATCTGAGTTCCAGATGCTGGCTTAAATGTAATTGAATGGTTTCAAATTCAGGATAGTGAAAATTTCCAAAGTAGAATGAGGCCAAGACACCCATCTTCTTATTTCTCCTTCCCGTTCCCTGCTTCTGGAGACAAATGCTTCCTAATTATAGTTAGTAAAGGTATACTAACAAACCAAGAGATTCAAGATTAAATTAGTTTCCTCTTGGGAGGCTTTGCCAGATGGTGCAAAATCAGGGCCTGAGTAATCTCTTGATGATGGGTAAAGGGGAGCTGTGCTGTTGCTGCTCTCTGTGTTCTTTATTTTTCTAGCACTCAGTTGAGGAAGAACTTGCAGAGGAGAATAGCCTGTGAACTGCTGCAGTATTAGTTACTGAAGCTCGCCATCTTACTGTTCAGCTGTGCCAAGTATTGACCTTCGGTGCTTTCATTTGCAATTTTGTGGGCATCTGCAAATCTGTACGTTTTCAGAGCAGTGGAAGGAACCTGCAGTTTGTAAGTGAGAGACTGAAGCAATGAGGAACAAGGCTTTAAAGAGACTGGGGTGAAAACTAGAGGATATGGTTCTTCAGTCCTTTTTCAAATCTTCTAAAGTTATGGGTTTTGATTAAAAGGAATCTCCTTTTTAATCAGTTAAAGGAATAAATTCTTAATGTTGCAAGGTCAAAACAATACTGAAGACTTGAAAGGTGGAGAAGGTAGGGGTAATGAGCCCCCATTGTCTAAAAATTTGCAAGGAAAGCTGGGAATTTCAGCAGGGTGTTTTTCCTTGCCAGTAGTTTCAAATTTAATTAACAAGTTAATTTTTGAGCTGGTTAGTGATTTTTTTTTTTTTTTTAGGGGATTTCCTCTGTAAAAGGTGTTTATGGTTTGTTGTGTTTTGAAGCCTTAAAAAATTGAAATTTGCAGCAGGTGAGTTCAAAATTCCATCAGTACTCTGTAGTTTATGCAGACCGAGTGAAGTTACGTGAGTGTTTAATGCCTTAGCAATGAAGGGACGCTGACATCTTGTTTGCCCAAAGGTAGGCAAGAGTTGATTTTGGAGAAGACTTTGAAAGTGATTAAGACAGAGCTTCTCCAATGAAACGTTGAATGGATGGCCTCTACTCTGGTCATTGAATGCATTTCACTTGGCCTGAGCTTTGTGTCTCTGAGTTGCCTACCAGTATTCCTGTACCACAGCCAGCATCCCCTTAGGGAAAGATGACTATTTTTTGGTATGTTCAAGTCTTTGTCGCTGTGGGTAGTAACATCGATTCTGGGTTTCTTTTGAATTGTGTTCCCAGTTGTGAATCTTGGCCATCAAATACTCTGGTGTGGCAGCCAGGTATGGAGAGGAGTTAACTCCCACTCCGAAATTTCTGATCCTGCAGGATGGCTCCTCTGCTGGTTACACGTATTGGGACGACGTAATGCAAGAGCCTCACAGCCAGCTTTGTTACTAATACCAAAACCAAAAGTACTTGGGAAGTTGAGAAAGTGACAGGTTTGGTGCTGTTGATCACCCGGATGGTTCATTTGTCGAGCTGTGGCTTCAGTCCTCAGAGTCTTCAGTTTTGTCACCCAGGGCAATTAGACTGCCTGTGCTCTGGGTGCTCTCGGATGGGTTGCCTTCCTCTTTGGAAAACCTGCAATAAATGCCAAGTTAAAAATTAATTATTTGACATGGGATAAATGCACCCAAAGCTTAAGGTTTCTAACTGCCAACTTATACTAGAAAGGGGTGGTAATTATACCAATTTTAAATTGTAATAATATTAAACCTGGGTGATACACTTTATTATCAATACGGACAGTTCTTTTCTATCTGTTATCATTACAGCCCGCAGGGAAACAATTTTCAGTTTTACTTACTATCTTCCTGACACGGTAATTATAATGGGAGCTATCTTTCTATGGTATCTCTCTAGCTTAAAAATAAAGACAATTAAAACCCATGCAGCCAGCCAGCTGTGTTTCAAAACATCTAAGTTTAACACATGGAGAGGTTTTCCTAGTTGTCATAATTCTTTAAAATAGCATCTGCGTCTCTTTTTTTATTATTTTTTTGTCTCACTGGGGTTCTTTATATTATAAATACAGAACTCCTCACACAGTGTGGAAACAGTTAAAAACTAAAATCCTCTAAGTATTAGTAATTTAATAATTACTAAAGGCTTCTGATAATGTTTGGTGAACCCTGTAGTGGAAGTACTAAAACATAAAAATAAACATGATTTCAGAGTACCCTGAAAATTCAGTTTATAATTGAAAATCTTAACTTCTGTCTTTTACTGTCATTAAAATACACAGGTGTTAAAAAATACAGTATCTTAACTTTGAACTGCCACTGTGCTTTTTTCATAAAAATATGTTTTAAATGATTAGTTGTTAACAGCTTGTTAATGATGAGATAGTTTCAAGATATATTTTAGTTTTTCTAAAGAAATCACTTGCCTGAGACAAAATGATCAGTGCTTTCAGAAGAGCTTAGGTTTCATGGTTTTGGGGTGGCACGGCACCAAAATACAATAAACCTTAAAAGACAAGTGACATGGACGTGTCTCTTATAATGTCTTTCTTGGTGAAACCTACAGGGCTTCTGAAGGCTTCTGTAAGTCGGAGCTTGAGATGTTCAGCATAGAAATTAGTGTAGGAAAATAAGAGATTATACAGAAAAACACATGGCTTCCATAGAGGAGGGAGTTGCATCCACCCCACAGAAATGTGTGCTAAAAGCCCTTCACCCTAGTTACTTAACATGATGAATTTTTGTTTAAATAGGAGCACCATAGGTGAAATACTGTAATTTCTTTCATGATTTTAAGGGGAACACACTTCACTTAGAGTGTGTTGAACATACTTCAGTATTTCTGTGTGAAAGATTCACTGCTCATTAGCGTTTCTGCACCGACACATTCAAGAAATCTTACTAGATAAGGTAGTAAGCCCTTTAGGGGCTTGCATCGTGGCCTTGCTATTGCTTCATCCAGAGATTTAGGGTGGGAGAGGGAGGGAATTAGTTGAGTTTGTGTTTGGTTTTGGTTTTTTAAGGAAAATGCAATGTTAAGGTGAACCCGAAGGAACTGCAAAACGCTCAGCAGTAACTTAGATTAAAAGGAAATGGCAAAGGAACTAAATGATACGTCATAGCATGATACTTCAGTGTATTTCTGTATTTCATACTATGTTTCCGGTGCTGAGTAAGACCCTTGAAAAGGTCTCTAGGTTGAGGGACTAATCTACTTTGTGGAGAATTTCTATTTCCTTAAAAATGGCTCTTTTCAAACCTGGGATTTAGTTGATTTCATAGGAGATTAAAGTAGCGCGAGATAAAACTGCCCGAAAGTTCCCATCAGTTTCTTTTTTTAAAAATTATTTTAAAATCTTTTATTTACATCGATTTGGGAAACTAAATAGGGGACATGTTAAATATGAAGTGCAACACAGATTCTTTTAAAAGTTTGTTTGGGTTGGTTTTGTGTTTTGTATGTTTGGGTTTTTTTTGTTTGTTTGGGTTTTTTTTTTTTGCTTTTCCTTGGAGGCTTTGTATCAAGGAATCTTTCCTAGCTTCTTTCCTAAATGTTTTTCCTTTGCATCTTTCATCTTCAACCCTTGTCTCAGCATTTGTGTTGTTTGTCTTGGAATAAACATTCAAGGATACCAAAACTGAGGAGGAGGGGTTAGGAAGGAAGGTTAAAAGTGGTGGTTGAGCATCAACCACATCTCAATTGGTGTATCTTATCTGCTGCTGTTCCTGACGCTAATTCCCTGGCTGCTGTTTTGGTGGCCTCTTTCTGTAGGCTTCCCTGCCTTCTGTGCCACTTCTTGCTGTAGTCATTTTGGCCCCTGCTTTATGGAGTGGAAGATAATTGCTCACTTTACTGTCAAATTTGATGTCGTGTTGGTCATTTCAGTTATATGCAAGTTGCTCTGTGATGGTGGTTTGCCTGCCACTTTCTGCAGGCAGACCAAGGCTCGCTTAGAGTCAAAATAAAGGAAAAAATGCAGAAAAAAGAGCAAGAAGCTATAAAATTGTATTCCCAGAGTTTAAAATTGTATTTAAAATGGACAAAAAAAGGCTTACTATTTCTTCAAGGAATTAGTTGTCTGGTTAATTCTAGTGAAGGATGTACTATTACATAAAAACTGTCAATACGGGAGATGGCCTTAATGCTTTGTAGAGTCATCATGGGTAGAACACTTTTGCTGTAGCTATACAGTCCTACTTTGGTAGTTTGACAACCTTTTTCCCTCCTTCTCCCCATCTATCTATAATTACTTTTGCTTTTCTGACTATTAACTGACTTCATTATTCTAGATTTGTCTGCTTTCTTGCACTACTTCTTCAGCTGCTTTAAGAATTGCAGCACTGGCTGTGTTTGTGTAGCTGCTGGGCTCTGTGTTCAGCCATGCCTTTGCCTATTGTATGCTGGCTCTGAGGACTGGCAAATTTCATTTTAACAGGCAAGCTAAGCTTTATCACAGAATGATATGGGGTTGGAAGGGACCTCTGGAGATCATCTCCCTGATGAGGAAAGGCTGAGAGAGCTGGGACTCTTCAGCCTGGAGAAGAGAAGGCTGAGGGGAGACCTTATCAATGCTTCCAAGGATCTAAAGGGTGGGTTGAAGGAGGATGGAGCCGGACTCTTTTCCGGGGTTCCCAGTGACAGGATGAGGGGCAACGGGCCCAAGCTGGAACATGGGAAGTTCCACTCCAATCTGAGGGAGAACTTCTTTGTGGTGAGGGTGGCAGAGCCCTGGAAGAGGCTGCCCAGGGAGGGTGTGGAGTCCCCTTCTCTGGAGATCTTCAGGCCCTGCCTGGATGAAGCCCTGAGTGATGTGCTCTGGGCAACCCTGCTTTGGCCGGGGAGTTGGACTAGATGGTCTCTAGAGGTCCCTTCCAACTCTGACAATTTTGTGATATTGAAATATTAATATTTCCTGCTAGTTTGGCTAGCTGAGCTAGCTAGACTTCAATCCCTGAAGAGTTTTCATAGCATCACGTAACAGCTTGCTGGATGCTACCAGTGCACTAAGGCTGCACTTACCTGTGGAGAGTGTGAGCTGAGCTCTCAAGCTGTGTGGAGCAGAGGCAAAAAGTGACTGTAGTTCACCTTGGATTTGCATCCCCTTTTTAATAAGAGGGTTAAGGTGTGCTTGCTTTGTCAGGTGATGGACCTTATGCAGGAGACTGTCACCTTTTGGCCCAGATGGCAGTACCCGAAGAATGAATTTAGATCTTTCATTCCTGGACACAGCACAGAATAAAGGAGAGATGTAAATTATGGGCAATAACAAAGATGATAGACAGACTTGATAGAACGCGAGGATAAGAGGATTTTTTTTTATTGTCAGTGTTCTTCCTTAAAACTCCTTGGAAAGCCACTGATGGTGGTTCCTTTCTCTCTCTTAATTCATTTAAGTAGTTACAGCAGCTTACATACAGTTACAGCAGTTAATAGCTGCTGGCTATTAATCTACTGGTTCAGATGATGGATCTAAAAGCACCAGCTCTGCAGCCAGTTTACATGGACTTTGACATTTTGCTTGGGGGAGACCTACATTAAAGTAACATTGAGTGCACCGAGTGGATGCACGAGAAGTCAGCTAAGGCCAAACTGATAATTGTTTGTATGGCTTGCCTCCATCTTTTCTATTAAAGCAGAGATGATGGACAGCTACAAGGGCTTAAAAATTTAAGAAAACTTGATAAAAAATGGTAGCTGAATAGCAGTGTGGGTGAATGTGAAGTGATATATACACAGTCTGCTTTTGTGCTGTGTGGTCGTTGATAAGCTGTGAACATCTGTGTAAGCTCAGGAGCAAGGTCTTGGATCCATGTACAGTGGACTGTATCATCAGCTCAGTCCTCAGCAGTAGCCAAAAAAGCAGATTGCACGTTGGGAAAAGGTAGGAAAGGATCAGAGGACAACAGATCAGGCTGTGGATCTGGGACTGTTTTGTCTCCTGGATGCTGTATGTATCTCTCACCCCAGCCTCTCCAAAAGAGTACAGAGCTAGAATAGTGTTAGAGAAGAGCAACAGAGGCTATCAGAGGTACGAAACAACTTCTTCTCAATGATGGATGCTGGATTATTAAGGCTATTTTCCAACACAGGTAGTACTGTGCAGCAATTAAGCTAATAGGCGGTGATTTTGAAATGACAGTGTCCCCACTTTAACAATGTTTGGGTAATCAGAGGGAGCCCTTGGTACAGGGGCTTTTGTGGAGCCTCCGTTTATGTGATGATAAGAAGAGTGCTTGAGTGCACAGAAATCAATCAAATGCTGCTATTTAAGTGGAAAAATGCCTCCGTTTTACCAAATACTTGAGATGTAGATTTTTGGTGGCTGCAGAGGTGTTTAGAAAAATACTGCCCTCTGTTTCCTCAGTTGTATGTGCTCCCTCAGGTGTACGTTTTTGGCCAACACTGAAGGCAGGGACTTTGATCTGACCTATGTGGCTGTTCTTGCTGGATGATGGTTTTAAAATCGCGCCGTTTAATGATACTGCTTTTGTGTAGGGAACCAAACTCCCCGGGGCGCTCGGGGAACTGCTGTAGAAGTTGCCTGCGCTTGACAATGTTGCCTTGTTTCAAAGTTGAAAGTAGTGATGTGCAATGTGATTAATGATACAATACAGTGGTTAGGGTGGTTGGTACCAAAACCTTTGGATCTGCAGGATTAGTTGTATCCCAGCCTGTACAGCCTGCTCCAGTTCTGTTGCACATGCATCCGCCCTCCTCCCAAAGCTGCGTGGAGCGTCTCGTGCTGCCTCTCTGCGGGACACAGAGAGGGATGGCGACTAAGAGACAGAGTTTTGCTTTTTTTTTTTTTTTATCCTCTCGGAGAAATGCAGCAGCAAAGTACTCGGTGTTCTGAACTGTTATGGCTCCGGACACTAATAGAACATGAGGGGGTCCGTAAAAACGGAAGGGTCGCATCTCATTAGGTAGAAAAGGAGAAGGGGACCCCTGTGCCACTTTGAACTGGAGCGTAAACTTTCTAAAAATAGGCTCTGAGCCTATGGGAGTATGGGATTGATTAAAAAAATTAGATGTTAGGGTGCAGAAGCGTCATGACTGCTGGCCTGGAACTTGGTATTGAGATGTTGAAATGACTTTTTTCCTTTTTTTTTTTTTTTGTGTTGGTGTCTTGAAATACTCAAGCATGGGAAGATGTTTAGTGGAAAACAGAAATTTAAAGGGTCATCTTTGTGAGATGTGTTTGTAGTTCAAGTATTTTCAGTGCCACGTTGGAGAACTAGCATAGGTCTCTTGTCATCCACAGAGTTAGGTGATGCTAAACAGACACTTAACTTGTGCCCCCCTAAGTTGTTCTTTATTTTCTGGCTGTTCATAAAGTGACATAAACAACTCTTAGGATTTTGTATTTCTATGATGATGATGGCTTTGATCTTTTCCACTCTAAAATAAAAATATTGTGCAGTAGAGTGGTGAAATGGGATTGCATGTTCTGGTGAGTGTCTCTGAAGAAAATAAATACACTCGACTCTGTTACAGGTTCAGGTAGCATATGGTAAACAAAAAGCACACTGAATAACTAGAGTAAAACGAACTATTGAATAACTGACTGTATGGATCATGAACTGTTGTGGAGGTCGTGTAGTGTATTACCATGAACTGAAGCTGTCACACGTGTAAAAGTAAATGGAGGTTGCATGAAACTGGATGCTAAGCATTGTGTGTAACTTTGTTGGTCAAATGTAAGTAACTTTTTCTTTCCTTTTCTTTCTCTCCTCACACCACCCCTGTTTCTCTTTCTGGATTGCTGCTGCACCTGCACGGACTCGTTGCTGCAATGGTTCAAATTCATCGTTTCACTGGACTGCTTTTGGCTGTATTCTATTGACATCATCAACACTGGAAATGATGGAAATGTGTTGTTTACAAAGTAGCTGTAAGTATTACATTGGTAATGATGTGTTACAGTTATTGTGGAAAGAGAAGAAGCATTAGGGTTTTAGTAGGTGAATTGAAACTGAGCTGGTTGAAAATCAGGAAGGGAAAACATGTAAGGAGAAGCCACTGTAAGTATTAGAAACATAAGGTTTCACCTGGCACAGCCATCCATACAGTGGAAGTCAGTGCTTCAACAAAAAAGAAGTAGTAAGTAATTTCTTCTAAAAGCTGTTGCAGGGATTTAAGAAACTCAGTTCCTGGGGTTTTTTTTGGTCCATTTAGAAGTGGAAAGTTATGAACAAATACAACCATTTAAAAACCAGTATGTTCGCAGTTTCAATTTTGATTGGTATACCAGAAATCTGAATCTGGCATTTGACTTCACTTTATTTAAAAGGCTTTTTCCTACATAGTATAAATGCTTACATTAAATACAGCATTAATGTCAAGTGTAACGCTTCATACATCTTTCTGATCGGTAACATTTGTATTTCGTTATCTAAAATTGCGGGTGTGAACGCCATAGACCTGCTTAACAGAGCAAATGACCCAAAAGTTGTTGATTCTTGTTTAGCCTTTCATACTCAGTTGTACTACTAAGAACTTTAAGAATGCTATCCTAAAGGTGAAGCTATTATGTGAAGGGGAAGAGATATAAAAATAATTTAAAACAGTAATTATATGTAAACTCATTCTTTTAAGCAAAAGAAGTATTGCCTAGGTTTGATGAGGTGCTGAGTTGTTTCTGGTAAGCATTACATACATTAAAAGATATGTAGGCATTAAAAGATGCAGGTGGTTGACAAGTAGAACTATAAGGAGTGTCTGACTGTGATTAGGTACTACATCTGGGAGAATGGATAGCAGTTTCAGATCCTTAATAGTTATTAAGGACCTACACAGTTAAGGAGCTCTTTAATACCATAAAGAGCACCCATCTGCATGTCATGTAATATATCTGAAGCATTGGCTCCTACTCAAAGTTTTAGATTTTGACAGAGATTATTCCTTGCATAGTTGTAGTTGTTGTAGCAATAGATTTGAAAAGTTAAACAGTCTTTGGATTTTTAAATTCCTGCCTGATTTTTTTTTTAATCTTTTGAAACCTTACAGATGAGACTATTGCCGCACCAAAGGCTGAATTGAAACAAAAAGCATCTTAAAAAAAAGAGTTTCTTGATGACACAAGGCAAACATTCCTACATTTAGAGAAGTAATAACATTTGTTGCATTGTGTGTATTGAAACTATAACACCTAGCTTTGCCTGGCTGCCATTAGATGTTCCTCTCTTGTTCTGTGAGTTAGTGAGTTCAAAGATATTGCCTTTTTATAAACTTGAAGGAGAAATGATGTGTTGTGTTACCACTAAATGAGAGCTGGTACAAATTTGTGCTAGGATTAAATCTGTCTTTTTCAACGTAGTACTGCTAAGTTTGGACTTCTCAGACTTAGTTAAATTTGATGATGACACCAGTGTAGTGTGTCTTTGGAGTGGTGTGGCATTGCTTGAGAGTAATGGTTTGTTTGCCAAAGGCAGATATCAGTTATGTGACTTAAAGCAGTCAGTTTATTGACTGGTGCTGTCAGCTTACAAAGAAGCTAGTTCTTCTTGCATTCAGTGCTTTAAAAGGGGTAGTGGTTTTTTATTGTTTCAAGGAATGTTTGCTTTAATTAAAAAAACCCAAACATATATTTTTAAAACTGTAGGAGTTACTAGTGTAATAAGTTTATTCTGTCAATTTTAGAAAAAAACTTCTAAATAAGCATAAGTCAAGCACATACCAAACTTAAATTTACCATGCTCTGTCCCATATAGAGAAGTTCTGAGGTAATAGTGCCTGTAGTAGAACAGGTTTTTTTTTTTCCTAATTATTTTTTTGAATTGCTGCATCCTCTTGAAGATAATTTAAACTTGTAGGCAGCGCTTCAGCTCTGTGGATGTCCATAACTCTCTTAAGCTCTGAAATTGAGGTGGTATCAAATCATATCCTCTCAACTTTGGATGGACATAAAGCCTGAAGTTACTGCTTCATGAGAAACAGTACCTCATGTTGTTTAAGTAGACAGTCTTTTCCGAAAAGATTTTCAGATTCTCTGTAAAAGAACTAAATAGTCTTGTCTCACAAGACACAGTCCTCAGTCCATGCTGTGTTATTGTAGATCTAGATTTAACATGAAGCCCTCCAGTTGGGTGACCTAGAAGTTGAGGGTATCAGGTTAGTCCCCATCGTATCGGAGCAGTATCCTCCTGACTCTTGGGAGTACAGGAGAGCTGCGCTTACGCCACTTCCCTGCCTTTCAAACGGGCATCAAAACATAGTTGATTATGTTTTAATCTGTTTGTGCTTGTACGCTCTGATGCTTGCACAAGCGTAATGTGGTAATTGCAGTTGCTCAAAATACTGTTAACAAAAACATTGGCACAGAAAGTTAGCTGTACTATCCAGTCAAAAAAAAAAAAAAAAAAATCAATTTTTCTCATTTATTGTTGCAGTTCATTGCTCTGTCTTTGATTTAGGCAGCTTAGGTTATTGCGAGGTTGGGTGGGTAGCACCTTTCTACCAATGTGAAAATGAAGTGAACATTTAAATAACTAAAAAAAAAACCAAGCAAAATAAGAAGTTATGAGTTTTTCTTTTAATTTTTTTTTTCCTAAATATCTCTTTTATTAGCAACAGAAGAACCTTGAAGGATATGTGGGGTTTGCAAATCTTCCAAATCAAGTTTACCGGAAGTCTGTGAAGAGAGGATTTGAATTCACGCTCATGGTAGTAGGTAAGTTTCTTTTTTTGTTTTGAGTGGCAATCCTTAGAAGTATATTGACATGGTTCTTAAAATGACGTAAATATGTTTTGCACTATCTCATGAGAATATATGGATCTTCCTCTTCTAGACTGTTAAATCTAGAGTGTTTAAAAAGAATGCGTTATCTGATATGCAAGTAGATGAGGAGAATAATGAATGAGAACTGTATAGTTCATAGGGTCTAAGAAAAAAGATTGGTGTGCATCTAGTCTAAAATGTGACTTGCAAGTATTATATCAGTACACGTAATTTGAACTTGGATTTTCATTTGAATGAAAAAAAAAAAAAGAACTGCTTTTACAGTTGAGCGCGACACAGTAAACTGGGGATCCAAAAGTAAAGTTGGAATCTTCCCTCACACATAACCAGCCAGCAGCATCCTGTATATCCTATACTTCTGTGGCCACAAAAACTGTACTACAGAATCAAAGCTTTAATTTGAACAGACCTTTCTAGTTTGTAGAGTTGCAAAGAAAACCAAATGTAAACAGTGCTTTCCCTATGGACTACAGAGGGTGGGAAACTATAGTTAGTATGGGTGAATAATGCCATGCATAATGGTTCCTCCCTCTCCTCCTAGGACACCTGATTTTCTTCTCTCTTCCCCTCATCTTTTGAGTTAGTGTGACAGTAGACTGTTATTAAAGTTGAGTACATTTGTGTACTACTATGGACTGGATATGTTACTGAGTTTTGACGCGCTAATGGTTAAAAGAATAATAATTTAAAGGAATGTTTTGTAATAGCCAGCTGTCTCCTTGTTGATGTCTGCCTTTATGGTTTGTTATTTGGCTGGCTTGATAATGCCTTGATGTTTTGTCATCAATACAGTGGATATCTTGTGCAGTCGTTATGGATGTGTAGCGTGTTGCATAACAGTACCATTGACGGAGTTAGAAATCAAGGTCAAATTGGTGAAAACTCCTTGTAGATCATTTATAGCTTTCTTTTGATTACAAACAGTTAAAACTTCAAAATTTGAGGGTTGTTTTTTTTCTTTTGGAACTTGATTACAGGTTCCTTGTAGTCTAACGTCCAAGTACATAATTCGTTATTTGGTGCAAAACTCTTAACCTGAAATATTAAATAAAATATGCTTTTCTGCTATCTGCAGGAAAAAGGTGGGGAGGGAGGGAACGAACTGTCTTCATATAGTACTCCAGAAAAGGGTGTAATTTGTACTTTGAAGTTAAATTCTCACAGAAAGCAAGTCGCTTAAAGCACAGGTAGCAGATGCAGTATTAAAACTAGAAAAAAAATGTGTAAAATTACCTTGGTATTCTTATTTTTGCCTGTAGTACACTCTCATAGTACAGTGCCTATAGTACAGTGTTTGCACTTAGAACTGTAGAAAATGGTGGCTGTCAAGAAGAAAGGTTGGTCCAAAATTAGATTGAAAATGAGATGTTGATGTGAAAATTCTGTAACTAGTTTTACTTTTAATATTTTTGTACTTACTACTAAGTACTACTAAGACTTACAAATGCATCTAATCTCTCCTTCCAACCCCCAAGTATAGAAATCAGATACTTGAAAGCAAGTGTTTAAACAAAATGATGACTGATCTTTTAGTACTCGAACATCTGGGGAAGGGCTTGGGGGGGATGTTTCAGTGATGTCTGGTAATACTATGTCCTGAAAAAATGTATCTATTTTAAATAGGAAGATGAAATAGTGTATTACTGCTCACTTTTGTTGGTACACATTGTAATGTGCAATTAGATTCTTAGACTTCTCATGATTTATTGCTGCATTCATCCTTTGAGAAAGTGTACTCTGACTTGGTTTGAGATCTCTAGCTGACGTTCTACAGTTCTGGAGTAGTAAATGAAATTGTCTACACTTATTAAAACTTGAAAGTTTTAGAATGTAGTGCTAATCTGGATATGGTCAGTGCTGGCTGAATAAGAATACTATTATGGGGGGTATATATAAGCATATATATCTCTCGGAGATAATCTAAAATATTCTCTTGCTCTTCCTACTCCCAAGAATCACATGTGGCTTTTACTGTAGATTGGACAACAACTAGTCTGCTGGCTGTGCTTTATTTAGAGGTACTTCGGTGTCAGTGTGTTGCCTGTTTGTTCTGAAATGAAAAAAGAGGGGAAAAAAAACAGTGCTTGTGGCTGCTAAACAGGCACATGGAAGAAAACAAACCATGTTTGGGATCTGTGATCTTTGCGTCCAGCTATTTTCAGGTTTCTGTGAGACTTCATATTGCAGCTAATGCATTTGCATAGAAACTATTTTCCGGTTCTCCATCTAGTCTGGAGTTAGAATTAAACTTCGTAGGTGTCCATAGGGTGATGTCTGGCTCCTTTGTCTTGAAATGTGTAGTATAAAAAGTTGCTGGATGAGCGTTTCGGGGGGGACTTGCCAGTATGTTGTACAGCTGTACTAACTGTTGTAGAAACAATTCAGTTTTCAGCTTAACTATCACAGAATCATCATGGTTGGAGAGGACCTCTGAGATCACCAAGGCCAACCATACACACAGAAAAAACCTTCTACAATCTTGGGCACTAGAGCATGCCCTGAAGTGCCACATCTCCATGTTTCTTAAATCCCTCCAGGGATGGTGACTCCACCACCTCCCTGGGCAGGCTGTTCCAGTGCCTGACCACCCTCTCAGGAAAGTCATTCTTCCCAATATCTCATCTAAACCTCCCCTGCCCCAACTTCAGACTGTTCCCTCTGCTCCTGTCATTATTCCCTTGGGAGAAGAGGCCAACCCCCCACCTCTCTACACCCTCCTTTCAGGTAGTTGTAGAGGGCAATGAGGTCTCCCCTCAGTCTCCTCCAAACTAAACATGCCCAGTTCCCTCAGCCTCTCCTCGTGTGACTTGTTCTCCAGACCCCTCACCAGCTTGGTGGCTCTCCTCTGGACACGCTCCAGTACTTCAATGTCCCTTTTTCAGCACGTTGTCCTTCAATGTGCCATCTTTTTACCCAGTGAAGAGTACACTTGTCTATGCCCTGATTCTCCAGCTTCTCCAGGAGAATGCTGTGGGGGACAGTGTCAAAGGTAGACAACGTCCACAGCCTTTCCCCATCCAGAAGATGGGGTAAGATACTACATAAGATGCTTGTCACCGAGGAAGTAGTAAGTACAGCATCAACAGAGCTGATGACGTTTCCAGTAAGAAATTTTGCAGGGAGATGGGTCACTTCTACAGAACTTTTCTTGTCCATAAAGCATAAATGTACTCCGTAAAACGCATATTCCCCAGGCTGCTGAGTTGCTGTCATCACCCTGGAGATGATGGGGCTGCCCATAGCGCTCTGTGGTGGCTTTTTGAACTTCTATTGAGCCAGTGAAGTTGGAGAGAGGGCTTTTAAATTTGTTGTTTGAATAGTGTAGAGCATGGTTTCTGGAGCAGGTTCAGGACATAGATGCTCCTTGTCTGAGCTGATTGAAGCTGGATAGGGACATTGATCTGGAAGTGGCTTCATTTCAGCTCTGTGGGCAGCACTCTGTCCTCTAACTTGCTCTTGGAGTTAGGACTCAGTAAGATTCCTTTACTTGAGGCTCATAATGCTAATGAAGTCTTTTCTGTAAATATAGTTGCTAATTTCTGGGTGTTCTGGCATTTAAATGAAATGTAAACGAAGGGTGAAGTGCATATGAACTACACACGTATAACAAGTTGATGTGAAAGTATCTTTTTCATATGTAATGTTTTAAGAATCATCAAAAAGTTAATCTTAATGGGAAGTGGGATTACTTTATAATATTTTGCCGTAATAAATATTTCAGTGTTTCTATCTCATTAATTGTATTTATGTTTTCTCTAAGTTCTATTGATTCGCTTAGTAGCATTTCTGAACTTTTCTTAGGATAACTGAAGACTAAAATAGCTCTTTTTGTTTTCCTTATTGATCAGTTGTCATTGGACGTTGATTTGTCTTTAAAATCTTCATGAGACAGTGAATTTCGCACTAGTCATATTCAGAAAGGCTCATCAGTAGTTTAAATCCCCGCTACTTCTGAAATGGCTTGGTTTTATAGAATAAAACTTAACAAGCACGTCCTCTGAGGATAAGACATAAAGTAGGCAGAAATATGCATTAAACTGAGCTTCATTCTTGATCCTTTCAAAATAAGACATTTAAATAGTAATTTAAAACAACTAATCCTACATCTGAAATATTAAAGCTTGCCAATGGAAAAAATGTCAAGTTTCCCTTGGGAGGCTGCTTCCTTCATAACCTTGTGTAATCTCTTCCAGTATAAGACAGTTGTTGAAACGCTTGAGAACCTGATGTAAAGCTTTGGTCTGGTTGAAATCCAAAGTGTATTCTCTGTATTTCTCTGCTAGATAGGTTTTTTGGAGTACATGCTTCAGAAAAGAAAACTTCCAGAAATAATACTACCATGGTTAGTAGCTCCCAGTTAAAGACAACCTTAATTGTGCAATTGTAGTTATGTCTGTTTATTAATATAATTACACTCGCTTAAGTAGTGGGCATGTGGTTTTGTTTCAGCCTGATGAGGGTGTAGACAAGCAGTTGCTTTTCAGTGTGTCTTTTTTCTAAACACTGAATCAGGAAATCCCTCCTTTGTTCTTGTATTGAAATTGTGCTGGTAACATGATTTCAATCAACACACAAGTAGCTGCAAAGTCATTACTTAAAAAAATTCTTCCACGTACTTAAGAATAATTAATTTGGGGTGACTTTTCCTAGAGCTATATACTTAAAGGTGTTCAGGCTTCATGAGCCTTAGTAAAGGTTGGACTCTTAAATTTTTTATTTTTTTTTTTAAATCATGTGATTTGCAAAGTGCAGAACACTGTTAGAGTCAAGTGACTTTCCAGACGATCTTTCTAGAGGGTTCCTATTTCTTGAAAAACTATTTGGTAGCTTTGACTTTGAAAGCTGTTTTGAAACCTCTCTTACATTAAGTTGTCTGTTTTGTTTTCTAATTCATGCTTTAGCCTTGTAGATCACCTGGAGATTACAACTTCAAGGAAAATGTCATACAGTATTGGCATAGTGTTTCGTTTGTAATTATACGCACGCTCAAATGTTTGGGTTTAAACATGACTTTTTGGCAGGATGCAAAGGACAGGGCTGTATTTTGCAAGACTTGAAGCTACGTTAAAGAGAAAGCACACTCATTTTAAAATGTTTTTATTGTTCACTGGAAAAAAACTTGAACTGATTTAATACTGGTATCTTCTGGTGATGGATCGTGTCCCGATTAGAATTACCCCTTTCATTTGTTCACTTTCTGGGGCAATTTATTTATCAAGCCAGCCAGTGATACCAAGAGCCTCAGATGCTCACAGCTACTTGTTCTTTGCTAGTCTGATATCTTCCCCCCAGTTTTAAAGCCAGGAACAAAATCATTAAGCATATGACGAATCTGGTGAGGGGTCTGGAGAAGAAGTCCGGTGAGGAGAGGCTGAGGGAGCTGGGGGTGTTCAGCCTGGAGAAAAGGAGGCTGAGGGGAGACCTTCTGGCTCTCTCCAACTCCCTGAAAGGAGGGTGTAGCCAGGGGGGGTCGGTCTCTTCTCCCAAGTCCCAGGCGATGGGACAAGAGGAAATGGCCTCAAGTTGTGCCAGGGGAGGTTCAGATTGGAGATTAGGAGAGATGTTTCCACGGAAAGGGTTCTTGCACATTGGATGGACTGGTCTGCCCAGGGCAGTGGTTGAGGCCCCATCCCTGGAGGGATTTAAAAGCTGGGTTGACATGCTGGGGGACATGGTTTAGTGATGGTTTTGATCAGAGTGAGGTTGATGGTTGGACTCGATGAGAGGTCCCTTCCGACCTGGACAATTCTATGATTCTATGAAATTAAAATGTGCTTTCTCTTAAACCTATTGGAGGAAAAAAAATAAGTGAGTTTTGGCCTTTTGAGTTCTTAGCTTCCCTGGGATATATTGTTATATTTTTGATCAGGGAGCCCTTCCATGTGTATAGAGTCAGGGGGATACACACTCATACATCTGTTAAAAAAAGGAAAAACATATTATAGAAAAGAACTACTAAAGCCTTTTTTATTTCTTTGGTGTGTCCTGCCTCCTCTTCCTGTGTAACTTCGCATCTTCAAAATATTTCAGTCCTTTTAATTCTCTTGTCCTCTGAAAACTGTCAGGTGTTCTGTGCTGCCACCCTGGCTGCAGCCTGTTTGGAGCTACCTGTGTGACACCTGACTGCCCGTGTGGTGGGGCCAGGTCAGACAGCAGGCTGTCTGTTCCCCAGGTACAGTTGTGGGTGGAGTGATTAACTTCACTCCGAAGAGAGAAATCGTGAACTATTTATTAAGGTGAAACAGTGATTTAAACAAAATTAGTAGTAAATGCAACAGTGTTTTATGAGATTTGATGGCAAGGTACACCTGATTATTTACTGCAGAGGGGATGGGGTCAGACAGGATGCCAGGGAGACCCTCCTCTTGAGTCTCGAGCTTCAGAAAGGACCCCCTGGCTTTATAAACTCCTTCCCAGAGAGGAGCCTGGTTGCAGCTGGATCCAGTCCTAGTCCCAGACTTGGTCAGTGGTTTATGTCTGAAGGAGTGCTGCACCTGGGAAGGAATAACCCCCTGCGCTAGTAGAGTTTGGGGCTGACCTGCTGGAGAATAGCTCTGAGGAAAAAGACCTGGGAGTCCTGGTGGACAACAGGATGACCATGAGCCAGCAATGTGCCTCTGTGGCCAAGAAGGCCAATGGCATCCTGGGGGGCATCAGGAAGAGCGTGATCAGCAGGCGGAGGGAGGTCATCCTGCCCTTCTGCTCTGCCCTGGGGAGGCCCCATCTGGAGCACTGGGTCCAGTGCTGGGCCCCTCAGTTCAAGAAGGAACTGCTTGAAGAGGGGACAGCAGTGGGCTACAAAGATGAGGAGGGGCCTGGAGCATCTCCCTTACAAGGAAAGGCTGAGGGACTTGGGGCTTTTTAGTCTGGAGAAGAGAAGGCTGAGGGGGGATCTGATCAACACCTATAAATGCTTAAAGGGTGGGTGTCAGGAGGATGGGGCTGGTCTTTTTTCCAGTGGTGCCCAGGGACAGGACAAGAGGAAGTGGGCACAAATTTGAACATAAGAAGTTCCACCTAAACAGGAGAAGGAACTTCATTCCTTTGAGGGTGGCAGAGCCCTGGAGGAGGCTGCCCAGAGAGGTGGTGGAGTCCTTAAGTGAGCATCCCCACTCAAGGGGAGATCCTGGCGTGCAGCTGCTGCCCTGTTGGAGAAGTCAAAGGGCTCTGGGGCTGCCCATTATTTATAGAGTGAGATAACTGACCTATAGGCATATTCTGCTGGGAATAAAACATCTAGGTCCCCACTCCAGACAGTGTTTTAGCTGCTTTGCCAGTCATCCCCCAAAGTCCAGGTGCAACTCATCACAGCTTCCACTGATGGTTATGGCTTGAGCAGGAGCTGGTGGGGGAAAGAGGAGGAAAAATGGGGAGAGCACACTGCCACAGGTACTCTCTCCGTAAAGAAAAGTAGTAGTCTGGGTTCTGGGTTCAACCGCTGTGTAGCAGATGTGGCTCCCATAGGAAACTAGATTAAAAAAAAAGAAATATATGAGGGAACTATTTTTAGTTGCAGGCGTTCTGTCGACAGAGTTACGACGTTTGAGTGAAGTACAGAAATAAGAAAGGCAGTTTGAGGAATTTTCTAGCCTTAAAAAAGAAAGTTTAGTGCTTTT
Source organism: Tringa tobata (assembly GCA_033628505.1). Taxonomy (NCBI): domain Eukaryota; kingdom Metazoa; phylum Chordata; class Aves; order Charadriiformes; family Scolopacidae; genus Tringa; species Tringa tobata. Next base: position 392,820 of record JAHREE010000324.1, on the reverse strand, counting down.
CATGTAGTGGTTCTGTGGATATGTGTTCCAGCGATGATGTCTACAGGGTATTAAAATTGATAACTTAATAGTTACATGTACCTGGATGGGGTTGCTGGAGCAAAATATGTGGAATGCAGGAGAATTGGCAGAGATCAAAATGAAAGTAGTGGAAAACTGGTGGGACTCAGAATGGAGCCGGAGTATTCCTACAGATAAGGCATTCCTCTCTTGATGGAGTAACGCCTCACCACCAGCATATCACTCCTTTTTGTGGAAAGATGTTAATAAGATTTTTTTGAGAAGGGAGGATAGATGAACTCTGAAGATCTGGCTGTGGAAAAGAAGCAAATATTTCTTCGAGACGTGAAAGGTCAGTAATGGTAACAGTGAGGTTGCTGGCCTGGAATGCATGATTTTCCACTGAGTTAATTTCAGGTGAGAGCTTGAAGTGTAGATTCATGTGACCACTTGGCTTCAGTTAGAAAATCTTCTCTCATACTTCTCTGTTGGTTGTAAGGGTGGGGTTTTTGACACTTCCCCCCACCTTTTGTAATGCAATGACATAGAGTTTGCAGCCTGCTTGTTCTTCTTGCCTCGTTTGTGGCATCTTCCTCTGCGTTTTTCTAATGTTGGGGAAAGAAACCAGCACAAAGTCTAAAACCTGATGGAGGAAGAGAAACTTTTTATGGTATATATTTAATCACTCAATATGAAAAAACCCACACTTTTTAATCTTAATTTTTGTAAGGCTCATTTTAAACATTTCTGTCACTGTGCAATAGCTCAAACTTATACTAAAGGATGCGTAAAGGCTCTGGTGGCCAGAAGTGAAGCTGGTATTTAAAATGATTGCTCTTCAATTCTCATTTTTTCATTGTTTGCAACTGCAACATTAATTGGAATTGTAGTGCTTACTGGAAAATTTTTAAAGAGCCTTTTTTTATTATTATTTATTTGCTCTATTAACTGTTTGGATGCAAAGCTTCTTGGGTAGATTGTATGAAAGCCACCTTCAGCATGGTATCTCTTGCTGGATGCTTGCTGCCATACAGATCTTTAGTTCTTACAGTTAACTTCAAGTACCAAGTATTATTATATTGAAATATTGTTTTGAAAAATTAAGGAAAGGTTTTTGTAAAGCTTTGGTGGTTTTTTTGAAATAAAACTGAACTGTGTGGCAGCATTTTTGTCAGAGCCTAATTTCTCTTTTATAATTCTTTGTTTCCTGGCAAAGGTTTTTGAGGGAAGAGACTTCTTCCTAAGTGTGTGGATGGGAACTCACAATTTGACAAAAATCTGCCTGTGACCCAGCTGACTTTTATTTCTTTAAACAAGGGAGGATTCGGTTGGGAACCTTTTCTTTTTGTCTATTTCATATATCATTTCCTTTTCAATCTCATAACAAGTGGTATGAGTTCTTTGACTTCTCACTGTATTTGAAACTGGGTCTCTAATAGATGGATTCAGGGAATTTAGCTCTGCATTGTGTAGGTGTCATCTTTACTGTCTCTCTCTTTTTTAAGCTTTTTGGAGTTTTTCATTACTTACCTACAAAATAATTAATCCTGCCATGGTATTAGCTGTCTTCAGGCCAGTTGTCACTTGCTGTGTTTCTGACTACATAAATATTTTTGCTCAAGGTAGTTTTTTCTTATCCTAGCTTACCAGTTTTTCATTTTGTCTCTAAATAAAAATGTCCTTGCTGATTTTACACCCTGGAAAATGTGCGCACGTGCAAACAAACACAGTTACTCTGTTGGTATTTCATATATTCTGGTACACTTGTTTATTGCGGGGAGATCAGCGTTTGAACCCGGTCCTTGTTCCTGTTGGTGACAGGTTTGTAGGTTGCAATTTAATCAAAATGAATGAATCTGGGGGTTTGATATATAGAATAAAAATAGTCACTGCATGATGTTCTAGTTATGCTTTTGTAGATGCTCAGAGATAATGGTGTTTAATGTAATGTGTGAACATAAATACATCATAGAATGGCCCAGCTTGGAAGGGACCTTTCAGATCGAGTCCAACCATCAACCTCACTCTGATCAAAACCATCACTAAACCATGTCCCCCAGCATCATGTCAACCCGGCTTTTCAATACCTCCAGGGATGGGGCCCTGGGCAGCCCAGTCCAAGGCTTAAGAACCCTTTCCATGGAAACATTTTTCCTAATCTCCAATCTGAATCTGCCCTGGCACAACTTGAGGCCATTTCCTCTTGTCCCATCGCCTGGGACTTGGGAGAAGAGACCAACTCCCCCTGGCTACACCCTCCTTTCAGGGAGTTGGAGAGAGCCAGAAGGTCTCCCCTCAGCCTCCTTTTCTCCAGGCTGAACACCCCCAGCTCCCTCAGCCTCTCCTCACAAGACTTGAGCTCCAGATTTCCCTTCTTAGAGAAGGTACCTAACTAATAGATATGTTCTTAAATTGATTATCAGGTAGCCAACAGGTTGGTTTTTTTTTATTCTATCCTCAAAAGTCAACAGTTGGTCCTGAGCCCTCATGGTGCATTGGTAGGGTGTGAGTGAGCTAAATGGTAGGCAGTAACCTGTTAGAAGTTGCACTACTACTGTTTCCAGTTCCTCAGGTGCCAGTTGACTACAGGACTGTTTTGGGGGACCATCTTTGCTACAAGCCAGGAGTAAGATTCAAAGTAGCAATCAGGTTTTTGTATAGGTAAATGCTGGATGAGTAGAAAACTGCATCTTTCTTCCTGTTGGCTGAAAACATTTGGCTCGCCTGCTGCTGACAATTTCATGAATGAAAAGGTTAATATTGTAAGCAAAGTGATATTCTTGGCTGGGGTATTTGTGGTCTAAATGTACAATTCTAGTAAAGCCACCGTGACTCACTGAATGTGACTCCTCTGATTCAATAAGCGTGTTTTCTCTCTGGCTGATTTTGCAGTAGTCAGTTCAGATCTTCACTGTGCATCCATTTAAAACTGTTAAATTTTCTTTCTTTTTCCAGTGTTTTTCTGTATGTAGCGTTGCATGCAACTGTTTCATTTTGGGGTCTGGATGCATTTCTGTAGAGATTCTGAACATATTTACTGACAAATCAGAGTTTACCATACTCTTGTCTAGAATTTCTTATATTTAAGAGAATTAACATAATCTCAGAAGAATTTTTTCACACTTCTATTCCCGTGTTGGGGCCTGATGTTTTTTCTAGTCATTTACCATAATATAATACTGAAGGCAGAAAATTTAGACTTATCTGTGGTTGGAGATGAGAAAAACAGCTTCAGCAGCCTCATCAAATTAGTTTTTCTGTTTGAGTTCTTGTCAGCCTTGACTTTCATCCCAGTTTTTCCCTGTAGGTAGTTTTGTTACACGTACCAAGAGCACAAATGTTAGAACTCCTGCGCTCCGTCTTGGAATGGTGCTAAGTTCCAGTCAGGGTTGATGTAAGCTGTATTAAGTGTGTAATGATGCCATTCAATGTAGTTCCTTCCCTCTGTTAAGCTTGAAGTGAAAGCTTTTTGGAGGGTTCTGACTTCCTAATTTCTCAAGCAGTTCTGGTTTTGTATCACTGAAATCTTGACTTCCATCGTTAACGAGGTCTTAAGGCAGAAATCCTGCTGACATAACCAAAACTACAGGTGTGTCAAAGCGATTGCAAAGTGCACCGTTCTGATACTTCTGTTCATGAAACTTTTGCTGTGAAGGCTAAATGAGTGGTTTTCATGGGGGAGGTGGTTCTCTAGAAGGGCAGAAATGGTCTGCAATTTAAGGGAATTAAACTCTTGGTCTTCTGCAGAACGAGAAGCGCCGTAACGGAAGGGCACAAATAAATGCGGGCTGGCTAAGGACAGCGAGTGACAGTTCTAACAACATCTGGCTCTGGTATTTTACTCCTTGTGATGCGTGAAGCAGTGCTGCTTTCTATGTAAGGTGACAGCTTCCTTATTTGAAAAGAATTGGAAGCGTTCCCAGGAGACATCTCTAACTGCAAACAGCAGTGCTTTTTAAAATAGCAATTTTGCAGTCTGAAGTCATTTGTATGTTAAGTTTCATATTTATGGGCTAATCCTGAAACCTGGGTCCATTTTACAGTATCCAGTTAGTTAAAAAAACAGTCGTTCAGGGATCTGAAAGCAGTTGTTGGATGTCTGTGGAGCACTTCAGCTAACGAGTGTTGTGTTAAAATGAAGAACTGTGCAACAAACCACTACTGAAAAATACAATTAGGAGATAAGTAGCTGGTGGCACTTGAGAAGTTCAAATGGTATGGAGCAACAAAGGGAATTCAGTGCACACATGCATTGATTATTATCAATGAAATTGATAATAATTAAATTATTATTATGAATGAAAAAGACCTGGTGGACACCAGGATGATCATGAGCCAGCAATGTGCCCTTGTGGCCAAGAAGGCCAATGGCATCCTGGGGGGCATCAGGAAGAGTGTGACCAGCAGGTGGAGGGAGGTCATCCTTCCCCTCTGCTCTGCCCTGGGGAGGCCCCATCTGGAGCATTGGGTCCAGTTCTGGGCTCCCCAGTCCCTTCCAACTCTAACCATTCTATGATTCTGTGGTTCTGTAACCAGAGGCTTGGTAACAGGCATTTCCATCACAGAAGAACAGAATCACAGAACCACATCCTCTAGACACCCACCCTTTAAGTATTTAAGTAGGTGTTGATCAGATCCCCCCTCAGCCTTCTCTTCTCCAGACTAAAAAGGCCCAAGTCCCTCAGCCTTTCCTCCTAAGAGGAACAACAGGGTTGACAGTTTTAAAGGACTCTGAAATCTTTGTGAATCTAATACCTTTTAGTATTTTTTTCTGACCAAATTTGTGTCCTGACATGCTTTGCAGTTGCTAATCGGGTAAAGCTATTCTCAGTTTCTCATTAACCAGATACTGTGAATATTTTATGAAAAAGTAGGGCTTTTAACCAAAGATTAAATAGGGTTGCCTCAGATAGAAACTAGCCTTCCTTTGCATAAAATGACAGTTCTTCTTTGACACCAATTTGAATATGCAGTGTGAAGACCTTTGTCACTGCATCTCTTTTTAAATAAACTGTTAAAGAACAGATGATACAATTAATAAGTAAGCCTGTAGTTCATTATCTTATTCCTTTAGCATTTTGAAATGGAGAGTTACTGCATCATTTTTTGTGCTGTTGGAAAACAGGGCAAGAACAGCTTTCCTATTACTAGTGAATAAGATAAAGTTCATGGCAGATGCAGAGAATTTTTTCTGCTTATTCAAATAAGGTTATGTTTGTGAACATTGTTTTATTTACCAGTTTCCTTACCTGACTGCTGCTGTCAGCTTAGGAAAAAAAATTTAAATCAGTTTCATGATGTTGACTATGATTAATATTTCAATAATTGTTTATTAAGTGAAATACTAATAAGTTTTAGAAAAGCCCAACGATCATGCTTCACTAACGATGCTGTGTTCTTCCTGTTTTCATATTTCTAAGTGGTTTAATTTAGATATATCTTTCTAAGTTTAGGTTATCCTCGACTTGCCGAACGTGAAAATAAGCACTAAGGTTAGGGCCCGAGGCTCAGTGAAGAACAGCCTTCACTGCCTGTATTTTGTGGGTTTGGGGAGGCATTTCATTAACTTGTTTTTTGTGCTGTTCATATTCGTGCTTTATGGAATGCTCTCTCTTGAAGGCACCCTCTCTTCCCGGGTAGGTGGTTAAAGGCTTAATTTGTGTTTTCATCCATAGCCTTGGTTGTAAAACTTTCAGTTCTCCAGAACCGCCATCCCTATCCAATCCATAATAAAGTGGTGGGATTTTTTGTTGTTGTTGTTGTTTTTCTTTTTTCTTATTGTTTTTTGTAGGTTTTTAATGAGGAGAAAGCTGTTTGCTAATTGTCCAGCCACTCAGAACTTTGCAGGTACACTAGAAGAAGAGTCAGTACTTCCTAGAAAAAACATCACATCTTAAAAGCTGTTAGTTTTCTTCAGGTGGGCACATTGTTCTAACAACACCTGCTGTCAATGTCCTTTATATGAAGCTTGAGGCTGGCTCTTACTAGATGAGAGTTTGAGAACCTCTAGCACTTACACCTCTACAGAAAAGATAAATTAACTTTGGTGCAGTTAGAAATATTACAGATTGAGATATCTCTTAGAGAGGTGGATGCCAAGTTTATACGTATAGGTATATGTATAGGTATATACCAAGTTTAGGTTGGCTGTAATTGCTGTATATTTGTACTCCTGAGAATTTTTCCTATTTTTTGTCTTTTTAAAAATACCTCATTTTTGTCACATAAGATATTTTTGGTGCGTATATTATTGTATGTCTGAACAACGTGACTGCCTCACTGAATGTTACCTATTTATTATGAGAGGCATAAGAGTAAGAAGTAATCTCTTACTTGTAATGTACTGTAGTCTCCCCCCTTTTTTTTTTTACATAAAGCCTCTAATAGTTGAAGTTTCATGATAGATTTTGTTACATACAGAGCAAAAGGATTAAAAAGCCCTCCGCTTGATAACCTCAGGGTTTTCTTGGTACAGTGAGAAGCTTTTAAATGAGGTGTCTTAAAAAAAAAAAAAAAAAACACACAAAAAAACCCAGGAGAAAAAAGCAACTGAGAAAATTTTATTTTCCATCAAAGAAGAGTAAGATAACGAAAAAGACCATCTTTGTTTCTGTAGATGATCACGTATGACTTTTTAGTCTTTTTAGTTGAATTGGGCCTTGATTATGTTTATGCTCCTGAGGATGGAAGATCAAGGCCCATACCTTCTATGCCTTTCTACCTGTTCTGTCTGAGCTGCTGTGTCACAGCAACTGTTGAGTATATTTAGCATCCTTTCATGTCCACTCAATTGTAGAGATCTTGTTTCTGATGTTTCTGGCTGCAGTTTTTTTTGTTGATGTACTTCGGATCCTTTCCAGAAGGCTCTTTTATTACTTACTGTTCAAAAACATCTTTAGCTCTTTCCACATATTCTAACAAAGTGAGTGCATATGTCAAAACATGTATATAGCTGCAGAGTTCTCCACTTCTAGAAGCAAGCAAAAGCTGTGGTTCCTGAAACTATTCTGGGAGAAAGTAAGGACTTGATATGCTGGGTGGGAAAGTACTTGAAAGGGAAGGGGAAAACAGAAGACAAAGGAAACTTCTCGTATTGCCCTGTAGTCTGGAGATGTGAATTCTGATTTGCAAAAATAATTAGTCATTGAATTTCCATGGATAAAAAGGTGGAAAAATGTGACTGGGATGGATATTCCTCCTGTGTGCTGCCCTCTGGTTTCGAATCCCACCGTTCAGAGTTAGCACTGGGTGTTCCCGAAGTGGAACCCATGTGGTTGGCTGGTGATACCAGCAGCATTGTGGCTTGTATCAGGAATAGCGTGGCCAGCAGGAGTAGGGCAGTGATGATCCCCCTGGACTGGGCACTGGTGAGGCTTTACCTTGAGTACTGTGTCCAGTTCTGGGCCCCTCACCACAAGAAGGACATTGAGGTGCTGGAACGGGTCCAGAGGAGAGCCACCAAGCTGGTGAGGGGTCTGGAGAACAAGTCCTATGAGGAAAGGCTGAGGCAACTGGGGTTGTTCGGCCTGGAGAAGAGGAGGCTGAGGAGAGACCTCGTTGCCCTCTCCAACTCCCTGAAAGGAGGGTGTAGAGAGGTGGGTGTTGGCCTCTTCTCCCAAGGGAATAATGACAGGAGCAGAGGGAACAGTCTGAAGTTGGGGCAGGGGAGGTTTAGATTAGATATTGGGAAGAATGACTTTCCTGAGAGGGTGGTCAGGCACTGGAACAGCCTGCCCAGGGAGGTGGTGGAGTCACCATCCCTGGAGGTATCTAAGAAATGTGGAGGTGTGGCACTTCAGGGCATGCTCTAGTGCCTGAGATCGTAAGGGTTTTTTTTTGTGTGTATGGTTGGCCTTGGTGATCTCAGAGGTCTTTTCCAACCATGACAATTCTGTGATACAGTAGGCAGAGAGCTGTGGTTCATAGAGAAGTTTCCTTCTAACTGCTAACAAAGGCAAATTTCTGTTCAGCCTCTTACAATTACAAAAAATTGCCACAAAAAACCAAGTTCTCAGACGGTACCCTGCTGCCCACAAGGATTTCTCCTGTCTCAAACCTGCTGAATACCAGAGCTTTTTGTCATCTTTCTTTGAGGTGACTGAAGTTTTTGCAAATAAGGGTAAGGGGACACATTGCAGCCACACAGTTGAGTGATAGAGGTGGTATGCAATGTTTCCCTAAAAGGTGCAACTTCACCCACCTTTTAGGGGACTGGCTGGCTGGGTGGGATGTGTGCTAGGCCTGGGTTGTTGTGCATAGACACTCTTTTCAGAATGAATGCAATTGCTGATGTTCCACTCGAGCTTTTGGAATCGGCCTGAATATTGTGTTGTAGGGCTTTTTTATAAGCATAAATTCTTTTCCATACCTCTTTCAGCAGAAGCTTTTTCTGCCATTTTTGTTACATGTGAGCTCTTTGAGTGTTTCCTCTTGAAGGGCTTAAGTGTGTTTTGGTCCTGCCCTTTCTATTGTCAAAGTATCACTACATGCATCGGGTAATCCTCTGGATAACTCTTTATTTTTTTTCTTTTTATTTTTTTTCTTCCTTTTCCGACTTGTATCGGTCACGTCTAAAGAAGACAGACAACTTAAAGGTTAAGTGCAGAATTAGTTCCTGCACACATGTGGGTGGTCCATTTGTTCATGGTCCAAATCGTGTTATGGATCTGTTGCCTTCTGTCGTTCTGAAGGGTTTTCTGGCTTTTTGCCGTGTAGCTTGTTGAGAAGCTGGGTCAGTTTACTGGCTTCAAAGGAGAGCATTTGGTATAATACTTTAATCTGAAGTCTCCATCTATTATGATCTATAGATCATAATAAATCAGCTGCACCCAGAGCAGCAGAACATATTGCTTTTCTTTTCAGAGTCCAGCATGGCTGTAAAGAACGTAAAAGAATACATAGGAGCTATTCCTAAGTTCTTTGCCACCTTGAGCTATTTTGACATGTTTCTTTCCACTCTAAGCTACTTATAGACCCTTCAGCGTAGGAATATGGATTTTTTTATTTTTTCATAAACAAAACCTGGATCTGGAAATGATGGGTCCGTGATTCAGCTGGTTTTGTAAGAGTCTTGCAAAGTAGCAAAGAAAACTCTGAATACTTTATATATTAAAAAAAAAAAAAAAATCCCAACAAAGCATGAGTTTTGCTAAAATGCAGTAAGGTATACCTTTTTTATTTGTGTGTATATGTGGTTGTGTAATGCTGTTTCTGAAAGGAGGTGGGGGGGGGAGGGTTGGTGGGGGTTTTTGTTTGTTTTTATTTTTTACCATGGCTATATTTCCTGTTGGCTATATTTGAGTTTATGCATAGTGACTGTGACTGGTACTATGTTGATAATTGAACTACTCAGGCTTGTCGAAACTACTCCAGCCTGCCTTTCAGAGCAGACTTCTGAGTATCTCAGTTCTAAGCCTGCTAATTAGTAGTTAGCATTGGTCATGTATCAAAAGTAAGCGCTGTTTGTGTGTGCTCTGAACAGGATGAATTACTAGAGCTTTCTGTATTGTGACATGCAAAATTTTCTTGGTATTTTTTGCTTGAGGGTCTACGAAATGTAGTAGCTGTTTAATGTTGATCCTTCTCACTAAGATGCACTGAAGTTCAAAAATAATATTTTATCCGTGCTTTTGGGAAGAAGTGAGTGGAAAAAGGTAAAGGCAAAAAAAAAGCTGCAGTGATGTGGGTTTTTTTTTTTTTGTTTTTTTTTTTCAGTAGTGCTGATTTATTTAGTTTTACATAAAGCTTGTATGTAAAAAAGGTTCTCAAATATGTTGTTTTTTTATGAAGTCCTATGAGATATGGTGCATAATAACACATGTCAGGTAGGAGTATGGTTGCTGTGTACTGTGCCATCCTTCATTTTCTGAACTGGGAGGACAGAGATTGCACTGTTTCCTCTCCTAAATTCATTTTTCTTGTCAGACACTCATATATACTTGCCAAAATACTACTCAAAATAGTCTAACCATATTCAATGACTTGTTGCTGCCTGGGTCAAAGGACTAATGTTAGAATTGTGAATAAAATGTATTCAGTGGGTTATCAAATCTCCGAGAGCAGGTAGGAGTGTGGTTGCAAAAATTGCATGGTTTTACATTGGCTATTTTGGGTTTGTTTTCTTGCACAGGATTCCTGAATAGAAGGTTGAGAGAACTAAATTCTCGTCTCTGTTTGATAGTGGAGTCAACTAGAATCATAGAACAGTTTGGGTTGGAAGGAACCTTAAATATCATCAATTCCAGCCCCTCTGGGCAGGGACACCTCCCACCAGACCAGGTTGCTCCAAGCCCCATCCACCCTGGCCTTGAACCCTTCCAGGGATGGGGCAGCCACAGCTAATCTGGGCAACCTGTTCCAGGGTCTCACCACCCTCACAGCAAAGAATTTCTTTCTGGTATCTCATCTAAATCTCCCCTCTTTCAATTTAAAACCATTACCCCTTGTACTATCACTACACTCCCAACTAGTTGGAAGTTCTACTTCCAAGGTACCAACATGATGATAATTTTCAGCTTTGGCTCTGTAAGGGGGTTGGCAAAGCACCACTGCCTTTTGGTGAGGCCAACAAAAGTGGCTCTTGACTTAAGGGGATCTGCTTTAGATGGTCTGAGAAGATGAGGACTAGGAGGTATTGCTCTGCTGTATGGGAAATAATGCTTCTGCACTTGCAGGAAAAAGGAGCAAACAGACCAACAGCAAGGCTCTTGGTAAGGAAGCTGGAGTTCAAAAGCATTAATGTAGAAGTATATGAAATATAATATAAGGAAAAAACTGTTTTGGGTGTGTTCATCTCTTGGTTGAATAAAAGTTTACTTCCTTACTCCCTTCCCCAAGCGTGGGAGGACAAACCTTTAAATTTTGAGGAAAAGGGGAGAAGGGAAGTCTGTTTCCTTTCCAGGATGAATATAAATTATACCCTTATAATTGGATAGTTTATCTTGGAAAAAGCTTTTAGATAACTGAAGCCAGCAGTGATTATGTGAAAGAGCCCTTTGAGACTGGCAAGTAATTGTGCATTCAGATTTAAAAATTAGTGCTTTTCTAGCCTAACTCTGCTTTGCAGATGTCTGCGTAACGTATCAGGGCTGGTTTTCCCTCGTACCTTTTGTCTGGCACCAGAACACGTGGGGTTTTTTTCTTCCTTACGGCTGGAAGGCTCAGTGATCATGTTGTCTGTTGTTCCCTTTAGCTCCACCACCTCTCTAGATGACAGTGGGTCCTCTTGAAGAATTTCAAAAGGTGCCAAAGACTCAAAATGTCATGTAATTATAGAGACGCTGCTTTTTCAAAGATCTTATAGGATTGTTTGATTTTTTTTTTTTTTTTTTCCCCCTCTTCCTGAGGGACAATATAAATAACCTTTTTTTTTTTTTTTCTACATTTGGTATCAGCTGGCTGATTAGTTACCCAAAGTGTTACTGGCCAGTAGGTCTCACTGGTGTTTCTGGTCTGGCAAAACAGCATGCTAGGTGGTTGCATCTATAAGGGAGTTTTAGCTCTGATCTTAATTCCATCTTTGAAGTGAATTTCCCCCTTTTTCCCCATTTACTGGGCTTTCATTCACATCACGGGGTGGTCTGGCAGCACATGAACTCAGTTTTTCAGAAAAAAAATATTAAGTCAGGAGATCCTGTGTAGGATTATGTCTAATAGGGTCCATTTGCTAATTACCATTCAGTCTGTCTGCCTTGAGGCTTATGCCGAGGATGCTTTTTGGGAAGAGAAAGAAGGAGGCAAGAGGGCTGAAAGAGGAACCTGCACTCACTGCCAGGTAGGAGATGATGGCCACTGGTTGCTAGAAAACCAAACTTGGTTCTACAAGTTATGGAAAAAATGTGTATAATAATAATGCATAAAATTTATAAACCTATTTAGAAGTACTTGCAATTAAGCCCATATTAATTGTTTACAAATGAAGACATTTTTTCTGAGCAGAGCTGTTGTAAAAGCATAAATGTGGCCTTAGGTGTAGTCAAGTCTTAATTGGTTCCTGTAGTACAACTTTTAATTCAAATTTTGCAGCGTTTGTCTTTTCTTGTGTGTAGGAAGTAGTTCATATTTTCTGTGGAGAGACGCTGATTTATTTAAAAGGAGAGGGAAAAAAAAAAGGTTTCTAGTAGCAAGTTTTAGAAGTCCAGGGGTTTTTGTGTGTAGAAACTCTGAGAATCTATAAAAGCAAATAAGGTATTTAACACGCAGGCTGTAAAGCTGTAACTTAAACATTCCCAGTTAAATTGAATTCATTAGAGTAGTTCTGACCACTTTTTACTTAGAGATTGCTGTATTAACTGTTGCAAACTTGGCAGCAGTAAAAGCTTCAAGCTTCTTCCTTCTTAATTCCATAAATGTGGAGGTGTTCAGCATAGAGAGGCAGCACCTGAGGACCTGCAGTGGCCTTGCTGTGTCTGCTTTGCCTGATGAGGAAATTAGCAGAGAGTCCTCTTTCCTCCTTGATGGAGGGTGGGTTTTAATTATTCCCCCCCCCCTCTGTTTTTTCCCATTTATGGCTTTTGAAGATGGTCAGTTAAACACATAGAAGCGGGCAGGAATGTAGGTATGATGTGCCTGTAGTAAAGCTGAGGGGATTCCAAACATGTCGTGAGTAAAGGCCAGTAGTTGTAATGATCTTTAAGATCCAGAAATTGTCCCTAACATCTGTTAGTGAAATCTCTTTAAAATTTGGTCAGTAATAAAGACTTGACCAATTTTCTTTTTTTTTTTTTTTGTGCTTCCATACAAAGGCTGGGAAATCCATAGAATCACAGAATGATGTGGGGTTGGAAGGGGACCTCTGGAGATCATCTACTCCACCCCCCTGCCAAAGCAGGTCCACCCAGAGCAGGTTGCACAGGAATGTGTCCAGGCAGGGTTTGAATGTCTCCAGAGATGGAGACTCCACCACCTCTCTGGGCAGCCTCTTCCAGGGCTCTGCCACCCTCAAAGCGAAGAAGTTCCTCCTCATGTTTAGGTGGGACTTATGTTCCAGTTTGTGCCTGTTCCCTCTTGTCCTGTCCCTGGGCACCACTGAAAAAAGTCTGGCCCCATCACTTGATGCCCACCCTTTAAATATTTATAGGTGTTGATCAGATCCCCCCTCAGCCTTCTCTTCTCCAGACTAAAAAGACCCAAGTCCCTCAGCCTTTCCTCATCAGAGAGATGCTCCAGGCCCCTCCATCTTTGTAGCCCTCTGCTGTCCCCTCTCCAGCAGTTCCCTGTCCTTCTTGAACTGGGGAGCCCAGCACTGGACCCAGTGCTCCAGATGGGGCCTCCCCAGGGCAGAGCAGAGGGGCAGGATGACCTCCTTCCACCTGCTGGCAACACTCTTCCTGATGCATCCCCAGATGCCATTGGCCTTCTTGGCGAATGCAGACATTACTGTTGTCCCATCATTTTAAAGATCTTAATGTATCTTTTTATGGGCTATTTATATTTAAAGAAGTAAATAATAATTAAAAAAAAATCTAAGCTTTGCGACTGGAAGGAGCCATGCAGGTCATTTGATCTGATCTCCCTCACTCATGGTAACTAGCCCTTTTAATCTTTGCAATGAAGCACCCAAAAAGCAAACAAAACCAAAAAAACCCAACCTTCCCGTATTCTTTTTGCTGAAATCTCTTCAGTAGGGCCAGTACAAGGGCTTCACGAGTGGCTGGTTGAAATACTTTATTTTTAAAGAAGTGTTTCAAATTAAATGTTTATTGAACACAGTTGAAATGACTCCTTTCAGAATGGTAAGTTTTAGGGAAAAAAATTGATCCAGAAATATGCTGGCTTTATATTTAGTCCTTCAGGATTGTTTTAAGCCGCAGAAATGACACAGCTCATGGTCACGGTGGGGAGAGGGGAAGCCCTTAAATCTAAGGAGAGGCAAGAGTATGCATCTCATTCCTTTTGCATGGAATGGAGGGAGGAGGATGCTCCTTTTCCAGTAATTAGGAAGATAGCTAGTAAAGAAGGAGTTTTTTATTTTTGAAATTACCATAGCTGGAGGGAGGTCATTCTCCCCCTCTGCTCTGCACTGGTGAGGCCACAACTGGAATCCTGTGTCCAGTTCTGGGCTCCCCGTTCAAGAGAGACAGGGAACTGCTGGAGAGAGTCCAACGTAGGGCAACAAAGATGATGGAGGGATTGGAGCATCTCCCTGATGAGGAAAGGCTGAGAGAGCTGGGACTCTTGAGCCTGGAGAAGAGAAGGCTGAGGGGAGACCTTATTCATGCTTCCAAGGATCTAAAGGGTGGGTTGAAGGAGGATGGAGCCGGACTCTTTTCAGTGGTTGCCAGTGACAGGACGAGGGGCAATGGGCACAAGCTGGACCATGGGAAGTTCCACTCCAATGTGAGGAAGAACTTCTTTGTGGTGAGGGTGGCAGAGCCCTGGAAGAGGCTGCCCAGGGAGGGTGTGGAGTCCCCTTCTCTGGAGATCTTCCAGCCCCACCTGGATGCCATCCTGAGTGATGTGCTCTGGGCAACCCTGCTTTGGCAGGGAGTTGGACTGGATGGTCTCTAGAAGGTGCCTTCCAACTCAGACAAGTCCATGGTTTCGTATGTTTGAAAGAGCAAGTCCAGTGTCCCAATAGAGACTGCAGTGCTGCATCTACCACTGAGAGGGTGGAGGATCTTGTGAAGGGTGACTTGGGTGGTTCAAGGTTATGTCAAATTATGAATAAGTCCATTGGGCATTTCAGTACCCAATTATCTCTGGAGCAATTGAGGCCTGTAATTCAAATTCAGCGTTATTAGAGATGAATGGGGAGGGGGAATAAAAGAAATTCATGGAAATTTGGAAGGAAAGATGATGTTTTGGAGGGGTGGTAGTGACAATCTTGATCTTTCTTTTACAGTCTAGATGAGTTGAGATCAAACTGTAAAAAGGACACTGTAAAAAAAAAAACTGAAAAGCACACTGTAAAGAGGAAGTTTGTTGTGGTTGTTTGTGGTGAGTTTCATTTCGGAAGGAATATTTTTGGGAGAGCAGAGGGCTTATTGATGTATGTTTTAACACAGGTCAGTGCAGCAGAGATTTTTGCTGAACTCTGAATTTTGCCTGAAACCATTTTCCACAGCTCTCTGATGGAGTCTGCTGTAGGACTGTTTTTTTCAGGCATGACTAGGCTACGCTGCCTGGTGCTGCTCTCCTGCTATGATACTCCATTTAGGACTCTTCTCCTTGTTTTCTCTCTGACTTCTCTGCGTGGCCTAATAGAATCATAGCACTGTCCAGGTTGAAAGGGACCTTTCAGATCATCTAGTCCAACCATCAACCTCACTTGGATCAAAACCATCACTAAACCATGTCTCTAAGCACTATGGCAACCCGGCTTTTCAATCCCTCCAGGGATGGGGCCTCAACCACTGCCCTGGGCAGCCCAGTCCAAGCCTTAAGAACCCTTTCGGTGGAAACATTTTTCTTAATCTCCAATCTGAACCTGCCCTGGCACAACTTGAGGCCATTTCCTCTTGTCCCATCACCTGTGATTTGGGAGAAGAGACCGACCCCAAGTGCTCAGTGTTTCACTGTTGAGATATTTTGTTCAGAAGCAGCATAAATTGGGGCTGCCTGCATATAACTGCTATTTTTGGATATAGATAGCAGTTTGTTTTCCAGTTTTATTCAAACTTCCATGTACTTCTGGACAGCTTTCCATTCTCCTAGTTCCCTTATTCCAAACCCAGGTTTTGCTGTTGATTCTTGTGTGTGTTTGCGCATTGGTGTGAAGTCTTGATGTTTGAGACCCCTTTCAGTGCAGCGTAACTACTGAACCTGATGGCTTCTTCCTTTTCATTCCCTTTCTTTTCAGCTGCTTCATTTAAGCCTTCATTTTTGTGATCTTGACTTGGCTGTTGCCTTGCCTTTGCTTTTGAGAACTGAGTTCCCGATAATGCTCTGGATATTTAAGTACAAAAAAATTGCTATTTTTTTTTAATCATAGTAACTTTGATCAATAACTGACATTATTGAAACTGTAAAAGTTCCCCTTCCCTTTTTCAAGGATATTGTTCTATGTAATGACCTATTTTAGCCATGGCATATGGAAACAGCTAGGAAGAATCCATGTTCTTTTTCAAAAACATTAAAATCAAAAATATGCAAATTCCTTGGCAGTTGGTGCCTTCACCATGACTCTCTTTTGTAGTTTACCTCATCTGGCTGCTTTTTTATCTTTCATATTGATACTAGTGGATTTCTTTGACGTGGCTCTTTTTCCACCGACCAATCTTATGTGGCAAGCTGTCTTTTTCTAGTCCTCCTTCAATCATTTTAATGTTGGTAGATGTGTAATGTGACCAGCATGAGGTTACCACTGGAAAATAACTACAGCTGCTCTCTCTAACATCCCTGGTTCCTTGGAGAGGTTTCCCATCAGAACATGGCAAGGATGATTAGCGTCACAGATGTTAATGGATAAAACACTTTACAGGAAACCACTTTCTTAAAATGTGGCACTGAAGTCACTATTAGACTTGTTTATTTCAAGGTTTGTGTATCTTATTTTTTTTTAGCTTTTCAGTAATTGCGTGTCTTTAAATTAAAACTGTAAAATTGAAATTAGTATTTTCATTGCCAGCTTTTTTTCCCAAATCAGGTTATGATGACTTTCAAGCACTTTTCATTGGGGTGGGGGGGGGGAGATGGGACGACAGCGGGAAAGCACCAAACCAAAAAACCCCCCCCAAATTCCCAAAACTTGAAGGGTTTTCTTGGTTAATGAAAACCAGAACAAAGTGAAGGGGAAAAAATTACACTGTGCATTCCATATGTGGTCAGCCTCTCTTCATGCTGTTTTTCTATAGAGCTGGGGGTGCCTTTTAGGTTGGTTGGTGGGGTTTGGTTTTTTGGTTTGGTTTTATTTTTTGAGTTGTCTTTACTGAGTTGTCTTTTTTTTTACAGATTCCAGAATTCCCTTTTCACACTGTTTCTTAATATAGTGGACAACCTTTTGAAGATGCTTGTATGGAAAAGTTTGGTTGATGTAGAGGGTGTCAGTTGTGTAAATAAGAGTCCGGAAATGGTTCTCCATCATTTTAAGTACTTGAAGAGGCACACAGGCCTCAGCTCAGTGACATTTATGAAGTGTCCTTCTGGTTTAATTAGGAAAAAACTGTGATCCAACAGTAGCAGATGTTCCTCTAGGCTGAAGTTGTGCTTTTAACCTGGCCTAAGTCTGTGCTGATGCTGGAAGAACTAGTAGCAATTGACCCAAGATGGAGTAGCATGCAAATCCAGCTGGAGAGGTTTCTGGGAGCTGCAAGGAAGGTTAGTCTTCAGTTCAGTTTGCAGCATGGCAAAAGAAAAATCTTGTGTCGTTGCAAAGAAAAAGTGGCATGAAGGCTGGGATTTAATTTTTTTTGGTAGCAATACGGATTGAAACGACAGTGATTAGGCATTTGTGTCAGAAACTTGTCAAAATGAGCCTTGGTTGCATTGAAATAATGCTTTTTTTTTTTTTTTTTTGGCTAAAAATATTCAGCGTTGTAATTACTGACCATCCTGTGGTGGTTGTAATGAAGGATCTACGTTTATGGCTGAGATTATTTTGTCTTGAATAATTTTAAGACTTCTATAGCTGGAAGAGCAGCTTATGTTCTGGATACCTTGATACTAAAAATTCTAAATGAAGTTATGCACAAGTCAGTCATATAGGATGTGATTGAAAAATAATCCTAGGGTAGTGTTTAAAAATTGTGTTTTGTGGATTCTGTATGTGTCTGAAATTCTTGAGAGCTCAGAGGAAGAGCACAACCTATAGCACGGCTCAGCTCAAGCCATGCATCAGATCAGCTGATGGTAATGGCTGCATAACTGCAGTTTGGCCACATGCTTTTGAGTTGACACTTTTTTGTCCATTCCTCTGGGGAGGAATAACCCCCTGCACCAGGACAGGTTGGGGCTGACCTGCTGGAGAGCAGCTCTGAAGAAAAAGACCTGGGAGTCCTGGTGGACAACAGGGTGACCATGAGCCAGCAATGTGCCTCTGTGGCCAAGAAGGCCAATGGCATCCTGGGGGGCATCAGGAAGAGTGTGACCAGCAGGTGGAGGGAGGTCATCCTGCCCTTCTGCTCTGCCCTGGGGAGGCCCCATCTGGAGCAATGTGTCCAGTTCTGGGCTCCCCAGTTCAAGAAGGACAAGGAACTGCTGGAGAGGGGACAGCAGTGGGCTACAAAGATGAGGAGGGGCCTGGAGCATCTCCCTGACAAGGAAAGGCTGAGGGACTTTGGTCTTTTTAGTCTGGAGAAGAGAAGGCTGAGGGGGGATCTGATCAACACCTATAAATACTTAAAGGGTGGGTGTCAGGAGGATGGGGCCAGTCTTTTTTCAGTGGTGCCCAGGGACAGGACAAGAGGAAATGGGCACAAACTTGAACATAAGAAGCTCCATCTAAACATGAGGAGGAACTTCTTTCCTGTGAGGGTGGCAGAGCCCTGGCAGAGGCTGCCCAGGGAGGTGGTGGAGTCTCCTTCTCTGGAGACATTCAAACCCCACCTGGACACATTCCTGTGCAATCTGCTCTGGGTGGACCTGCTTTGGCAGGGGGTTGGAGTAGATGATCTCCAGAGGTCCCTTCCAACCCCATAGCATTCTGTGATTCTGTGAAGCATTGATTGTTGCAGCTGCCTAGTGCTGTGTAGGATGAAGGCAAGTCTTTGTCCCTTGCTTTAAAAAGAACAACTGAAAGTTTTGTAAATGACACATTGTAATAGCTGCCCAAACAGCAGATGTTGAGAGATAAAGAGTATGTCAGTTTTTCACTAACTTACTAAGTTTGTATTTTTTTATTCATTGCATTTGACTGAATGATTTAGGAATTCATGTAAGAAAATATTTTACGAATTACTTTTTGTGTTTCTTCTGCCTAAATTCAGTGCATACCATCCTCACCTTCTGTAAAGGACAAGCCTGTGGCTTACTCGATCCTGTGTCCTTGGCTCTGGGCTGCGTCCTCCCTGTCTGGCAGGAATTCCAGAAGGAATCCTGGTCCATCTCCTGTGTCTGTCCTTCATGCTTATCTGCTGCAAAACATAGTGAGCTCCCTAAACGGGTCTTAGGATATCACTTTGTCATCAGACCTATCCATTTTCCTTTCGGCTTTGTAAATAAATGCTTCTGTTGTTGGCTGTAAAAGCAGCTCAGTTTCCCTCTAAGTAATTATTAGGAAACTAAATAGTGGTGGCAGCGATGTGACAGCAATGGCTTAGCACTTGGGCAAAACAGTTCTCCTCACCGCGTTAAAAAGGGTGTAGTCTTGACAGCACGAGCATATTCCAGCCTACCTCAGCCTTTCTTAGAGATGAACCACCTATTTTTATGACTCCAGTGGAAGCTCAAAAACCAGGACGCTGCCTTTTGGGAACAAAAGCATGTAACCACCCCGACGTAAGGGAGGAATCAAATCTGTGGATTTTGCCAGGGTCACTTGGTGGCAGCGGGATCAGTGGCAGCAGCATATCCAGCAGAGCACGTCTCACAGGTCCTTTTGCTTCTTGACTAACACTTAGACCAACTGCTGAAAAGCAAAATTATCCTAACTTGCAAATGGCTTTCCCTTAACTTTTTGTTCCTTATTGCCCCAAAATAGTATCACTGGGGTAGATCTGCAGGATTCTGTAAACTATCTGTAACTTTCTCTTGCTGCTTGAGCCAGTTCAGTGTCTTGTCCTGACATGGTTTTGTGTGTCCTGCCTGCAAGAACGAGTGCTTCCAAAGGCATGGAGAGAAGGCATCAAGAGATAAGGTATAAGATCTGGAAAGAAGTTTTGACTGGCACTAGAAATCTTCGAAATTCAATCTTCTGGCAATTTTTTGTGAGCTGGTTTAATAAAGAATGTCCCACCTGGCAGATTTTGAGAGTGCTCAGCACTCACAGTAGGTTTTACTGTCCTTATGTGTAAATTTTCAAGGGAAGAGGTGGAGCAGTGTTGAGTAAGTAGATGTAGGTGCTCTTTGAAGAGTTACATTGAGATTCATTAGTTTCCAGGTAAATATAAATAATTCTATTTTTTTTGTCCTTTTGCAATTTTGTGTGATCACAGAATCATGTAGATTTGGAAGGGACCTCTGGAGATCATCTAGCCCAACCTTCCGCCAAAGCAGGTCCACCCAGAGCAGGTTGCACAGGAACGTGTCCAGGCGGGTTTTGAATGTCTCCAGAGATGGAGACTCCACCACCTCTCTGGGCAGCCTCTTCCAGGGCTCTGCCACCCCCAAAGGGAAGAAGTTCCTCCTCATGTTGAGGTGGAACTTCTTATGTTCAAATTTGTGCCTGTTTCCTCTTGTCCTGTCCCTGGGCACCACTGAAAAAAGACTGGCCCCATCCTCCTGACATCCACCCTTTAAGTATTTATAGGTGTTGATCAGATCCCCCCTCAGCCTTCTCTTCTCCAGACTAAAAAGACCAAAGTCCCTCAGCCTTTCCTCCTAAGAGAGATGCTCCAGGCCCCTCCTCATCTTTGTAGCCCTCTGCTGTCCCCTCTCCAGCAGTTCCTTGTCCTTCTTGAACAGGGTAGCCCAGAATATGCCTTAGGGCTATCAGTTGGCTGGGTTTTTTGATTAACATTCTGCCTGAGCTGCTTCACCTTTCTTTCCTTTTGCTCGAGTTGATCTGTAATACTTCTTGCTTTGAAGTGGAAGGTGAGTAATAGAAGCTGTGCTGCCTTTAAGGTGTTGAACCCTGTCTCTGCACCAAGTGTTTTAGTCTTACAGATTTAAATAAACCCAACCATGCTTTCCTTATTTTCTCATCTGTGTGTAGATAGCTGTATCGGTTTTATTTCTGCCCAAGTAATGAAAGATCCTGCTGTGACTAATTAATCTGTGATCTGTTGATTAATGTACCCTTCATTCTTGAGCCAGCAAATGTTAGGAATTATGTCCTGGAAATGCTGTGCAATTAGTTGTCAATAGTAATGTATAGATTGTATAAAAGACAATTTTCTAGTTCTTACATCTTTCTCTCTCTCTTTTTTTTTTTTTAAAATTCATTTAATTGGGGAATTAATTGTATTTGTCACTGTGTATGTCTCCAGAGAGCAAGTCCAGCTCAGCAGCTTTCTCTAGCTAGATAATTCTTCCAGACCAAGCAGTGGTGGTCTCAGATGTGTGCTTTGTTAGGCTTAAAGAGAGCACCCTCCTTCAGCATCTTCACAACTGGTTTTGTTCCTCTTTTCTTTCTTTCTGAAGCAATGTGGGTTTTTTCTTCTCTTGTGAAGGCTCTTTATTTTGGTGTGTGCTGGTTATGGGCTTTAACCATAGAAGGTTTGTGCTCCTTGAGCTCTACAGCTTCTGTCATTTGCAGTTGAATCCCTTAACCCAGTTATTTCACAGGGAGCTTGTACATTCAGATTTTCCATGTAGGTCAGTTTTGACAACTTCTCGTTGCTTGTAATGTCTGGGAAACTGCATTGCAGTATGACTACAGCTTGAGCAGACGTAGGAGTTTTCTTTTAACTGATACAGAAAACAAAGCAAGGTGAGCTTTGGCGAGCTTGGGCTGCAGCTGCTAATTGCCTACCTGGAATTCCATGCAAGCTTGGATGCTGACACCCATGTTGTCACATATCAGCTGTTGTTGGTACTAGATATGGGGGGGACTAATGCTGTGGGGTGGTTTGTTTTGTGGTTTTTTTAATCTGCAGTCATGCTGAAGAGCTAAAAATGAAGAGGAACTCGTGATGTCAAGTCCTTGGTTTTACTAGATTAAACTTCTTAACTACTGAAAACTTGCTTGCTTTGCCTCGTGTTTAATTAAGCAACAATCCTATTTTAAATGGCTATTTTGCAGACACGCTGTTTCTCAGGATCACAGACCTGTTCAGCAAATGTGACTGTCTTCATGAAGTGCCACATTTTTTTTTTCCTTGTGAATTGTTCATGGTGTTTTGTTGCAGAGAAGAGCTCTAGTTTTAAATGCAAATTTCTACATTTACCCTCCCCTCTTTTTGTGAACCTGTAGGTTTGACTTCCCTCCTCTGTCTGGTGCCTTCTTTCCCTCATTTTCCCATCCTCAAGCCTCTAACACCCTGGTTTGCTGGATCGTTTTCTGCCTCACCGTGCTGCATGGTCAATTCAAGGGGAAGTGGTGGATTGGGAGCAGGGGACAGTTTCTTTTGGCAGCAGATAGTGTCACCTGTGAGGTTAAGCCTTTGTTTCATGGGTATTTATTACAGAATCACAGAAGTTTGGGGTTGGAAGGGACCTCTGGAGATCATCTCTTCCAACCCCCTGCCAAAGCAGGTCCACCCAGAGCAGGTTGCACAGGAACGTGTCCAGGTGGGGTTTGAATGTCTCCAGAGAAGGAGACTCCACCACCTCTCTGGGCAGCCTCTTCCAGGGCTCTGCCACCCTCACAGGAAAGAAGTTCCTCCTCATGTTTAGATGGAGCTTCTTATGTTCAAGTCTGTGCCCATTTCCTCTTGTCCTGTCCCTGGGCACCACTGAAAAAAGACTGGCCCCATCCTCCTGACACCCACCCTTTAAGTAGTTATAGGCGCTGATGAGATCCCCCCTCAGCCTTCTCTTCTCCAGACTAAAAAGACCCAAGTCCCTCAGCCTTTCCTCATCAGGGAGATGCTCCAGGCCCCTCATCATCTTTGTAGCCCTCTGCTGTCCCCTCTCCAGCAGTTCCCTGTCCTTCTGGAACTGGGAAGCCCAGAACTGGACCCAGTGCAGAGCAGTGCTGCTGCTTCAAGGGAAACTAATAGTACTTGAAAAATTCCACCTAGAATCTGTTATCGTATTCTTCTGAAGAATATACTTCTCTTCCCTGCTTTTAATGGCTTTTCTGAATTATTTTAATGGCATCTGTGACAAGAACCATGTGCCAAGAGTCTGTCTTCAGTTATTGCACTTAAAATTTAAATTTTGCTCTAAGAAGGTTGATGAAGTTGTCTTACTGTATCCTGAACGCTGAAATTCTGTTGCTGTTGATAGAGTTGCTGATACAAAAAAGTGAATTTCTTGCTGGTAGACTTCCCTGTTACTGTGTTTTGCTAGGATCAGCTCTGTGATTCTAACAGATAGTACTTCCCTAATTTATGCTCTGAATCCAGGTTGTGAAATGGTGGAGCTTTGGCTTTCTTTCCTTTAGAAATGTCTATAAAATACAAAGTGGAACTTCTGGGGAGATTTCGCGTGACTCTGCCCCGTGTGGAACTGGTGGATGTGTGGGGGCAGCAGTGGTGCTGCTCCTCCTGGTGGGTTTCATTTGGATGTTCTTACGTGTTTATGGAAACGGTGGTTTGTATTTCCTAGAGCGCTGAAGGCAGGAACTATCCTGTGTGAAAGCTTCTAAAATCAGCTTTAAAATTCAAAGCATCTTGCCGTCTCCATTTTTGTGGTCATCTATAATGATATGGCAGAACATCGTTCCCCCTCAGCGAGAGGATGGTTCCATCGTACCGTTCGGTGTATTTCAGGCTCTTTGATCATTCATGGACCTTCCCTTTTGTATAAAAGCAGAAAAACCCCCTGTGACAGTGCCCTCAAAACCATTGCACGTTTGCATAAAGCTGCAGGTGCTGTCGTGCACGTAAACTGTGAATTGTGTGAGGATGAAAGAAGATGAAATGCATTATTTTTGATGTATTCTGACAAGCTTCCTACCCCTCTTTGAGTCACCAGTGTTAAGCTGATGAGATTATATTTTAAGCAAAACCTGTACAATAATTAGAATTTTATAAAATTGAAAAAATTCCATGGAAAAAACTGGCTCATCTGCTAAAAATAAAATATGCTTTGATGTAAACATTCTGTATATGTGAGTTATGGAGAAGTACAACATTTTTCTGTTGAAATTGATCCCCGTATAATAACTCTTTGGGACTATCAAATGCACTAAAAGCCTGCCCCCTCACATCCTGGAAGAACCATATTGTTGGATATCTTCATTCTGATAAATGCAGCTTGTGTTTGGCTCTTTATATCAAGTAACGATAAATACAGAATTCTACTTAGAATGCAATGAAAGCTTTGGAAAAAAAATAATAATGTACAATTTGTGGAAAACTCATTTACCCTGGGACACTGGGGATTGGTGGCTTGTCTCTAACAAGCCACAAGCCCCCACTGGGTTGAGTTACCTTCTATCCAGAGCTGTCAGCAGTTAATGCACCTTCTGAATCCACAATTCCTACCATTCTCATTTAGTGGATATGGTGATGGAGACTGGGTTATGGAATTGTTGGGAGTTGGAAGGGACCTCTGGAGATCATCTCCTCCAACCCCCTCCCAAAGCAGGTCCACCCAGAGCAGGTCCCACAGGAACGTGTCCAGGCAGGGTTTGAATGTCTCCAGAGAAGGAGACTCCACCACCTCCCTGGGCAGCCTCTGCCAGGGCTCTGCCACCCTCAAAGTGAAGAAGTTCCTCTTCATGTTTAGATGGAACTTCTTATGTTCAAGTTTGTGCCCGTTTCCTCTTGTCCTATCACTGGGCACCACTGAGTTATGTGGTAGCTAGAAGACATCATATGGTGCGTTGTCAGGAGAGGCAGCATGAATAAATAGCAGTCTCCAACAGGAGTGGCATGGAAAGCTGGAAGCTGGGTTGAACTGGGCTGCTTGTCCATTCCTTGTAGGTATTTGACTAAGAATGGCGGAGGTTGAAAAGTTGGAGGAGTTTGGAGATATGCCACATTCTCAACGTGCCACAACAACAAACAGTGAAAAAATCATTAATATTTAAGGATAACAGTTCACTTCTGTTATCATAGTGAGGAGACGCGTGCAGTTTCAACTTCTGTGTAGTAATAAAGTCATACGAAGATCTGATGGATAGAAGTTGAATTAGAAAAAAAAAATGTCTTGAAGACTTGCAACTTAGCTGTGGGTAGATTCTCTAACTGTTTCTCACAGATAAGGATTTCTGGTTTGTTTACAGGGAGTGATTTGGAAATGAAGGTGAAATATTCATATAGCTCAGTTGAGAACCACCCGAATTACTGATTTTATTTTTTCATCTCTGGGGCATTGCTTGCCCCCCCTCCCATTCCCATGATTGCACTTCAATGTTCCAGTTTTTTCATTATTAATTCTCCGTACTTAATCCGCTTTAATATCATTCTGGAGCATGTAAAACAAGTTTTGCAAACCATTTGAGTGGTTGCAGGTGCTCTTTTCTGAGCCCTAAATATGTGTTTGAGGTAATAAAAAAAAAAAAGCTGAATGTATTGGGGTAGGATTTTTTGGTCTCCCTTCTCATGTGTCATCTAGTATCATCTGTGTAGAGAAAAAGGGAAGTACCTGGTCACTGGTTTGTTCACAGAAGAAGAAATTTTGCTCTCCAAGGTTAATTTTAACTGATGTGTCATGTGCTATGTAGATAAAGAGGCTAATTGTTGATGGGTTAACTCAAGTGTATAAGAAAAGCTCCAAGATTTGTACAGCCATTTAGAAATCCCTAGACTTGAGAAGGGTTGGAACTCTTGCTAGTCCTGGAAAGAGCTGAGAAAACATTCCAACGCCTCATGTTGAAAACAGAAGACATAGGATATTTCTATAAATCACTTGCTCTAATTTAAGCAGCTAGATAGAACTGCATCCTGAGGCATCGGGGAAGTTGTTACTGCTGAAATGGTTCTATCACGCCGCATCCTTACGCCACTTCATATAATGGTGAAAGGGCAAAATCTCATCAGAAATGCTTCCTGAGAGCAGGAAGATGCATTTTATTTGGTATATTTTTTTTTCTTCCATACTAAGACAAAGTAAATTCCACTTGTTTTCCCTCTTCTCTTGTGTTTTGTTATATCTGTAGCCCGTTGTATCCTTGGAAACCGCATTCCCAGCCTTCCCAATAGGGAATCCTTTCAGGTGAACTTGGGTTGAGCGATGTTCTACGTGGGAAGAACCAGAGGGATTGGTTTGGGTTTTTTTTTTTTTTGTTGTTGAGGTTTTTTTTTTCCTTACTATGTTTCTAGCTAAGCTCAGAACACTTTAACGTGTCCATAAAGAATGCTAGAATTGTTCAAATACATTTAGTTGCTTAAATTCTGCTTCCCCTGTAGTCAGAAGAGGAATGCCTCTTTGCTTACAGCAGAGGCAGCGTGACTCCCTATGGTACAGTGTCAAATGTTGCACTTATGGTTTTTACCTACAGTTTCAATGTAATTGGTTCATTTGATATTACAGCCATTTACTACCATCCTAAGTGTGGACTGTTACGTGATCTAAGGCACAACTGCATCCAGGATTGGTGTATTAACGCAAAGACGTGTAATAGTGGTGGCAGTTAAGCATTTTAAACTGTTTTAATTGGCACTGATTAAAGTTAGCTTGGGTATGGGTATCTAGGATGATGGGCACATGTGAGGATGAGGTGGGGCATAAATTTCCTTTTCACTAAAATAAACAATCTTTTCACTAATTCCAACTCAAAACTGCCTTCCCATCCTTGAGATGGGAGAAACAAGCCTCAAATCTAGCAAGGTGAAATGCTTCAGCAGTTCAGGAACAGCTTGGTGTGGAGTGCCACAGCTGCAGTAGCCATCTAGGGTGAGCTGCTGATTTTCCACTGCATTCTTTCAAAGCTGAAAATCTGATTTCCATATGTTGAGTTTCAATGGCAACTTGACAAGCAATGTGATTTTTTTCAGGAGAAAAAAAAAAAATCAGAGCCTTCCTCTTGAGGGATTCAGGCAGGTGGATGAAAAGCCCTGCAGTTTAACTGGAACAAGACATGCATCTCAAGCAGAGTTGTGAGGTGTGGAGAACGTTAAATGAATGGTTAAAGTTGGAGCACTGTGTCCAGCTTTGGAGTCCTCAGCACAGGAAGGACATGGATCTGTTGGAACAGGTCCAGCAGAGTGCCACGAAGATGACCAGAGGGCTGGAGCACCTCTCCCGTAAGGACAGGCTGAGAGAGTTGGGGTTGTTCAGCCTGGAGAAGAGAAGGCTCCAGGGAGACCTTATATTGGCCTTCCAGTACCTGAAGGGGCTACAGGAGAGATGGGGAGGGACTCTTGGTCAGGGAGTGGAGCCATAGGACAAGGGGTGATAGTTGTAAAATGGAAGAGGGGAGATTAAATGAGATACTAGGAAGAAATTTTTTGCTGTGAGAGTGGTGAGAGCCTGGCCCAGGTTGCCCAGAGAAGCTGTGGCTGCCCCATCCCTGGAGGGGTTCAAGGCCAGGCTGGATGGGGCTTGGAGCAACCTGGTGTGGTGGGAGGTGTCCCTGCCCAGGGCAGGGGGGGGTTGGAACTGGATGATCTTTAAGGTCCCTTCCAACTCTAACCATTCTATGATTCTGTCTCCTTGTTCCTTGGCTGGTGCAGCCCATCTTTCTGGCTGTAGCCAGGCACTGCCCACAGCAGGGGTTTAGCTCGTCTGTCTCACAGGATGGGGCTGGAAGAACTAGCACTGCTAATGAGGTAACCAGCCTGAAGGAGCTCCAGTTGCAGCATTTCATCAGCTGCTAATCCGTTTACAGTATAGCTAATCAGATTGTTCTCTTCAGTGCTGCAGAGACTTTGAGCTACACTGTTGTAATGGAGCTGGCTGATGTGTACAAGCTAGCTTGTGTGTGAAATCCAGCTGGCTATCGCAGCGGAGACAAGGTCTTGTCCTCTGAGGTTCCTAACTACTTTCTGTTTTGTAACTCTCAATTACTTGCATTAAGCCAGGACATGTATCTTAAGTTGAGAAGCTTCCACATAGAATCACAGAATGCTGTGGGGTTGGGAGGGACCTCTGGAGATCATCTCCTCCAACCCCCTGCCAAAGCAGGTCCACCCAGAGCAGGTTGCACAGGAACGTGTCCAGGTGGGGTTTGAATGTCTCCAGAGAAGGAGACTCCACCACCTCTCTGGGCAGCCTCTGCCGGGGCTCTGCCACCTTCACAGGGAAGAAGTTCCTCCTCATGTTTAGGTGGAACTTCTTATGTTCAAGTTCATGCCCATTCCCTCTTGTCCTGTCCCTGGGCACCACTGAAAAAAGTATTTATAAGTGTTGATCAGATCCCCCCTCAGCCTTCTCTTCTCCAGACTAAAAAGCCCCAAGTCCCTCAGCCTCTCCTCTTAAGAGAGATGCTCCAGGCCCCTCCTCATCTTTGTAGCCCTCTGCTGTCCCCTCTCCAGCAGTTCCCTGTCCTTCTGGAACTGGGGAGCCTAGAACTGGACCCAGTGCTCCAGATGGGACCTAAAAACTTTCTGAGTTTTTTCTGTAAATCAACCAGTGTTTGGGGATGGGGAGGATTGGCAGGTTAGGTTTTTTTCTTTTCAAAGCGTGCGGGTAAGGCAACTCATTCTCCTCCCTCAGTGACAATATGTCACCAGGACTTAATTTGCACCCAAATTCATTAGTTTAAGAGCAAATTTCTGTGTGCCTGTGTCCTTTTAGGTCAACATCTGAACAGCACTGCAGGTAGAAACCTGCAGTTTTTTCCTTAGTTCTTGCGTCGGTGTGAATTGTCGTGTTGAAGTTGTTTCTTTACAACAGAAATCTAAGCAAGAGACTTGTCTCTTTAAATATATAATATGTAGTTGATCTGAAAGTCTTTCTCCTGTTTCTGTAGAGCTGTAAATGCAGGATAAGTTTTGCTGTAGGAATTGTAACTGTATTTGCTTGGTTGGTAATGGCAGTAGTGTCTCCAGATTCTTTAGCAAGGCTGACTTACTGTTGCTGATGAACTAAGTACCTAAAAGCAAATAAACAAAATGTAATCCCCCATCCTTACCCCAACAACAACAAAATTCCCAGACGAACCACACAGTTCTGGAACTTTGTTTTAGCTTTTGTGGCTTTAGGAGTTAGACCACAATAATCTCAATCTCTCTTTTTTTTTTTTTTTTTTTTTTGTTGGTTTGTTTTTCTCTTCCCCCCTCCCTTTTCATCCCCCAACAACAGGACCCTCAAACAATAAAATAATACTTGGAATAAAGGAGATAGCTTAGTCCGCTTTGGTGCCGTGATAGGAAGTAGTATCAGGAAGATAAGTTGTTTATAAACTTAAATGTGAGGCAGTATCATCTTTGTGTGTTGTAGCGGGAACGATGGAGAAGTGCTAAATGTGTTCAGTACTTCACATGATCAGGAACTTGAATGTCTAAAGAATCTAGCACTGAGAGTTGGATTTGCAAGGTTTTCCTTGAAATTGGAAAAGATGATAGAATCTTAAAGCTTTAAGAGTGAAGGGCATGTTTTCAGTCCGCTTCAAAAGTATTTGGAATGTAGACTGAAATGTTTATACTCTGTGATGCTCCTGGTTTTACTAAAACTGTTCTGTTTTCTTCTAGGTGAATCTGGACTGGGAAAATCAACATTAATCAACTCATTATTCTTAACAGAATTGTATTCCCCAGAGTATCCAGGTCCTTCACACAGAATTAAAAAGACTGTACAGGTATGTCTGGGTGAAAAAAACTGCAGCTTGAATGATATAACTTGCAATTTAGCAACATGTAGATACAGTTTTCACATAAGCACCTCTATTTCAAATAAGTTCAGCCAGCATGTGAACCACTAAGAAATATTCAGTGTGACTTCAGTATCCCTTAGCTGCACAAAACTTCCAGGTTATGAAGTTTGTTGCCTGTTGACATGTGGAAGCTCTGAAGTGAAGTACCTTGAAAGGGAAGCATAACCCCCATTTTCAAAAAGGGGAAAAAAGGAAGACCTGGGGAACTACAGGGCAGTCAGCGTCACCTCT
Organism: Tringa tobata; assembly: GCA_033628505.1. Classification (NCBI taxonomy): domain Eukaryota; kingdom Metazoa; phylum Chordata; class Aves; order Charadriiformes; family Scolopacidae; genus Tringa; species Tringa tobata. The sequence continues at coordinate 363,185 of JAHREE010000324.1, read as the reverse complement.
GTGCCTAGCAAGATCATGGAGCAGATCCTCCTGGAATCTCTGGTAAGGCACATGGAAAATAAGGACGTGGTTGGTGACGGCCAACATGGCTTCACCAAGGGCAAGTCATGCCTGCCAAATCTGGTGGCCTTCTATGGTGGTGTTACAGCATTGGTAGATAAGAGGAGAGCAACAGACATCATCTACCTGGACTTATGCAAAGCATTTGACGCTGTCCCACATGGCATCCTGGTCTCTAAATTGTAAAGGCATGGATTTGATGGACAGACCATTTGGTGGATAAGGAACTGGCTGGATGGCCTCACTCAGAGGGTTGCGGTCAACAGCTCAACGTCCCAAGTAGATGCCAGTGACAAGTGGTGTTCCTCAGGGGTTGGTACTGGGACCACTGCTGTTCAACATCTATGTTGGGGACCTGGACAGTGGGATAGAGTGCACCCTCAGCAAGTTTGCCAATGACAGCAAGCTGCATAGCATGGTCGACACACTGGAGGGAAGGGATGCCATCCAGAGGGACCTGGACAGGCTGGAGAGATGGGCCTTATGTGAACCTCATGAAGTTCAAGCAGGCCAAGTGCAAGGTCCCGCACCTGGGATGCGGCAATCCCAGGCACAAAAACAGGTTGGGCAGAGAATGGCTGGAGAACAGCCCTGAGGAGAAGGACTTGGCAGTGCTCGTGGATGAGAAGCTCAACATGAGCCGGCAATGTGCACTGGTAGCCCAGAAAGCCAACTGCATCCTGGGCTGCATTAAGAGAAGCGTGGCCAGCAGCAGGGCAAGGGGGGTGGTTCTGCCCCTCTGCTCTGCTCCGGTGAGACCCCACCTGGAGCACTGTGTCCAGCTCTGGAGTCCTCAGCACAGGAAGGACATGGACCTGTTGGAACAGGACCAATAGAGGGCCACAGGGATGACCAGAGTGCTGGAGCACCTCTCCTGTGAGAGGACCTGGAGCACCTCCAGGCTGAGAGAGCTGGGGTTGTTTGGTTTGGTTTTGTTTGAGGTTTTGAGTAAGGCTTTTTTTAATCCAATCCCTGAACCTTGAATAATTACCAGAGAGCCAGGAAATTGCTTACTTGATCTAACGAGTAATTTTTTTTTGTTGAGTATATTTGTAGTACGATGTTTCTTTGCTTTCAGTTACTTGTAGTGATGAATGAAAAATCAGGAAGAAGAACATTTTAAAAAGGAAACTGAAACTGGCTTATTTCATTGTCAGTGTCGAAGTGAGGATAAAATTATTTCCCCCTACAAGCTTGAAAATTGTGTGTATGTGTATGCAAGTGTATGTGTGATGTGGAGGAGGTTCCATTCAAATATTAAATCAAAGAATTAACAGCAGGAGCTGCTGTCTGGATCCATGGGGTTTATATTCTTTGCCAGTGTAAAGCTTTCTAAGTTGAGGATGTCAAGAGTTTTGAAGGGTAGAGATCACAGAATGCTGTGGGGTTGGAAGGGACCTCTGGAGGTCATCTAGTCCAACTCCCCTGCCAAAGCAGGTCCACCCAGAGCAGGTTGCACAGGAACGTGTCCAGGTGGGGTTTGAATGTCTCCAGAGAAGGAGACTCCACCACCTCTCTGGGCAGCCTCTGCCAGGGCTCTGCCACCCTCACAGGAAAGAAGTTCCTCCTCATGTTTAGGTGGGACCTCTTATGTTGCCTGTTTCCTCTTGTCCTGTCCCTGGGCACCACTGAAAAAAGACTGGCCCCATCCTCCTGACACCCACCCTTGAAGTATTTATAGGTGTTGATCAGATCCCCCCTCTCTTCTCCAGACTAAAAAGACCCAAGTCCCTCAGCCTTTCCTCCTAAGAGAGATGCTTCAGGCCCCTGGAGACAGATCACCAGAGCATCCTAAAATCTGGGTGGTAATAATAGCCTGCTCTTATATGGTGGGAATAACTTCCTGATGAGGAGGTTTAGAAGAGTCTCCCATACGTTAATGCAAACTGTGGTTTGGGCTTGAAAACAATTGTAGCTTGAAGTTGTTTCCTGGGGCAGGTCCTTTGTATTCATTTAATGGAAAACACAGAAAAATGGTTACTAGTGACTCGGTGTCAGATGAATTCAAAGGAAACTTCTTCAGAAATGATGAGGCATGAAATACGTTTTCTCCCATCATTATTTGACTTTTTTAAATGGCTTATGGTAAAGGCCTGTTTAATCCATTAAAATTAGTCGAGCTGTAACAAGCATCAAGTCACGAATGCCGTGTAGTGACTGCCAAGGAGACCCGTGTGACCCAGTTGACTGGAGTGCATGGGAAAATGGCCGGTCGGAGGAGACTTTTTATTAAAAGTTTTAAATTCCAAGACTTGAACTAATGTTTTCCATGAATCCCTTGGGAATACTTGTAAATCAGATGATAGGATGAAGTTGGATGTTTAACTGTGAATGACACCAGTTTACAGTGATTTTCTGGATCTTTTCCAGATGTTCCTGCTTTCTGTGCCTTTGACCATGTATGGACATACCCATTTAGGTTAGAAAAATGCAGCTTTACAGAGGCTTGATGGCACGTTCTTCACCTACTGTCTCTCACCAGCAGTCTCTAATGCTTACAATATATGGTGGATATGGTCTGATTGTCCACAATGTGAGCGTAGGGTATCTAATTTGATAGATGATATCTGATGAACTTCAACAAAGGCAAGTGTAGGGTGCTGCACCTGGGGAGGAATAACCCCCTGCACCAGTACAGGTAGGGGGCTGACCTGCTGGAGAACAGCTCTGAGGAAAAAGACCTGGGAGCCCTAGTGGACAACAGGGGGACCATGAGCCAGCAATGTGCTCTTGTGGCCAAGAAAGCCAATGGCATCCTGGGGGGCATCAGGAAGAGTGTGACCAGCAGGTGGAGGGGGGGTCATCCTCCCTCTCTGCCCTGGGGAGGCCCCATCTGGAGCACTGGGTCCAGTGCTGGGCTCCCCAGTTCCAGAAGGACAGGGAACTGCTGGAGAGGGGACAGCAGAGGGCTACGAAGATAATAAGGGGCCTGGAGCATCTCTCTTACAAAATGAGGCTGAGGGACTTTTTAGTCTGGAGAAGAGAAGGCTGAGGGGGGATCTGATCAACACCTATAAATACTTCAAGGGTGGGTGTCAGGAGGATGGGGACAGTCTTTTTTCAGTGGTGCCCAGGGACAGGACAAGAGGAAAGGGGCACAAACTTGAACGTAAGAAGTTCCATCTAAACATGAGGAGGAACTTCTTTCCTGTGAGAGTGGCAGAGCCCTGGCAGAGGCTGCCCAGAGAGGTGGTGGAGTCTCCATCTCTGGAGACATTCAAACCCCGCCTGGACACATTCCTGGTGGACCTACTTTGGCAGGGGTTTGGACTAGATGATGTCCAGAGGTCCCTTCCAACCCCATAGCATTCTGTGATTCTGTTGTTTGATCAATTCATGGTTCTTGTTCTGTAGGGTTTTGAAAACCCTGCTGTGATAGCAAAATACCTACGTGAATTTATGGAAAGTAAGAATCAATTTAGATCCTCACCACCCAGGAAGATATTGGCAGGGTCTGCAGAGATTCACTTATTGCAGGCCATTTGTCAGGAAGGTGACTTCACAAATTCAGCCAAGCTTCTATTTTATAAGCATAAAGAATCGGGGGGGAAAATGTTTGACGTGGCATTTCTGGGGATCTCCTGACCTTCCTTTTCCTTTGTTATAAACACATGTTGAAGATAATGTTTTATTAATTGCTTCTTTTGTAAAAGCATTCCACTGTGAGTGCTTAATAATTTAATGGTTCTTGCTGGGAATTTTTGTGCTGGAGAATAAAGCTGATACCTTCTAGTGCTTGGCAAGAGTACAGCTCTTGGCGTTATCATCTCTAACATTTTGAAAGTGTTAGGAGTTTCTTATACTTGGGGAGAGCGTGGTTATAGGAGGGCTCTGTGGTCACTATGTGCAAAAGATAGTAAAAAGAATGCAAGGAATCAGAAGTTAATCTCCTGTGTGCTAAAGCTTGTGAGTAGTAAACTCTTGGCTGAGTTGACTGTGTGGCTGGGGATTTACTCGCTGGAGTTCTGGTATGGATTGCGTGCAATAAAATTTCTCCACAGAACTCTTGAGGCTGGGGGAAGATGCATTCCCCACAATTAAAATAGAAGTTTTCAAAGCACTGCGTGTGTTCTGAGGTTCTCATGGCTTTGGACTGGGTGCTTATGGAAAGATAGGAGTTGTACAGTTAGTGAGAGGGTACCTTGGTGGTGGCTTAGGCTGGTGGATGTGGGTTGGGTTTTTTTTTTTTATTTCTTTATTTTAAACCTTCCTAACTTTGCAGTAAGGCCTGTTCAAGTAGGAGATTGATCTTGGAGTTGGGGCAGGGCTTGAAGTCCACCCCAACCTGAGTTCTTTTGTGACTAGCATCCAGGTAGCCCAGTATTGGGGAGGGGATCTTGTTTTATGAAGCTGCTTTACTGATATTTTTCTGTCTTTTTGTTGAGTGAGGAACCAGCTGCTGCCAACTGCATGCTGTAGACAGCTGTAGAGTATGTAGTTGAGTTAATTTTTTGAGACCTATCAGTGAAAGGGTCTCAAAGGGTCATCTGGCTCAGGTAGGATCCCTACTGGTGAGTAGATAAAAATAGCATCCTGCACACTCAGATTAAATATGGAGCTTTCTTTGCAGTTAATTACTGTTCTCTGTGTTTCTGTATATTCTGAATTAGAATCAGTGTTTCGCTTGTGCAAGAGAGAGTTAGTTTGACTCTCTGCAGAGTATTAATTTGTCTTGTAGATTGATATTGCATCACGTAACCAGTGATTGCAAAGGGTTTGCGAAAGCATCCAGGTGTGTCTGTGAGAGAGTCTGCTTCACCTTTATAACTAAGGACGTGCAAGCTCTTAAGCAGCATCGATACCATCTCTCACATCTTGAGTAGGTCAAGAGACCGTCCAGCTAGGGTTGATTGTCCAAGTTTCTGCTCTCTCAGTAATGAACTCTCTCGGAGTTCGTTACTGAATGTTCTTGCAGGTGTTCACCTAGTTAAATCTAACTTCCTTTTCTCGCCTCGGTTAGGGTTCAGGAAGCTTAAGAAATGTTAAGCAATGAGCAACAAGGTGGCATCGACATCTGCCAACTCGTGTGTGGCTCTGAATAAATGGCTCACGTGGTTATAGAATCACAGAATGGTTAGAGTTGGAAGGGACCTTAAAGATCATCCAGTTCCAACCCCCTGCTCTGGGCAGGGACACCTCCCACCAGACCAGGTTGCTCAAAGCCCCATCCAACCTGGTCTTGAACAACCCCAGGGATGGGGCAGCCACAGCTTCCCAGGGAGACCTGTTCCAGGGTCTCACTACCCTCACAGCAAAGAATTTCTTTCTAGTATCACATCTCAATCTCCCCTCTTTCATTTTAAAACCATGACCCCTTGTCCTATGGCTCCACTCCCTGACCAAGAGTCCCTCCCCATCTCTCCTGTAGCCCCTTCAGGTACTGGAAGGCTGCTGTAAGGTCCCCCTGGAGCCTTCTCTTCTCCAGGCTGAACAACCCCAACTCTCTCAGCCTGTCCTTACAGGAGAGGTGCTCCAGCCCTCTAATTGTTTTCGTGACCCTCCTCTGGACCCGTTCCAACAGGTCCATGTCCTTCCTGTGTTGAGGATTCCAGAGCTGCACACATTACTCCAGGTGGGGTCTCACCAGAGCAGAGTATCTAGAAAGTGACATTACTAGTTGATTTAATAGATATTGTCTTAATAGCGAGGGGAAAAAAAACAACAATATGATTAAATGTGTGAGGAATTGGAAAGAGCCAACCTCCTAACAGGAGTTTTTCCTTTCTTACTGGTGTGGATCAGACTGATGTGACAGTGGTGTGCAGTGCGTTCTCAGGGAGATACACCTGATGGTGGCATTATCAGTGATGGCTGAGCTATTGGTAGACAGAAGAGGGTAGCAGTTTATTTTTGCTTTCAACCTAAATTTTGTGTGTGGTGACGTGCTGAATCTGTTGGACGTGTTCCCTGTAAGCTGCCTGCCCTGCAGATGGGTGATCCCAGCTCCAGACAGGCGTTCCCACGCCCGGCTTTTTGCCTCGTGCTGATGCCGTTGCCTTCGGAGCCAGGTTTCCATCAGTGAGACCTGTGCTAACAGGAACCAATCCATTAGGGTCACGTGAGGTCTAACTCAGCAGATTGCACTCAGATTGTGTTACCTACCCATATATCAATCTGGTCATAACAGGAAACCATCGCTTTCCGTGATCCCTTTCCCAAGCGTTTTTACCAGTGAAGAATAAATGCATTCTTAAAAAGAGATTAACAGGACTAGAAAGGTAGCGTCGAAGGTGCTTCTGGGGATGATTGGTTTTGAAAGGTGTAATTTTCTTTTGAAGTGACCATATTTCACAATTTCATTAAGTATAATGCCTGGGTTATCAGAGTGTCTGGATATCTCAGAACATCTTTCTCTCTCTCTCTTTTTATAATACTGGCATTAGTATTGGTTAGGGTTTTCCCTATTCTTACAGGAGTTAAAATATTAAGATACCTTATATATACTTAGATGGGTTCTTTTATCACAACTTCAAATTATGAGCCTTTTTTTTTCTTGAAAAAAAAAATTGAATTATTATCAACTTACTGGGATTTTTATAAGCCAAACACGAACCCAGTATCCCTCTATAAGAAGGAAAGTTAGCAATTTTGTGTCAGATTTATTATTCATTGAATGCTTTTCCCAATGTTTAAGATGGGTGACTAAATGACTAAAAATATAATCTTACCTTAATTGTTTTCCAGGTTGAGCAGTCAAAAGTTTTAATCAAAGAGGGTGGTGTTCAGTTACTACTTACAATAGTTGACACACCAGGATTTGGAGATGCTGTGGATAATAGTAATTGGTAAGACATTCTTTGTATGTTCTCCCACAATAATTCTGAATTATGTTTTGTTTGTGAGATATAGCATCTTGGGGCATTTTTGTAAAACTCATGCTTTGCTCTTCAATTAAAATAGGTGAAAACTTTAATTACTATAGTTCCTAGTAACCTTTATAACTTGATTGAAATGCTTTCAGCTTTTCCTTTTAAAGCGAACGGAGCATTTGGCTCTTCATCCCCACGTGCGATGGACAGAACCAACTTCTGGGTCAGCACAAGGTGTGACCAGGAAAGTGTATTCCTTTGACAACTGTACTTAAATGTTCTATTTAATGCTATTACAATGAAGGTAATTGTGTTTGAAAGGGTTTTTCGGTGAACTCACAGATTGGATAATCAGAGCTATGTAAGTGGGTTGTATTTTGAGGACCTGGTCACTTAAAAAGTGCTGTCTTGAAGTCTCTTAATTTGAAATTAAAAGAAAAAAAAGGCAAGCCGTGGGGAAATAGCATACATCTATTTCTTAGCAAAGACAGACTTTTTTACAGAAATGATGTAACTTACAGGTTTTTATTCATGTAACCTCTGCAGTTGGCAGCCAGTTATCGACTACATTGACAGTAAGTTTGAGGACTACCTGAATGCAGAATCTCGAGTGAACAGACGTCAGATGCCAGATAACAGAGTGCAGTGTTGTTTATACTTCATTGCTCCTTCAGGACACGGGTTGGTATTAGTGTATTTTATGTTTCTTTTCTCTGTCTTTTATCTCAGATAAGCATCCAAATTCGGCGTTGTTAGTTACGTAAAGTTCCACATAGGATTTTCTTAATGGCCTGCAGACCATGCTTAATTTCAAGATGAGCTGACTTTGGCTTGTCGAACATCGGCAAGCCAGACAAGTAATAAGTTACAACACCGGAAAATATGATTGCACATTAATTACATAACAAGAAAAATACTATTAGAACAATTAAAAATACACAGATGTTCCCAAGTGCCAGGTCTGTTTGTGATTTCTATGTCTTTTTTTTCACACACTCCAGTTAGAAGGAGGAAATCAAAGATAATTTTCATGTATCCTTCAAAGCATGCTTTTATTCACCTGGAGTGTAATCCTTTATCTTGTGGCAATGCTAATGTAGGCATTCTGGATTTTCTTCGATGATTACGCAATCTTCCACCCCTGCTTAGTTTTCAACTTGATCAGGCTTCTATCTAGTGGTAAAGAGAGAGAACTGCATTTCCAAGGATGCAGATTGACTGTGTCTGGAATTGGCTGATGAGCATTTTATCATTGTATTACAAGTGATTAAATTTGTCAGACCCTTCCGTTATGCCTTCAAAATGAGAAGGAGGAGAGGATGAGCAGCCTATTCTGTTGTATGGGTCAAAAGTAGTAAAACTTGAAGGGAATAGCAAAGGAATTCTGAGGAATATTCCTCAGGCAGTGAAAAATGCCAACTGTTACACTCAGCTTCTGTAGCTGACATTGGAATGATTCTAATATTGTTGAACTTGATAGCGACTTCTCAGATTTGGAAAGAAATACTGGGAGGTGGAGAAGAGTTTTTCTTTGTAGACTTACCTTAACTAGATGTCTTTGGCTGTTGTTCAACAGGAATATTTGTAATGGCAATTTTGCTCAACATGCACATCAATTTTAAATATAAACACTTGAATCCTTGGCATGTACTGTTTTGCTAGTCTGCAAAATCAAAATGGCATTTAAATAAAGGAAAGATTCCTTGTGTTAGTCAATCTTTTTTTGAGCTAACTTTCAGATTCTTGAAATAACATTTGCCTTCTCTCCGTACCCCCATACCCTAATTTTACGCATTAAAAATTTCTAAACCAAACCAGTGGGAGGTACAAATTGTTTGTAAGGAAAAATAAAGGCAAGACTTCAGATAAATTACAGTTTTGGCTATTGAATTTGTGAGGCTAAAAGCTAGAAGAGTGTGTTCCTTGTACAGGTATTTAATATTAGTCTTGGGGGGGAAGGTCTAAAGTTGAGCTAAATTTTCTTAGTGTCTTTCAATTACTAGAATAAATGCATAGAACTGTCATCTAATGAAGGAAGTGAATGGAGCACAGAGAAAATGGTGCTGCTGTTAGTGTTAATTTCCTCTTTAAAGATACTGCCTTTTCTGAAAGGACATTGCTCACTTCCTACCTGCTTTTTGTGGCCGTGCAGTCATGGGTCGCGTTTCCTGTGCAGACGACAGTAACCAACCAGTCGAGTGCTGTGCTCTTCACTCTTAGTAATGCATGGTTGGATTTACCTTTCAATTTAAAGCATTTATGGGTGAACCTACTTCTGATTGTCCTGATGACTTAATACATTTGTAAAAGCCAGCTTCTTACAAGAAGGCCACCAGCATCCTGGCCTGTCAGGGAGTAGGCCTCGGGAGGTGATGGTCCCCCTGTCCTGGGCACTGGTGAGGCCCCACCTTGAGGGCTGTGTCCAGTTTTGGGCCCCTTCCCACAAAAATGACATTGAGGGGCTGGAGTGGGTCCAGAGAAGGGCAAGGGAGCTGGTGAGGGGTCTGGAAAACAAGTCTTGTGAGGAGAGGCTGAGGGAGCTGGGGGTGTTCATCCTGGAGAAAAGGAGGCTGAGGGGAGACCTTCTGGCTCTCTCCAAGTCCCTGAAAGGAGGGTGTAGCCAGGGGGGGTCGGTCTCTTCTCCCAAGGAACAGGCCATGGGACAAGAGGAAATGGCCTCAAGTTGTGCCAGGGGAGGTTCAGATTGGAGATTAGGAAAAATATTACCACAGAAAGGGTTCTTGCACATTGGACTGGGCTGCCCAGGGCAGTGGTTGAGGCCCCATCCCTGGAGGGAATGTTTAAAAGCCGGGTTGACCTAGAGCTTAGAGACATGGTTTTGATCAGAGTGAGGTTGATGCTTGGACTTGATTATCTTAAAGGTTTCTTCCATCCAGGACAATTCTATGATTCAATGATTTATAAAGGGAAAAAATTGCATGTTGGGTCCTTCCTTTTAATGCATCCTACTGTTTTTAGCTGGTGACCCCACCAATGTCTGAACTGTTAGTTTGGAGGAGGAGAGGGTGAGGAGAGGGTAAGGAGAGAGAGTGAAGGGGCAGGGGGAGCCTTCCAGGTAAGTGAATGGGGTGATAATGAATTACAGCCTCTTTCTGCAATTCTAGGCTCTTTTATGTAAGGGCTTCCTGCTTCAAGCTCCGCTGTAAACTCAAGAACCTGAGGTGTTTGGAACTTTTACACTTTGGCAACTCTCCTTCCACCTGATGTTGCCCCTAGGTAGCTTTTTGAAGTGAGGAGAGGGAAAGCACATTAAGGGAAATGTGTAGCCAAACCAGCGCTCTTCATCTAAACGTGCATTAATGTTTGCTGTTTAATGGAAACACATTGAGAAGCTGAGAAACTCAGTGGCAGGTAGAAGATGTTAAAATGTAGTTAATTACGCGTTCTTTGACGTTTTCTTTATTCTTTTATATATGGGTTGGAGAAGAAGCTAAATTTGAGTACCAAATGAATCTGGTTTTAATGTTCCTAATCCTAATTTCTTTTATATGAGAAATAATCTTGTTAAATCCTGTAAGCGAATCCTTTAAGCCTGACTAAACTTGCTGTAATTCTGAAGCATTAATGCATCAAAACCTCGGTGGCTTTTCTTTAGCAAGCAGGAAATGTTGACCACTTTGACCCCCATCGATGGTTTTATGTACCCATACGGTGAGTGGTTTAGTTCTTGTCATTATCATTCACTTTCCTAATGATCTTTTTTGTTTTACGTAGTAATTAAGAGATGGGTTATTTCTACTTCATTTCGACACAGGCCACAGTTAACTGGCTTCAACAGTCTGGTTTATAAAAAACATCTCACAGCCCACTCTCAGGAAGAAGCAGCCAAATAAACATGACTTCCAAGAAACTGAATCTGGGTGTGTGAAAAGAGCATGATTCACAACTGTAAACTCTGACCAGTCAGGCTTTAAATGGGACTGTCTTCCAGCTAGTGACACAAGGTTTACTTCCTTTGCAGCAGAGTTCTTATCACTTCCTTAAATGAGTGTAATTTCAGGTAGCAAAAGGCTCATGACTAGTAGCAATACTAACTTCTGACTTATTCCTCTGGTATTACACAGCTCTAAGGGATTTCCTATTGCAGGTAGCCTTTTGAATTTCATTCAAGCATCTATCACTCATAAATCAATGTCTTCAAGAGTAGTTGCCTGGACAGATCTCAAATCATTGGTATGTTCTTGTTTAATTCATGTAAATTGCAAAGCTTTAATGTGCTGTCTTTCAGACTTAAACCTTTGGATATAGAGTTTATGAAGCGCCTGCATGAAAAAGTGAATATCATTCCACTCATTGCCAAAGCAGACACACTTACACCCGAGGAATGCCAACAGTTTAAAAAACAGGTAAGATGAAAGATTAATATCTACAACATGGGATAATTTAGTAAGCCGGTCCCTATGGATATGGCGAGATTTAACTTCTTATATGCAAAGTTTAAACCCTGAAGCGACAACTTGAGACAGCAAAGCTAAGTAATTTATATCTCTAGATTTAATTATATTTCTTGGTGAAATAATCTTGTTTCTATCCTCAGGGGAAGAGGTTTCAAGTTTAGTATGACTCTTGGCAAGCAAAGTAATTCACTGCAGAGATAAAAATCAGCAAGAGAGGAAGGGAGCTTTCAAGATTTAGGTGCCTAACAGAAGTTGTTTGGTTGTTTTGGTTTTGTTTTTTTTTTAAATAAAAGAGGTATTTAACAGTGTTACGGTACTATTGGTTGTGGCATTCCCTTTTGTGTCGACGCACTGAATTTATTAAAGATGCCTCAGATATTAAGTGAGGCATTGTATACCTGGCATTCAGTCTTGGGCTGCGGCAACACGTTTTAAAGATGGTGAGATAAATCTAACATTGATACAACTGATGCAGTACCTTTGTAGAATAAATTTGGTATTAATGGCTTAGAGTGGTTTATATTTTATTTCAACTACGTGATCAGAGTGGAACATTTGAGCTTCGCTGTATTGTATGAGGAGGATAAGGAGACCCAGAACAGGACAAGAATACGGCATGAAGTTTGTTTTATTGAATGGTGTCTGGTCCTAGTTTAAAAGAACATGGGTTCTGAAAAAAGTTGGCATTAAGTTGTGTGCAAAACTATTGAGAATTAAAGGACATTTTCTGTTTGAGTAGGCAAGATGCTGTAGACCTGAAGTCTGTTTTGGTTGCATTTAAATTTTTTTGTTTTATTTTTGATGTAACTCTATATGGAGGGGAAAAAACAGTAGAATGCAAGATATTTCTTAATATATTAACCAGCTTTATCAATGAGTTGATGTTAAATAGGGGAAGGCTTTCCCCAGTTAAACTTTGAAAATAAGACCTTGCATGAATTGGAAACTTATGTTCTTATAAGATTGCAAACCCATGAACCAGCAGTATTCCCCGAGGCCCTGCAGTGCAGCTCTCAGCTAAATGCTCTGATATTTTTCCATTCTAAAATTCTGGAAAACTAATCAACTTGTTTTTTAAAAATACCCTTCAGACAAGTGGAGCACCCAAAACAGTGTAGTCTCGTTTTTGATGACACTGTCAGTTATTCTTAAATTTTTATTACTGCTTGCAAATATCTTTTAACACAATTAAGCACTAGAGTCAGTCTATCAGTCACAAGCTCTATTAAAATAGGCAGGTGATCCTGCTTCAAGCAACTGATGCTCAGGTGAGCTAGAAACAGAAAAGACTAGGAGTGACAGCAGTAGCTATTGTGAAAACCCGAAGGGCTGAAGTATGCCTGCAGTTATCTATTCAAATAAATTTTATTTTTTTTAAGGTACTCAATTGCAAGACTACTCTGAGAATTTAAGCTCTATTGTATTAATTTTTGCACGTGCAGCTACAATTCCCATTAGTGTAAATCTCTCTTTGCCCTGTTGCGGAAAACCGATGTTCATTTTTTCTTCCTTGTATAGATGGAAGAGTATTGTGTTAGCTGTGAGGCTCTGGCTCCGATCCTGTCTTCTCCTGGCTAAGGAGAGATGGTCATGCTGGTAATCCCTGGGGTGACCTGATGGTCTTTAGCACGTCCAAGTTTTGTGATGCAACTTAGTCACCTTAATATGCAAGGGTCTTGCATATCGAACCAAAAGAGGGAGAATCAGGTTGCAGCAAGAAATAGAGTTGTCATATAGTATGAATTCCTCAAACAAGTAATGTTTTTTTCATTTTAGATAATGAAAGAAATCCAAGAACACAAAATTAAAATATATGAATTTCCGGAAACAGATGATGAAGAAGAAAATAAGATTGTTAAAAAGATAAAGGTAAATAATTTTCTTTTGAATAACTGCTTACTACGTGGGTGGGGAGGGAAGGTAGAAAGTGAAAAGTTTCTTGTCAGTAATGAAGAGCCCACCAAAATCTTTAGAAGAGAAAAATTAGATTGAAAGCTGTTCGAAGAGTCACTGTTCCTCAGTTTCTTTCTTTACTCATGTTTTTTGGTTAGTTCTTTTATGTTGGAGTCTTTGTATATGTTTCTTGAGCCTTGCTTCTGTTTGTTCAGTAGCTTTAACAGCCTTTAAGAGGTTTTAAATTTTGTTGTTGCTCTGGGAATTGCCCAGGACAGCTAGACTGGGAATCGCCTAGGGATAGCTAAACATAAATAGCACAAATGGAAGATACTCTGGGACTCTGCCTAAAGGAGAAGAGCATAATAAAAGCAAAGACAAAAGTCCAAAATACTAAGCTTTGTATACACGCTTCCTTTCAGCTACTTAAAGCTGATTTTGGCTCCATCGTTGCTTGTGACACTGGAGGGATTTTTGCTTCAGCTGAAAACAAGAACTTGAAGCAGTTTTTTGCCAAACCTTTGAAACCTGGGTACAAGATCCAGTCAAAAGCAACATTCTTTGTAGCCAGTGGGAATAGGAATTGATACATAATTAGTGCAATCGATTAAATAGGAAATTGTTTGCCTGTTGCTTAGCTTACTAAGTGACAGTAATGTCTGTTTCTTAACTAGATTTACAGAATATATTGGTGTAAGGAATTTCAGAGGGTGTGTGTGTATATATATGTCATTAAGCTAGACACAGGTCAGTAAACATAACTCTTCTCGCACTTGGGTTAAGCAGCATTGCAGTGTTCCAGCACCAAACTAGCTTCCCTCGAGTTTATACGTGGGCATTCTTTCAGTGTCTTTTGGCAGGAGAAATTTTGAGCTTTGAAAGTAACCCTTTTGTCTTGTAGGACCGTTTACCTCTTGCTGTGGTAGGTAGCAATACGATCATTGAAGTTAACGGCAAGAGAGTCAGAGGAAGGCAGTACCCGTGGGGGGTTGCAGAAGGTAAGGCTTTCTCCTGGTTTTTATTCATGTAAAACTGATTAGGTTTTAGTCCGTATTTGAAGTGTTTGAAATTCTCCATTTGAATGTGCTTTGGTCTGGAAATGTCTTGAATATACCGTTTCATTATTCTGATGGCCTTGGAACAAGGTAAAGGTTCAGCAACGCGTAACTTTGCAAGCAGATTTTTGTTGAAGCCTCACTGAGGAATTATAAAACCTGTAGTAAATTACCACAGTTGATGTACTTTAAGCCTCATCATCCACATCCTAGCATTCTTATTTTAATTTTCTTCATATAAAAATCATGTGTTTCTTAAATTCTTCTTTCTAGAGCATTGACATTATAAACGTTAATTTGATCAGCTTGACTAGTGTAAATTCAATTTCAAGTTTCTTGAAGAATTTCTTTTTTTCCCCAAAACATCTGAGTCTTAATTGCTGGGCTGTAGCAAAAGGAAGATACCTGGTCATGAACTGAATGCTTTTGATAGTTTCCCCTGTTTAATTTTTATTTTTTCTTTTTTTTTTAGTTCCTTTAAAAACTTATCCTCTATCAAATGTAACTCTATGTTCCTCTGGCAACCGTTGCTTGTGCTTTAAGGTCCCTTTCAACTCTAATCATTCTATGATTTTAATGCTCTTATTTCAAACAGTACATGAGAAATAAAGCTTGCACCAGGCTATATAGTGACACAATTGCTACTAAACCTTTTTTTTTTCCATGATCATTGAACTTTTTTTCCTTATAGTGTGCATGTATTGAATAAAGAGAAGATTACTTTTCTCTTTTCACTCTTCTGCCTTCTATACATTTGACACAGTGTAAAATAGACCAAAAAAAAAAAAAAATCACCAACCAACTAGCAGTGTATGGACCAATACTTTAAAGAAAAATGCTGGAGCACTTTGAAGTGCGTGTCTGGCAGGAAATAAGGTTTGGCAGAAAGTAAAAACCAGCTGTACCAGAGAAGATCGAGCTTTATTTTAAGGCTCTTGTGTTAGCTTTTGGAAACGTACAAGTTGGTGCTGCTTTTCTTTACTTTAAAACAGATTTCAAAAATGTTTCACGCTCATGTGATTGTACAGCTTTGGGAAGGGAAGAACTACAGCCAGACTAAAAGGAACCTCTTTAAGTGGCTTTGAGTCTGTCAGCTACAGACAGAATACTCAGAAATGGTGCTTTTTTGGGACTGTGACCTCATGTGCTATCTGAGGGGAACTTAATAGTTTGTGTAAAACCATGGAATAAAATAACGCAGGAGTGCAGATGTAAGATGAACACACGAAGAGGCTACTTACTTCATTTTTCTGGAGGATTCGCTACACTTATCTGGGTTATTTTAATTCATTTATCCTGTT
Source organism: Tringa tobata (assembly GCA_033628505.1). Classification (NCBI taxonomy): domain Eukaryota; kingdom Metazoa; phylum Chordata; class Aves; order Charadriiformes; family Scolopacidae; genus Tringa; species Tringa tobata. The sequence continues at coordinate 347,649 of JAHREE010000324.1, read as the reverse complement.
CTTCTTCCTCCTTCCTATGAAAGACCAGGCTGGATGGGGCTTGGAGCAACCTGGTCTGGTGGGAGGTGTCCCTGCCCAGGGCAGGGGGGTTGGAACTGGATGATCTTTATGGTCCCTTCCAACTCTAACCATTCTGTGATTCTAAAATGGCAATCTCTATTTCATGGGCGCATTGGAACCTGCTTTGTGCTTTTGTGTGCTCTGAGAGCTTTGCGTGTTGCCTTCTCTATCTGCACCCTGGAATGTTCTGGGGTGTGCGTTTCTCACCAGCATCGTTTCATTATCCATCAGGGAAACACCTCTCACAGCATCACCTCCTCTACAGTGATGGGATGACAGGCACAGCTGGAATAGGTGGCATCTAATGACAGCTGCCAACCCTTTCTTTTAGTCTGTAGGCAGGTGCATCAAATTAAATACGACCTCCCTTTGCTTAGTTAATAAAGAACTAAGTCCAAATTGGCTATTGAAATACTCAGACCAATGCTATTATACAAAAATGTAATTTTCAATTTTCTCATGCAAATAAAGCTGTGTTGTATAAAATGCTTAGACAGCCCTTAAGGCTGAAACTGCAACCAAGAATCCGAAGTCCAATTCCTAGATTGGCCATGGATGCAACCTTAGAAACTGGAGCCGTATCCCATATCACCGGCAGGTTGTCTCGTTTCTCATTTTCGATGAAAACTTTTGCAACTCGTTTGGTGGGGGTCGGTAACTCAATCTATTATAGTTAAGTCTGCCTTCTAAAGGTTTTGGATATAGCTGGACCTTGACTGAGGTCTTCAGTAGGTATCTGACCCGTATACGGCCCTGCTGGTAGGGCTTCCTAAGGATCAGAAAGTCCATTAAAACTGGCCAAACTGTGTTTCTGTTTTTCTGCTGTACTGCCTTGGAGTACAGTCTCCCAGTACGGCTTAGGGGAGCATAGGGACCTTGCTGGTAGGATCCATGGATAGAGTTATGTTGGTAATGCTCTCTTACTGGTATCACACGTACTATTTGAGTAAGGAAAGCCTGGAAGTAATCTTGTGAATCAGTGGTCTGAATGATGGTAGGAGATGAGTGACCTTTGTGTAAGGTACATACGTTGGTCGGCATCTCAACAAAAATCTCTCTCTTTCTGCAGTTGAAAACGGTGAACACTGTGACTTCACAATTCTGAGGAACATGTTGATAAGGTAAGTGACTTAACAGGTGACATTAAGTTTTCCAGTGTGTCTGAAAGATCACATGTTGGAGAAAAAAAAATGTGAGCTGGTTAGCTCAGATTAACCCCCGTATTTTTAATTTTAAACAGTATCTTGCTCTTTATGAAACCTTGTTTAACCACCCACATATTTAGCAAGCAATGGTGGTGGTGATGATTTTTTAAATAGTTCCCTTTACTTTCTGCTTACTTGTTCTTAAAAATGGTGATAAACCATAGGAACCTGAGTTGTCTGTTAGTGCTGATGTGTATTTAGTTGTAGGCATTTTTAAATTGTTTTTTAATTTTCAGTGCTGCAGTTGTCTAAAGCAAGAGTACCTGTGCTTCATTGGGTTAGGTTCTGAGTCCTATATTTAACAGCAGTCCAGTAAGTTACGTCTGCTGTAACAACTGTTGCTTTAGTTATTAAACTTTGCTTTTCTCTAAGCTGACAGTGGAAAACTGATTAAAGGGAGCTAATACTTTAGCTTTTGCAGACTTTAAAGATAGATACTAGAAAGTTTTTGCTTGTTTCTTGTCTGACATGCTTTGTTGCACCTACTACAGTAGTAATACACAGTTTCTCATAAATACTCCAAATACTTGCAAGTTTATCCACAGAACTCAAATTTTTCCAAAGATTGCTCCTGTAAGTGAATGCTTGGAATATAGGCAAACTTGAGATAGTTCCCTGCAAACTGGTATTTCTGTGACTTTGCTGTCTTGAGAGTTCTAATTTAAATGGAAGAACGACAGCGTTGTTGGGAATGGGACATTAAGGGAGGGGTATAATTTAATGAAGTCAGTTTGCAAAATGAAGATGGGCTGATTTTTTCAGATAGCATTTTGTGTTTGTGATAAATTCCACTTTATTGGCAGAACTCACATGCAGGACCTGAAGGATGTCACTAACAACGTACATTATGAGAACTACAGAAGCAGAAAACTGGCAGCTGTTACATACAACGGGGTTGACAACAACAAAAATAAAGGGCAACTAACAAAGTAAGTTCTTGCCAAGGTTGTAGTGCACTTCGATCTTCTCACTCAGGGTTTGGTGGGTTTTGGTTTTATGGGGGCAAGTGGTGGGTTTGTTTGTATTTTATCCTCCAGCCAGTTGCCTCTTTACTGTGTTCAGGTCTAAACACTGAATACTGCTGGTGTACTTAGGATTTGGGTTTTTTTCAGTTTCACTGGGGTTTACACTAGTTTATGTGAACATAAATAACTGGGGTTTAGTTAATTCAGTTCTGAAGAGAATCCTTATGTTTACTATCGCTGTAAATAGGCTTTTGCAAAGCTTTTGTGCATTAGTGTTTCTATTTTGGTATATATACTACTTCTGGAATTACTGTTTCTTTGGGTGTGAATGCTTAATAGTCAGTTTCAGGGAGGATTTTGAGAATGGGTTAATATTTGTTTAGAAACTCAGTCCGGATACGCTACTGTCATCTTTGAAATGCTGCTCTGGCTACTTCTAGGGTTCCTTATCACGACAGGGAAATTATTGCAACATTTTTTCTCTTTTGAGAGAGGAGAGTTGCAATGCAGGGGGGTTGCGTTCTGTTATTGCCAGGGTTTTTTTTTAACCCTAGTATGTCATTTTAATCTCCTCTGACAGCAAGTTGTTTGCCAACCTGATGAAATTATTGGGAAATTTAAAAGCAGGCTCTACTGTATTTTTAATTTTATAATGCTATTTGAGAATAGCTGCACTCTGAAATCGAAGTATTTTTCCTGCTTTCCATGTGTCAACTCTATAAACAATAATTAGCAATTAGCGATGCTCTTTATTTTATTTGTACTGCATTTAAATAAAAATTTCTCGAGTGAAATATAGGGTAGTAGAGTTCAGCTAATGATAATGCCAAATTATAGTTGTTCTTCGTGAAAAAGATCCCTGAAATTAGGTGGAAATATATATCTGCTGTTCCCAGTGAAAGCTATTTTTCACTAAATGACTCTCTATTCTACACTGCCTTAATGCTTTGAAAGTGCCTGTGAAGGATTGATTTAAGTGGATCTGATTCAGTTTCATCTATTGTGAGCCTACATCAGGCTTCCCTCTTCAGCGTCGACAAAAAGTTTAATAGTATATGTCAGTTGTATCGACTTAAATTCAGGTAAAGTGAGGTCAAGTCTTAAAAAAAAAAAAGAAAAAAAAAAGTCTTCAGATCTGTGCATCCATAACATAGTGGTTACTTCTCGCTGTCGTGTTTCTTGCTATGGCTTTGTCTCTGAGTCGCATCTCAAGGGTTCTGAATGTCTATAGTAAGTATGTTAAAAATGTTTCTCTTGCTCCTGGTAGAGGAGGGGGGAGTTTTAAGAAAGAAAATTACTAAATGAGGCAGTCAGTGTGGAAAAATTGGGGTGGGGGGCGTGTAAGGTAGTTTGCACATTTGAGGCCATTAGACAAGAGTGGGGCAGGCAAATAAGATGCAGAGGGGGTAAGGAGACACACCTGATCCTTTCCTTGAGGAGCTGTTTCTGTCTCCAGTAGAACCTCAGCATCTCTGTCTCAGGGACACGCTGACACACCAGGCTACTCAGAGAATTTGGGATATCAGAGTTGTTATGATTTATTTTATTTTTGGTGGTGTTTAATACTATTTTTTATCCCTTTCCAAATCTTATTGTTTTTCTTAAATTTAGAAAAACCTTAATTTCAGTGATAACACTTTCACCAACTTTTATTTTGTGCCTGCCTAGATTTGTGTTAGGCTGCACCTCCAGAAATAACCTGTTACCTGGTTCCAGTAAGGGTTGGTTATTCTGCATTCTTCTTAAAAACAATAGCCCAATGATTTATTTTTTTATTCCCATATTGCAAACATAACAAGATGTGGTTTTGTATAAATTCATCTACCAGACAGTTTCAAAACTGTTTTCATGTTGTTCATTCCCCCTTGACCTCTCAGTCAGTTGTTGACAGCATTGCTGAGATTTCCTGAAGAAGGCTGAGGGGAGATCTGATCAAAACCTATAAATACTTCAAGGGTGGGTGTCAGGAGGATGAGGCCAGTCTTTTTTCAGTGGTGCGCAGGGACAGGACAAGAGGTAACAGGCACAAACTGGAACAAAAGAAGTTCCACCTAAACCTGAGGAGGAACTTCTTTCCAGGGTGGCAGAGCCCTGGCAGAGGCTGCCCAGAGAGGTGGTAGAGTCTCCTTCTCTGGAGACATTCAAACCCCACCTGGACACGTTCCTGTGGGCCCTGCTCTGGGTGGACCTGGTTTGGCAGGGGGTTGGACTAGATGATCTCCAGAGGTCCCTTCCAACCCCATATCATTCTGGGATTCCATGATTGCTTTTCAGCTAGAATTTACAATAAGAGTTTCTGGAATTACTCTGCTTTCCGAAGCATGAGATGGCAGGAAACACAAAAGTAAGTGTGTCACTGTGCTGTCCACTTGAATATATCTAGGTAAACATGCCTTCTGGAAGAATTTTCTCCATAAGAAATCTGTTGCTGCAGTGACAGCAACTTGGAAGTGAATGAATACAAAATATACTGGTGCTCCTAGCTGTCAGGTTTTCGTTTTAGCAAGAGAAGAAATAAGTTATCGCAGTTTGCTTGATTCAGCCATCTGAAAGATGGCAAAGTCTATCGCAAACTTGTAAGAAGTATTTGGAACCTTTCCTTAGAGTTTGTTCCTCTAAACGTAGGGCGACTTAGTAAGTAAGTACATCATAGAATGGTTAGAGTTGGAAGGGACCTTAAAGATCATCCAGTTCCAACCCCCTGCCCTGGGCAGGGACACCTCCCACCAGACCAGGTTGCTCCAAGCCCCATCCAGCCTGGTCTTGAACAACCCCAGGGATGGGGCAGCCACAGCTTCTCTGGGCAACCTGTTCCAGGGTCTCACCACCCTCACAGCAAAGAATTTCTTCCTGGTATCTCATCTAAATCTCCCCTCTTTCAGTTTAAAACCATCACTCCTTGTCCAGTGGCTCCACTCCCTGACCAAGAGTCCCTCCCCATCTCTCCTGTAGCCCCTTCAGGTACTGGAAGGCCGTTATAATGTCCCCCTGGAGCATTCTCTTCTCCAGGCTGAACAACCCCAACTCTCTCAGCCTGTCCTCATAGCAGAGATGCTCCAGCACTCTGATCATCCTTGTGGCCCTCCTCTGGACCCATTCCAACAGGTCCATGTCCTTCCTGTGTTGAGGACTCCGGAGCTGAACACAGTACTCCAGGTGGGGTCCCACAGGAGCAGAGCAGAGGGGGCAGAATCACCTCCCTGGGCCTGCTGGCCACACTTCTCTTGATGCAGCCCAGCATCATTGCTGGGCTGGGCTGCCAGCACACATTGCCCTGGTTGAACTTCATGAGGTTTGCACGGGCCCACCTGTCCAGGTCCCTCTGCCTGGCATCCCTTCCCTCCAGCATGTTGACCGCACCACACAGCTTGGTGTCATCGGCAAACTTGAATAAAATTCTTGAATGCCTACCCTGGCGATGAAGCAGCTGATGCTATTCTTGTCTTGTTACCTTATCCATGTGTCATTGCAGCATTTTTCTAAGCTTTAATGTGCTTTTTTTGGCTTCAAGGTGTTTTCATAGTTTTGAATCTTGCATAGTTGAAGCAGCATGGAAGGAATTTTCCTAATAACCATGTGTCTTCCCGGAAATTAATTAAAAGAGGGAAGAACAGATATTAACAGTTTACCTGTGCAGTCCCTTAGGAATTTTCTGCTTGCCTGCACACCTTCTGAAAGAAGTGTCTGTGTCTCCAAATGGAGCAGGCAGCTGTCAGAGATTGGCTTGATCTTTTGTACCTTTAAAATATCTGTATTTTTGTGATTTTAGGGGATCTTTGTTTTTTCATGCAGCCATTAACATATTTTTGTGAACCAAAATGCAAATGTTAACGAATGGAAGTATGTGCTCCAAGTTTGAATAATGCTGTGCAGATGAACTGAAGGAGTTTCTTCTGTCCAGTTGATAATTTCCTCTCTGATTTGTCTGCTTGGATTTGGTGAAACTCTAATTCAGCGTTCTACAAGTAACTTATGGACCTGAGAGCAATCCAAAGCATGTCTTTTCTGTGATTATGTAGGGTTTTTGTATTTTAGACTTAGTGTCTGATTTCTTCACATTTTCAACTTCATCCCATCCAATAAAAAAAATGAAACGAAACGTCAAGGGTACACTTTAGGTATATGGATAACTTGGCTCTTCGAACTATGCGGTAATTCTAATTTCACGTGTACTACGTGATGTGTGAAAATTGATATTTGCTCAGAAAATTAAAAAATTTTAAGTTGAGAACTCTTTTCCGTTTGCTGTTTGAAGGTGCTAACTTGAGTGAGTTTAAAAGTAAAACCTTATTTTATTGAAAGTCATATTGTAGCCTGTAAAGATGAGCCTTATCCATCTACTGATCCCTTTGATAACCGGTAACACAATCCTCAACGCATAGATCCTTCTAACTGCTGCTCTCAGCCTGCTTCTAACTCCTTCTGCTGGTGCTCTTCGTGAATTCTGTGAAATGCTTCTGATGTTGCGAAGCCCATCTTACGGTGTGGTGAGGCTTAATATCAGAATCTTGATTTCAGACTTTTTTCCTCCCCTTCCTGTAGTTTTCAGCGCTAACACAAGGCACACAAGGTTAAGCATCACGCTCTGGGGAGGTTGCAACCAAGCCTTCTTCAGAGCTGAGCTCAGCCGCCGGTGAGACCTCTGCTGGCCATTGAACTGGAGAGCTCTTTTTGGAGCACAAGAACACTCTTGGGTGTTTTAATGCAGCATCCTTTACTAGGTGACAATTTTTTAACAAACACATAAGCCTCCATATGGCATCGGTTTCTGAAAACTTGTTTAGAGCAGGTGGTTGTTCACGTCACTCAGATACATCCCATGGCTTTGGAAGCGTGCGTATTCCAGGGAAATTATGCCTGAAAATACCTGCACACCAAATCTGCAGTAATATTTACAAGGTGGAATGATTTACTGATTGAATTTGAAATAATTATAACCAGCTTTAACTGGCAGTCTTTACTTTCACTGTGAAAACTTTTGCTTTTGGGGCAGCACATGATTAGCTTCAGGAATCTATTAGTAATGAATTTACTTTTTTTAATCATTGCTTTTTGGTTTTGTGGTTTTATTTAAGCATGCTAAGCTAAGCCTCTGTATTTTTTGTTTTTTAGATTTGACACAGTTGAAGGCATGTAAGTGGTCATTTAAATTTTTCCAAACAACTTAAAGACAAAAATTTTATAAACACAAAAAGGGTTTCACTGTTTAATGTTTCAAATTTAAAACAATTTCCTGTTATCCCACTCTTGGCATTTGTTTTTTTTCCTAGCAGCTTTTTTTTGGTTGTTGTTCTAAAGCTATGCTAATGTAAACTTTAGGAATTTATAAATACTTTCAGTGACAAATCTCTCTGTAAAAAAAAACTTTTTGGCTGTCTCAGGACAAATTTGGTCAAATTTCAACAATAAGTAGAAGTGCATAAATTAAGAGGTTCCCTCATTTTCTATTTGTAGCTCCATCATCTTTAGATAGATGCTCATAAAGAATTAGTGGAATTTTCATCCTTATCTGTAAATTTACAACAGTTCAGATTGGAGAATTAGTTACCTAAATCTTTTCTGACCATTATTTTACCTTATTACTGGCTCGCAGAGGTTCCACTTTGCCCATATCTGGAATAATTTTTAATTTTTGGGCTGTGTTAACATACCTCCTGTTAAATCAGTTAAATGTTGTACATCTTTCTACAGCGGTTTGGGTTTTTTTTCCTTCAGCTCTTCTTTTGTTCCAGTCCCTTTTATCGTTTTTATCCTGAAATAGAGGATAATGTGCTTTTTCCCCACATCACATACCTAAGCCATAACGAAACCACTTGTGACCGATGTTGTAAAGTTCTCAGCTGTAAACGCTCGCTTGGTAGTTTATCAAATTTTCTGGGCAGACTGATTTTTTTACTACTTTTTTCAAATAAAGGGGGCAGGACATCCCCGTTACATTATTAGGTTGTCAATAGAAGGACAGTTCTGCTCCTCTCTAAGTTCTGAGGAAACTGCAGCAATGGTTCCTCAGTATATTCACATCTGCCTTCTAGGTAACTTGTTTAAGAGCAGATACATTTGAGAACTTTACACATCTAAAAGGTAACAACAAGAAAATAGTCTTGTTTTGACAGATGTTTTACTTCCACAAGTACTGCTACACACCTCTTCTTTCATTTTCTTCTTATTTTTATGTATTATTTTATTTCACCTGCATTTAACCCTTATTTTTTTTTCCTTGGCTAGCAGTTGGCCTTTTGAAGGGCTACAGTAAGAATTGGACTGAGGATCCGTTTCAGCTCCGTGTATTATACAGAATCACATGGGGTTGGAAGGGACCTCTGGAGATCGTCTCCTCCAACCCCCTGCCAAAGCAGGTCCACCCAGAGCAGGTTGCACAGGAACATGTCCAGGCAGGGTTTGAATGTCTCCAGAGAAGGAGACTCCACCACCTCTCTGGGCAGCCTCTGCCAGGGCTCTGCCACCCTCAAAGTGAAGAAGTTCCTCCTCATGTTTAGATGGAACTTCTTATGTTCAAGTTTGTGCCCATTCCCTCTTGTCCTGTCACTGGGCACCACATACACCATTTTATTCACCAATCCAAGCTTTGCAACTAGTAGTTCAGATTCAATTTAATTTATTTATTTTTCAACGGAAATGCTATTTTCTTCTTCCTCACAACCCCCAACAATTATCATCTTTAAAATACTGGGATTTGAGGAAAAAGTTCATATGGCCTTGAGTTCATATGACATTGATACCTTTCACTGTGTGGTTAATTGGTGAAAAATGGGCAAGCAGGAAGGATAAAATGAGCCATTAATAGTCAAACCAGATGTTTGAGATGCAGTCTCCAGTCCTTTAAGAGTGAATGGCAAATTCTGAATCAAAATGGACACTACTGCTTATGTTTCAATCATCACTCATAGTTAGTACATTCTTTGCTCGTTTTAGAATGCTTTTTCTGCAGGTTTTGAGTCAGAACAGGATTTTTTTTTGTTGGGGGGGTGGGGTATTTGTTTTGGGGTTTTTCTTTTTTCTTTTTCTTTTTTTTTTTAAATTGAAAGCAAGAATACTATTTTTGATAGAGCTTAGACTTGCCACCTCTATTTTAGAATTTCCTGGTCTGAGTGACTTTCACACATTACAGTAGATATCCTACGTAGTTGATTTTAACAACTCCAAATATATTCAATTCTTTTTCATTTTTACCAGCACAAGAGTTAAAATTTTGTCATTTTAAGCCGTTTGTACTCCAGATGGAAACAAGAGGCCAGTGTTTTGTTTTGATCGATCTTTGTTGAACAGCAGAAAAGTCCTACAAGGCTCTCTGTAGCAATCGTCACTGGCTCAAAACCATCCTGGTTTATTGGGTATTTAATGTGCTTAATGAAGCTTGCTATTTCAAACCCATATCTCTTGGATAGCAGCTTTAGGAGAAAAGAAAAGTAGAATCCAGGAAAGAAGTTACCATATAGTCTATAGAAAAATTAAATATTGTGTATGTTATTTTTATACATTATATTTATTATTAGTATTCTAAAGGTACATTTTCCAACTAACACTTCGTTAAAATACCAATATTCAGTTGCTTGAACCTTTTTTTTTTTTTTTTTTTGCAAAGTCACTGTCTCTTCTGAAGTGTTACCATGGTGTTCAACACAATTATAATCTGAATTTACTCCTGGGCTTTAGTTGAACAGTGAAGATTTAGAGAGGAAATGGGACTTTTGTCTGCAACGCTCTTAAATTTTTTATTTTGTCCATTAAGTTTTTTATATATTTGAATGGGAAAGAAAAAGACAACTGGAGATCACTCATAAGATGCTAATTTTTTGGTGTAACTTTGATTTCTTCTCTTCCCGTGACCAGGTTCTACTAAAGATAGAAAGTGAAGAGTTTCTGTTAATGTTAATGTAATGTAAATGAATTATGGGGGAGGAAAAGATATTGTATGAAATGTCTTTTTGGGGGAAAAAAGCTTACCTGAACAGTTAATACAATAATGCATATTGAATTTAAGCTATCAGTTATTTATCTTAACGCTTCAGCATTTTCATCTTGTTTTTTACAGATGCCCTAATGTAACAGATAAAAAAAAATTTAAAAAAATTCTTATTAGCTAACTACTTTTTCTGGATTTATGGCAGGAGCCCGTTGGCACAGATGGAGGAGGAAAGGAGGGAGCATGTAGCCAAAATGAAAAAAATGGAAATGGAAATGGAACAGGTGTTTGAGATGAAAGTCAAAGAAAAAGTTCAGAAACTGAAGGACTCCGAAGCCGAGGTAATCAAAACATTCTCTTTTTATTTTCACGGTATGTGGAAATACTCCTTAACTTTCTTACTCACCTTTTTTTTTTTTTCCTCTCTATCTCTTTGAGTACTTTATGCCTGTTGCCTTCCATGTGCTTTAGTAATGATAATTTGCTCTGCATATTAAAGAAGCATTTCAGGGCCTTGATATGATGTCTGCAAGAAATGAGAATTACTAAGCTAAGAAAGAGGCAGAGGTTTCTTGTTGTCAGTGTCTCGGTGTCATTTGAACATACATAAATAGTAAGGATATTTAATTTCTGTCATCTCCAGGTGAAGTCCTCACAGTGAAACTGCTTTTTATGGGCTTCAAGCTGATCCTTTTAATCTTTTAAAGTGATCTTTTTAAGATACTATTATAAAATTATGTTTAAGTAGGAAATTAATGTTAAGTTTTGAGGAGGTGGCTTCTCACAAGAAGCCAAATGGAGACATCAAAGTTCCTAAAGCAAGTTTGGCTCCCAATTTGAGGGAAAGTGAGGAAACTTGGAAGGGTGGTTGAAACGCTTGGCAGCCTCGGTGTTGTAAGGAGCCAAGGCAGAGTGAATCATAGGGAAAAATGTGGCAGTCTAGAGCTTTTATTATTTTCTTTTATCTTTTGGAGAAATAAATAGATAAGGATATATCAGTCAGCAGTTTGAGGATTCTAAAGCTAGATGTTTTATCTGGAGTACAGTGTTTAATTAGTCACTGGATTTATCCTTCTTCATCTTCTGTCTCCAGTCTTTTTGAACTTGTTTACGCTTCTGGCCTCCACGCTCCCCTTGGTTCATGGAAAAACAAACAAACAGAAATCTTCCTTTTTGTTTGTCATGTATTACCTCTTGATATTTTAAGTGAGTGTATCCTGTGATACCAGTTTTTAAATGTTCATGCATCCCATTCCTTTTAATTCTTCACCATTTATGACTTCATAAACTTCTGTTGTATTTCTCTACATGTCGAGAGGTGGGCAATAGACAGTGCCAAGTATAAAGCATTTAAAACATATTTAAATGGAAATATGTTTTGAAGGTTTTGTGTAAGAGAGGGATTTGCAAGAGAGTAAGGAAAGAGGAAGTCTTCTTTAATTCTAATTCAAAAATGTGTTACACGAAACAAAAGGAATCACTTTTCCTGCCAGTGTCTCCATTTTCCCATACAACAGGTTTGATTGTCCTGTCCCATCGACTTGTCCCATCAACTTCTTATGTCTACAATGTTCTGGCATTGTAGACAATTCACTTCAATAATAATACTAGTAATAATTCATTTAATCAGGGAATAAATTAATCCGCTTAATAATAATGTTTTCCCAAATAGATTCTTAATATAGTTAATACTATAGGGTGAAATAAATGTTTGTGTCTTTTTTTAACTACACAAAGTCAAAGATGCTCCTAATTTATGCATTACCGATACTCAGATGCCCTGCAATTTGCTTCTTAAACATTTGCACCAAATATTGAAGTATTCTTGAGTTTCCTTTAGTTTGCCACATGTAGCTGCTTATGGCTCCTCTTGGTAACTCCGGCAGCATTTGGGGTGTTTTATGTTTTGTTTTTTGTTTCTGTTGCCTGTAAACTTAGAGTTTTGGGTCTAAGAGTTACTTTCTCTGAAGAGAAAATAGAATACTATATTTTCTTGCATTACAATAGTTGCTGAAGTTTGTTACTGTGGCTCCAAACGTCGCTGTGTTTTCTGCGCTTACTGACTCTGCTCGTAACCTTCTCTACAGCTGCAGCGACGCCACGAGCAAATGAAAAAGAATCTGGAGGCACAACACAAAGAATTAGAGGAGAAGCGTCGCCAGTTTGAGGATGAGAAAGCAAACTGGGAAGCCCAACAACGTATTTTGGAACAACAGAATTCTTCCAGGTAAATTGGAGTCTTGTCCTGCAGTTCACAGTAAACGTGCGGTAGCTTTCTGTTAAAAGGCAATTTCTGTGGTGATCGACCACTCTCAAAGTGTCATTTAAAAGCTAAGAAAAGTCTTGAACTGCTTTTGGTTACAAATGAGCATATATCAAAATCATCAGGAAGATTATTACCTTCTAAAGCAGATTTTAATCTGCACAAACACAGCGTCCACACATGACTAGATGTATCTAGAAAAATTCTGTTTGTATAGGAAAGCTAGATTGCATCTGACTTCTGAGGGATGAGGAGTTAAAGCTTTGGGAATGAAGTGTTTAATTCTTGTAGTTCTTTGGAGGGGAAATCTAGTGATAAATGCAGTGTTTGACTCCATGTAGTACAAGGACTGCGCACCCACTAAGTTTCACACATTATATTGCAATCACTAAAGCTTTATAAAATATGTATTTTAAAGATGTACATTAGTGATTTCTTTTTCTTTGTTTAAATCGAAGCACGTATGTATTATTTCACTTTTTTTTTTTAATATCATTTTTAGAACCTTGGAAAAGAACAAGAAGAAAGGGAAGATATTTTAAATGCATCATTCTGACCACCAGTTATGTATTAGTTGCCAATATGCCAGCCTGGACATCAGTGTTTGTTGGATCCGTTTGACCAGTTTTGCACCAGTTGTATCCATAGTTATGGATTTAACAGCATGACAAATTTTTTTTTTTTGTTAATTTTGGTGGAGAATGAGATGCCTTGAATTGTCTCGGGTGTTGTGTACTTGGAAAAATAACAGCTCTAAGTACCTTATTTTTTTTGTTGTTCTTTTTGTTTTGTTTTTTTTTTTTTTTTAAACAGATGTCATTTTAATGCAAAAGAAACCATTTTACTGTTGTACAATCATGTTCTGGTGGTTTGACGGTTTACAGGATATTAAAAAAAATGCAAGGACTCTATAGACGGTTTTTAGTGAGGATAAATTGCCATAATATGATGCAAACAGTGCTTCTCTCTTATTATAATCCAGGAATTCCATTCAGTGCAGCATATACAATAATGTAATTTAGTCTAACACAGTTGACCCTATTTTTTGACACTTCCATTGTTTAAAAGTACACATGGAAAAACAGAAGTTGTAGGCTTACAGTGCACCTAAGCTTTTTATAACAACCCTTTTATGTTTTGGATTCTTTAAATATATGCTATTCTCATTTAGTAACTTCTTTAGCCAGAAGGATCTCATTACTGCTTCATTTTTTTTTTTGTAATAACGTTTAATTTAGATATTTTTCCATATATTGGCCCTCCTAAATAGAATATAGCTTCTTTCATATGGTAGGAACCAGTGAGTAAAACTTTCCTTTAACTCCCTTTTTACATTTTATGGTAAGTAGCAGGAAAACGCATTTATAAGTCATTTCTAGGCGAAATTGTGGAGTTAACTACCAACCTGTTTCTACCTGTGTGCAGTCTTTCTTTCTTTTACTAGAAATGGGAATATGGCCTCAAGAAAAACATCACCATTTTGCATTTAGCTGTATTCATATACTGCATTTCTGTATTTTTTGTTTGTATTGTAAAAAGTCACATAATAAACAATGTTGTGATGTAACACGGCGCTGTGTCGGCAATTTTCAAGGAGATAAACAGCCAAGTTCTACTTTGGGGGAAACGCTTGAATTTTCGCTCCTCCGTCTGGACTTGATTGACCTTTGTCCAAGGAATTCGTTCAAGGTAGAGAATTTTCTATATCCCTTTGCATTGTGGTAGAAAAAAACCTTTCACTTCAGTGGCTGTGCTTCAAGCAGCAGTGTCCCCCAGGGGTCAATACTCAGCCCAGTCCTGTTCAACATATTCATCAATGACCTGGACAAGGGGATGGAGTGTATCCTCAGCAAGTTCACTGATGATACCAAACTGGGAGGGCTGGCTGACACTCCAGAGGGCTGTGTCACCATCCAGTGTGACCTGGACGGGCTGGAGAGCTGGGCAGAGAAGAACCTCATGAGGTTCAATAAGGGCAAGTGTAGGGTACTCCACCTGGGGTGGAAGAATACCAGATACCAGTATAGGTTAGTGGTGGATCTTCTGGAAAGCACTACTGAGGAGAAGGATCTGGGGGTCCTGGTGGACAGTAAATTATCCGTGAGCCAGCAATGTGCCCTTGTGGCCATGAGGGCCAATGGAATCCTGGGCTGCACAGGGAAGAGTGCGGCCAGTAGATGGAGGGAGGTCATTCTCCCCCTCTGCTCTGCACTGGTGAGGCCACAACTGGAATATACTGCATCCAGTGCTGGGCTCAAGAGAGACAGGGAACTGCTGGAGAGAGTCCAGCGTAGGGCAACAGAGATGATGGAGGGATTGGAGCATCTCCCTGATGAGGAAAGGCTGAGAGAGCTGGGGCTCTTCAGCCTGGAGAAGAGAAGGCTGAGTGGAGACCTTATCAATGCATCCAAGGATCTAAAGGGTGGGTTGAAGGAGGATGGAGCCGGACTCTTTTCAGGGGTTCCCAGGGACAGGATGAGGGGCAACAGGCCCAAGCTGGAACATGAGAAGTTCCACTCCAATGTGAGGAGAAACTTCTTTGTGGTGAGGGTGGCAGAGCCCGGGAAGAGGCTGCCCAGGGAGGGTGTGGAGTCCCCTTCTCTGGAGATCTTCAGGCCCTGCCTGGATGGAGCCCTGAGTGATGTGCTCTGGGCAACCCGTCTTTGGCTGGGGAGTTGGACTTGATGGTCTCTAGAGGTCCCTTCCAACTCCAACAATTCCGTGTTTCCGTGAATTGCCAAAACAAGGGTCTGTTTTGCCCAGGAGAGGGCACCAAGTGTCCGTGTTGCGGTGCTGTGTCCCACCAGGTCCTGTTCCTGTCGTCAGGCCTTTCGCGCTCTCTCACACCTTCTGTGAGCATTTACGCGGATCTAACGCTGTGTAACAACGCGTTTGCAGCTTCCTCGGTTACTTCTCTTGGGCTAGTCGCCAGGGGTAAGTTTGATTTGGTTTTTTTGTTTGTTTTGTTTTAGTTAATTGTGTTGGTTCTAATAAATGTAATAGCCGATGATATTTAAAATACAGCCTAGAAGTTGTTAAAAATATTGATGGAGACTTTTTATATCTGTGAAACAGTGAAGAATGTCTCATTTTTTTTTGCACATGTCCCTTGTGTTACCTCTGCTGTCATTCGGGTTTTGTTCGTTTTCCTTTTACATAAGTTATGCTTATCAGAAATACTATTTATTCAGCTAGCTTCCCAAAGGAAAAAAGACATTTTGAGGGGGCTATTTAAAGGCCTCCTTATGACTCTGAGGGGTCTGGAGGAGAAGGCCTGTGAGGAGAGGCTGAGGGAGCTGGGGGTGTTCATCCTGGAGAAAAGGAGGCTGAGGGGAGACCTTCTGGCTCTCTCCAACTCCCTGAAAGGAGGGTGTAGCCAGGGGGGGTCGGTCTCTTCTCCCAAGTCCCAGGCCATGGGACAAGAGGAAATGGCCTCAAGTTGCCCCAGGGGAGGTTCAGATTGGAGATTAGGAAAAATATTACCACAGAAAGGGTTCTTGCACATTGGACTGGGCTGCCCAGGGCAGTGGTTGAGGCCCCATCCCTGGAGGTGTTTAAAAGCAGGTTGACCTAGTGCTTAGAGGCATGGTTTAGTGATGGTTTTGATCCGAGTGAGGTTGATGGTTGTACGGGATGATCTGAAAGGTCCCTTCCAACCTGGACAATTCTGTGATTCAATTCTATGCTTCTTCAGGTGGTCTTTGGTACCTTCTTGCTGGTTCATACTAATCAGACTCAGTATTGAGATCCTGGGCCTCTTGGTGCACTGTGCAGCCCTGAGTTTGAGTTGTGCCTGCTCCTCAGACACAGCCCCCTTCAATATTGATTTGAAGCAATTGCTTTGAATTCTGTAAAGGGTGGTTCTGTGTTTGGGCCTTTTCATGATCTGATGTGACCTGAAAGTTAATTAGAATGTCAGATGTCAATGAAAATGACCCCAAATGTATGCCCTGGGTTTGGGGTTTTTTTTGTTTGCTTTAATAATCCCTCACATTTACTGAGGAGCACTTACTTTGAACAGGTCACTCCTTCAGGCCTACTGAGAATCTTGGCCTTTTTAAAGAATCTGTGCCTTTCTCAAAGCCTTGAAAGCTTGAAATGCTTCTGAGGCAAGGATGTGTTACAGCTGGAGAGAGAATGAGTGCAGCTGGGAAAGGATTGAAATGGCCTTCAGGAAAGGGAGCAAGAACTCTGAGGTCGTCACTGGAGATGTGTTCACTCCAAGGGGATTTGGTGACAATTAGCTTTTCTGTTCTAGAAAGAGGAGAGGGAGAGAGTGTGTGTAAGTGGAATGGTTTTGGTTCCTTTATAGTTGAGAACAGTAGGAAACCTGTGTCCAGGTGAGATTTGGAGGCAATCTCCAATTTGAGAAGTGATCTTTGCTGCATTTTGGTTTTGGTTTTTTTCCTAATTTACTCAGCGGTGCCTCACCTTCAGAGAAGTTGGGTTTCTCTGTGTTGGGTCTTAATCTGGATTTCTGCTGGGACTGTCAGAGAACAGAGAGAGAGAATTCTGCTACTGCTCCTGCAAGTTAATACAGGAGATGTACCAGATGTTCTCAGGTCATGAGACTTTGTCTATGGGTGTAATCAAGCCATCTCTACAGTTAATTGTATTTTCTGTCCCAGGTCTTGGCTAGAGTATAATTTATCTATTTGACTGTTAGGGTTATGATGCCAGTTTCCATGTGAAGCTCTGATCTAGTAAGGAATTCTGGTTTTCCTGTGCCCCGTAGTGTGTTCCTACAGCCCAACAGAGAGTGTAAGCAGATATAGTCCTTGAACATCTTGGCTGTGTCATCCTATTTTACTTGTTGAAAAGAAAAAAATATTTTCAGAGTATTATTTTGAACCTCTTTTAGCTGTTTCTGGTGGGAATACTTGGGCAGTATTTAGTGTTGTCAGAGACACAGGTACCAAGTGTTCTAGGTTTTCACTTGGTTACAACAGCAATGGTGACACAAGATCACTTTCTGTGCATAGTTGCTTGTTGCAAATATGGTTTCTCTGATATTTTAAACTAAAACAGTGTTGCCCTTTCCTAAAATTGCCACCATATGACACTTTTACTTTCGATTTTGCTGAGCCCTTTGACTAAGCTTTTTTTTTTTTTTTTCCAAATCCCTTCTGTTAACTCTTCTCAGTTGAATTCTGCTGCATGTGTTTTCCTTGGAAGAAAAAAAATCCTAACCCAATTTGTGCTGGTGCTCATTTGTGAGACATTAACATAGGAAACATCAAAATAATTTAAAACAGGCCAATAGAGTGGGAGAATAGGGATAGTATAATGCTGGAAAAGAGAAGTACTGTTCTCGTCCTGCTTCTCTAAAATATAGGTAAAACTGACATGTCCAAATGTGTGCCTTCTGCTTCTGTCAGTATGAGTGAAAATCATGATGTTAATTGGAAATGTATCCTGAAAATAGTCACATTTTAAATTATATAGATACAAACTTTGCTTCTTTGCGAGGAAAAAACCCCCTTTGTCTATGACTGGTAACATGTCTGTGTAGAAAACTTACTTAGCTAGAGATTTTAGTGGTAAGAGAGTGAAAGTGAATGAAGGCAGTAATAAAGGACGAAAGTAAAAGAAGTTGAAATCTTACTTCTCCTGAAGTCAGTAGGAGTGAGGAGACAGTATATCACAAAGACACTAATGTGGATTCTTATCTCGGAATTCTTTATTTCCATCGTACAGGTTTTGCTCTGTGAGCATAATATACGTTCTGTCCTTTTGCCTCCCTGGTGGATGAAGGGAAGGTGATGGCTATAGTTTTTGTGGATTTTGGGAAGGCTTTTGGTGCTGTCCCTCAGAACGTGGTTGTGGCCAAGTTGTCCAAGGGTGAGCTGAGCAGGTCTGCGGTGGGTTGGGTGAAGAAGTGGCTGGATGGCAGGGCTGGCAGGGTTGTAGGGGATGGGGCTACCTATGGCTGGTGACCAGTCACCTGTGGGTTCCTCAGGGCTCGGTTCTGGGGCCAGTTGAGTTCAATATTTGTATCAATGAGGTGGCTGCAGGAGTTAAATGCACTGTTAATGAGGTTGCTGATGATGCTGAACTGGGAGGGGCTGTTGACTTTCTTAGGGGACAAGAGGCCTTGCAAGAGGGATCTAGGTCAATTGGAGCACTGGGGAATGATGAAGGGAATGAAAGAGAAGAAGACTAAATGCCAGGTTCTGCACCTGGGATGGAATAACGCCAGGCAAGGGGTAAATTGGGAGAGGAGTGGTTGGAGAGGAGCCCTGCAGAAAGGGGTCTGGGGGTGCTGGTGGAACGGAGTCTCAAGAGGAGCCAGCAGTGTGCCCTGCAAGCCAAGAGGGCAAACCACAGTGTCCTGGGGTGCATCAACCAGAGCATCAGCACCTGGTGAGAAGAGGTGATGATGGTGCTGTGGTCAGCGTTGGTGCAGCCTCCCCTTGAGTGCAGTTCTGGGCCCCAGGATTTAAGAAGGATGGGAATATCCTAATATCCTATGTGTCCAGAGGAGGTCAGCAAAGGTGGGGAAGGGGCTGGAAGGCATGTCCTCTGAGGAACCAGGGTTTGTTTAGTGTGGAGAGAAGGAGGCTGAGGGTGACCTCATTGCTGTCTCCAGCTTCCTGAGGAGGAGGAGTGGAGAGGGAGGTGCTGATGTCTTCTCCCTGGTACCCAGTGCCAGGACACATGGGAATGGCTCCAAGCTGTGTCTGCCAGGGGAGGTTCTGACTTGGCAGAGGAAGCATTTCTTTCCCAAGAGGGTGGTTAAACTCTGGAACAGGCTTCCTGGAGAGGTGGTCAATGCCCCATGCCCGTCTGTGTTCAAGAAGCATTTGGACAATGCCCTTAATGCCACGCTTTAACTTTTGTTCAGGCCTGACTTGTTCAGGGAGTTGGTCTAGATGATCAGCTGCTTTGTGGGTGCCCTGAACGTGCTGCAGGTATCTGGGCAGGGAGAGAAGGTAGTCCAAGACCCCGATTTTAAAGGCTGTGACAGGAGTGCAGCACTTTGGTGTCCATCAGGGCACTCAGCCCCAGCTTCATCACTGGACGAGATTTACTCAGGAGCTGAATATTGATTGCCCAAAATAAAGCAAAGTGACAATGATGGCCAAACACCATTGTTTGGATCATGATGCTTTTGCTTCCCAGGAAGGAGTCTCCCAAGCACTCCCAGTATTTCAGCTCACTCTGGAAGGGAGCTGATGACTTCCCCTTCTTTCCTGAACACCTGCAGCTCTAGAGTTCCCAATCTTCCTCTTAAGCCCAGTTTAATGTCTCATTCCAGAGAATCTGCTCCCTCCCTGGCCCAAGGACTGAGCTCTTCTTTCCTCTCTCATTAGTCTCTTGGTGCACCCTTCCTTCTCTGCAGTTGTGCTCTGGGGAAGCTCTGTGAGGGAAAACAGCCCTTCATGCCCCTTTCCCAAAGATGTGGAACCTCAGGTGTGCCCATTTCTTGCTTTCTATGACTTTGGCCTCCCCGCAGCCTCCTTAAAAGAGTCCCATCATGAGAAATTGTGGTGTCAGTGAAGGGGCCTTTCTATTGCAGAGCATTGCACTCCCTGAGAGGTTTGGATGGAGCTTGTATGGGGTGTGCAGACTCAGAGCACAACTGGAGAATGGGCTTTCCCTGAAGGTACGGTTGTCACCTTGGACTCGGTGAGTTTGTGAGGAATGGCCAAGCGTCTGTCCTCTCTCCTGCATGCTGGGATACTCATGAGAAAGATCCTAAATGCTTCTCTTTGACTTTCCCTTGCCTTCTCCCCTGTCTTTCTACTCAAGCTGTAGACCTGAATCCCAAATGCTATGATCCAAAGGTCAGGAGCACATGGATGCCTAGGGAGAGCCCAGGAGTGTCCAGTGCAAAATCACCCATTTCCAACCTTCATCCATTTCCCGTGTGTCTCCTTCCCCTGTGTCTCCTTAGAGCAGCCCTGACAGCAGTCACCGAGCTCCACCAAGGCTCACGGCACAGCAAATAGCACTAGAGCTTGGGAGACATAATCCCACCCAGGCCAGTCATGGATTTTCCATGGAAGCTCTCCAGGAATACCCCAGGCCTGTCAGCATTTAAGAGACATTTGGGCAATGCCCTTAATACCATACTTTAAGATGATGACTACAATAATGACGAAGAGGAGAATCGCAGAATCAGAGAACTGACGGGGTTGGAAGGGCCCTTCAGAGATCATCTAGCTGAAATCCTTGCCAAAGCGAGTTCACCTAGAGCGGGCTGTAGAGGAACGCATCTAGGTGGGTTCTGTCTACCTGCAGAGAAGGAGAGTCCACCACCTCTGTGGGCAGCGTGTTCCAGGGCTCTGCCCCCCTCACAGGAAAGCATTTTTTCCTCCTGCTGGTCTGGAATTTCCTGTTTTCCAGCTTGTGTCTGTTCCCCCTTGTCCTGTCACTGGGCGCCACTGAGAAGAGTTTGACCCCATCCTGTGGACACCTGCCCTTTAGATATTGATAAGCATGGATGGGATCCCCTCTCAGTCTTCTTCTGCAGGCTCAAGAGAGCCAGGTCTCTGATAGGAGCCTTTCCTGCTAAGAGAGGTGCTCCATTGCCTTGATCATGTTTGTGGCCCTCTGCTGGACTCTCTGCAGCAGTTGCCTGTCCTTGTTGAAGCGGGGCCATGACAAGCACTGCCAAGGATTCCTTTTGCCTTCCAAACCTTGTGGCGCCACTGTGAGGCGTGAAAAGCGCTCTTGTGCCTGCCCTGGGCAGAGGGAGAGCTGAAAGGTGGCAGCTCATGATGGTGCCCCAAGGCTGGAGGCCTTGCCAGCAGCGGCTGTTTTGCCCAAGGCAGAAGCCCTGTGGCCATGGAGGCAAGGGAAGAGCAGAGCTGTCTCCCGCTGCCAGCTTGGAATGGAGAAGAGAGGGGGCGAGAGCCAGGGCAGGAGGGGAGCCTTGGAGGTGCCAGAGCAGCAGGGCAGGACGGAGTGCCCAGGGCCGCGAGGAGGCCTGCCAAGGGCCTGGCTCAGTGCTAGGGAGGACAAGAAGCA
>JAHREE010000324.1:277140-316353 GCA_033628505.1 Tringa tobata | reverse complement strand
CTGCGTCTCCCACCCCTCCTGCATCTCCCACCCCTGCTGCATCCCCCAATGTCCCAGAGCATCCGCCATCCCCCGCAGAGCACCGTGTCCCCGGTTGTGTCCACGCAGGGCAGGGGTTCGCAGGCTGCGTTTGCAGCTGGCGGCATCCCGCCCACAGTGTCAGCCATGCTTCAGCCCCGGTGAGTGCCCGAGGACAGGCACATGTCTTGATTTTTTGGGGCACTGAGCCCATTTTCTGCATGCCCCGAAGGCCCAGCATGCTGGGTTTTCACTGAGGGCAGCTTTCCCAGGGGAGGGAATTCTGTCAGGGATATTAACTCCCCACTAGTTCAAGCCCAGTGCTTCCAGTAGCTCTGACTGATGTCTTAAAGACAGAGATATCCTTATGAATGTATGCTGAAGGTCTTTGCTCTCCAGCAAGACATGTCATTGCCCACATACCAGCACCATCCTTCTAACCACAACCTTGCCAGCATTTGGCTTTGTCCACAGGAGGGGCAGGAGGTTGCACCCTTTTCCTCAGATGACTGTCACAGAATGACAGAATCACAGAATGCTGTGGGGTTGGAAGGGACCTCTGGAGATCATCTCCTCCAACCCCCTGCCAGAGCAGGTTGCACAGGAACATATCCAGGCGGGTTTGAATGTCTCCAGAGAAGGAGACTCCACCACCTCTCTGGGCAGCCTCTTCCAGGGCTCTGCCACCCTCACAGGAAAGAAGTTCCTCCTCATGTTGAGGTGGAACTTCTTATGTTCATGTCTGTGCCTGTTCCCTCTTGTCCTGTCCCTGGACACCACTTAAAAGAGTCTGGCCCCAGCTTCTTGGCACCTGCCCTTTAGATATTGATAAACCTTGATGAGATCCCTCCTCAGCCTTCTCCAGGCTAAACAGACCCAGGTCTCTCATCAGAGAAATGCTCCAGTCCCTTGACCATTTTTGTAGCACTCCACTGGACTCTCTCCAGTATTTCCCTGTCCTTCTTGAACCGGGGAGCCCAGAACTGGACAGAATGTCCACCTGCCATGTCCTTGGCAGCTCCGGATTTTGAGTTATTCCCTTAGGGAGGTATCAGCCGGTGAAGAACGCCTTGGAAATCCAGTTGCCAGATAACCATCGGGTGAAGAAAGACGTAGCTTGGGTTGCCTGCTTTGGGGTTGAGTACCAGGGCTGCTCAGCTCCCGGTGGTGCTGCTCTTCTCCTGCCTCCACCACCTCCCCGTGAGCCGGACTGGCTGGTCCTCATGGGGAGAAAAGGGTCCTCATCTCCCATCTGAGGGGGCTGAAATAGGGCAGGGGGGGAGAGAGCACCCGGGCCCCAATGTGCTGGTGTCTTGGCAGCCCTCACCTTGGCTAACGTAGGAGGACAGGGGAAACCAAATAACTTTAAAGGTGTCCGTCTACATGCCGTGCGGTGTCATCTCTCCGGGAGCAGCTGCCACGGAAAAGCTGCCCGTCCCCAGGAGCCACTCTCACAGCCCAGGCACGAGCCCAGTGGGTGGAAAATGGCAGGAAGGAATAGTAAATTAAGAACCGGCACCTCTTCCCGTTTAATTTTAGCAGCAGACAGTGATGTTTACAGGAATTTCTTCTTCTTCTTCTTCTTCCTCCATGTTCCTGTTGACTTCCTTCTCGGCTTAGGTCAAAGTGACCCTGTGGGCCGACGGAAAGCAATCAACCAGCCCTTGCCTGGCCACGGGGAGCTGTGGGACCAGGGGCTCTGGTGTGGCTACTAATGTGGGTTGCTTGGTTGGGTCTTTCGGGTGCCCACACTTAGCCTGAAGGGCTTAACCCCCAGCGAGGCTGATGACGTCTTTCCTTAAATCAGACTTTGCCAAGAGTTCAAAGCAACCCCCCCCCAAAACCGTAAATGTCCCCCAGATCTCCAGCCTCACTTGCCCGTGAGGGGCAGCAAGTGCCAAAGTGAGTGGTGGCTGCAGGACCTGCTCATACGCTGGCCCTCAGTCCAGCAGTGGCAGCAGAGGATGCTCTGTGAGGATGCTGTCTCCAGGCACGAGTGGAGAAGCAATCATGATTTTCCAAGGTGTGGGAGCCTGCTATCACGCTGCTCCAGACCATGCTTCTCCATTACCAAGCCTTGTACATCACCATCCCTGATCTGAGCGGGGAAGGGGCTCTGCAAAACCCTCAGACGTGAGAGTTGGCAAGGAGCATCCCAGGCAGCATCCCACTCTCTGTCCTGTAGCAGGATGAGATCCCTGCTTTATCTTTGTGGGAATATGATGGCACCAGTGCTTTGCTCCAGGTGCTGGGGAGAGGATGGGCAGAGGTACAGCAAGGAGAAACCCAACCCCATCCCACCCTCCTGGGACCAGGGCACTTCCCTGACTCAGGGCATTCCCTCCCAGCACCTTTCTGAGATGGTATTTGGGAATTACTGCTGACTTCCATCAGCTGGGACTTAATCCCCAGCAGTTGCTGTTTGTTGGGTCAGGTTATATAGGGACCTGAAAGCCCTCCCCCAGGTAAAGGGAAGAGTTGGAGGCTGTTTTTAAGCGTTGTGGGCGAGGTTCCAGTCTGCTCAGCGTGCCTGGGGACTTCAGAAGAAGCATTTCAGCATCCAAGAGGAGGGATGGCAGGTAACTTGTGCTGCAGCAAGGTGGGGTGAGGGAGAAAAGGAAAGGTTTAGACCAAAAACGTTGCTTCTTGGTTTTGTCGCCTATAGGCTAAACCCTAAAATTTGAGGTGCTTGTGTTCTTGCTTTAAATATTTCTCTGTGGAAGATTTGGGATGTGAGCCGTTGTGTTAAATCTCCTCACGCAGCACGTTTTACCTCCTGTTTCTGCCTGGGGGTTGTTATCCCTGCAGTGGAAGCCAAGAGCAAACAGGTCATGGGCCTTGGAGGTGAATGAGGAAGCAAGATTGAGGGTTTGAATCCTTCTGCTGTGGGACAGCTGGCAGGCAGCCCTGTGCCTGGCCCGTGGAGAGCAAAAGGGCAGGCACTGGCAGGGATGGATGGATGGATGGATGGTGTGATGGGATGCTTTGTGGCTCAGAGACTTAACAATTTTCTGCCTGTCGGAGGGTCCGAAAATAATTTCAGAAAACAGCCTTTGGGGGTGGATGAGGGGTTTCTTCGTGTGCCAAACCACCTGCAAGAACGTAGTGTGGCTGGAGGAGTGTTTGAGGAGGGTTTGGCAGAGCTCCTGAGCGAGGGGTCTGTGGGAAGCTGTGTACCTGGACGCATCGTTTTGGGAAGCCACTGGTTCTGCTCCGGTGACCTGGCTCAGCTGGTTCATGGGGATGTGCGAACTCCTGGTGGCTTTCTGTCCTACAGAGGCTCCTTCCTTCCATCCGTCCTTCCTTCCTTGTAAACCAGTAAAAGAATAGCTTCTGGCATAGTGATCTGAATGGTGAAGGGTGGGTGAGGGGTCCTAGGTGGGATTTTGGTGCTAAAGTCTTCTGTGTTCTTCTCTCTTATCTCTGGATAGATTGTGTGGGGAAGGCATGTTCATGTCTTCATGCCACTTGTGTAAATCACAGGGTATTCCTGCAGTGTCCAGCACGAAAGATCCTCTTACTGGTTTGAGCTTTTGGGCACAAGGAGTTTCATTGGTGTCGATGGCCACGTTCCCTCAGCTACTGAGGTTTTCATTCCCTAGGCTGGTGTACAGCCCCCAGACACTGGCTGTGGGTGACAGTTTTAAGCTGTTTTTGGTGTAGCAGAAACGACCAGTTGCTTCTGTTATTGTGCAGAGTGAAACCCCACACACACTTTGTCCAGTCGTCGAGGACAGAAAAGGGAGCAGCAGTGTATCTTATTAAAAGATGGGTTGACATAATGCTTGGAGACATGGTTTAGTGATGGTTTTGATCAGAGTGAGGTTGATGGTTGGACTGCATGGTCTGAAAGGTCCCTTCCAACCTGGACAATTCTATGATTTTATGATCTCTTATTCAGCTCTCAGGACGGCAAAGCTCAGCTCTGCAGTAGGTGATGCTCGTGTGCCCCCCTTCCTCGCTGGAGCAGGAGGGCACGTTAGAGTTGTTGGGGTGGGAGATGCTGGTCAGGTCACTCCCTTTCCTTGAAGCTATCTGGGATCATCATGTGAGATGGTGCTACTGATTTGAGGATCAAAAGCACCCCCCTGTGCTGAGGTGAGTCACCTCCTGGCTGCATGGGGTGATGAAATGAGCTGCACCATAGCCTGCTTGAGGAGGCTATGATCAAATGTTGCCTCACCTGCCCTTCCCCAGGGGGTCTCTGCTGACCTTCTCCCCACAAACAAGTGCAAGTGCAGGGCTCTGGGTGACCTCGCGTCTTGGATGAGGAGCAAAACAACCCTCCCTCCCCACAAAGGTCTTGTCTGGGCAAGAACCGGAGACTTTCCTCATCTGCCCTCATCGCTGGCTGCTGGCATCTCCCTGCCTTTCCCACAAGTGAGCTGCGCGGGCTTGTTTTTTTGGAAAACGCTGGTGTTTTGTAATTTTTTTGGCAAGTGAGACAAGTTCTTTACGGTTGTCTGAACTTTGCATTTGTTTGAGCAATTTATAGCCGTGCCTCCCGGAGGGGTCGTTTGTCCAAACCTGACTAGCCCTGGGGTCGGAGAATAGCCCTTGGCCTCCCCGCTCTGGTCTCCACCTGGGTATTGGCTGCCCCTGGGTGATGTGAGATGAGCTCAGCTTCACCCTGTTTGCTTAATGAGTCAATGAACCCCATATCTCTCCCGACTTCTGGGAATGACCTTTAAAACAAAGGCCCATCCCCTGGCTGCAGGCAGGAGCTGTGTGCCCATGCCCCCACCGTGGCAGCAGGGCAAGCGGAGAGCCTGGCCCTGCAGTCCCAGGAAGGACTGGAAGGTTGCGTGGTGACCGACCTGTCCCCAGAGGCCCTTTAATTGTTGTTTTTATTCTAAATAAAGCCGCTTTGGCAGCACTGTTGGGTGCCTGCAGGAGGGATGGGCTGGTGCCAGAGCTGGGACCGGAGCATCTCCCTCTCCCTGTGCACAAACCAAGGCTGATTTCCTTTGGGTCCTCTCACCCTCCTTGTCTCACTCAGCAGCCTGCAAAATCAAGAAGAAAACTCTTTTTATCACATCCTCCAGGCCAGGAAAAACCCCCACCTCTGCCGAGTGCGTAGAGATCCTTGGATTGGGGCTCTTCCTGAGACCTTGGGTGAGGCACCAGGTGAAACCAGTGAGATGGAAGCAGCATTAGCTACCACAGGGGCGTTCACCGTTTATAGACGTGTAAATAACTGCTAGTGTCATTGAGCAATGTTCCTAGAGGTCAAACAGCTTCAGGGATGGTGAAGTGTCCTGCTGTTTCACCCCAAAAAGAGCTGCCCTCAGCCCAGCAGCATCTCTCGGAGCACGCGGGAGGAGGCTCCTCTTTGCTTGCGGTTTAATAACTAAGCGGAGGCCTGATGGTAAGTGGCTTCTTGGCTTAAAAATAAAAGAGGGAACCACCTGAAGCTAGCGGGCTGCAGCTCTGATGGTGTGACACACCTGGCTGGCTGGCAAGAGAGGGCTTTGCTGCAGCCCAGGCTGGCCACACAGCCTGACCTGGGGTTGGTGCTCCGAGGCTGAAAAGACAGGCTGCCCGGAGCGCCGCCGGGGAGCTGGACTGATTTGCATGCCAAGGGGACGTTGGACTTCCCAAAACTACTTTCGAGCCTGTCTCTTGGCAGCCACTGCAGGGAAATGAAACCTTTCTCAGACACCCCTGCTTTCGCATGTATAAATACCCCTGTGTGCAGGCATGTCACGGCCACAAGAGCCCCCGCAGCCCAGGCTGCGTGAAACGTGGAGTGGAGCCTCCTGCAAGGCAAGCCCCAAATTCCTCCTTTCCATACAGCTCCTCTGCTGTCCGGCCCACGGGGACCCAAAACCTGTGGGGCAGGGCAGGGGAGAAACAAACCCAGAGCTGTAAGACTCTCCCCTGCTGGCTGATGCTCTTTGCTTGCAGTTTGGCTCCTGTTGGGTTCACGAAGCAGCACGGTGGTGGCATCTCTGCAGGTGCCTTGTGGATGGGGACACGTGCCATCTGCAGTGTTATGCTCCCTGTATTTTTAGGTTTCCCACGTGGAGCGGCACAAAAACAGAGGCTCGTCTTAATTACGGACATGCTATAACGTGGCAGAGAGGGCATGGGCTCCTCTGGAAGTGCCTCGAGATGCCCAAGGTGGGCCAAGGGGAATTTGGGAGGTGTTGCTGGCTCTCGTGGCGCAGCCATGAGGGCAGTGGGGAGCGCACAGAGCTCCCCACACCGCTGGCAGCAGGGCTGTGGAAATAGCCCAAACCTCTGGCTGGGTGGCAGCTCAGACTGCCTTGTGTGTTGCTGGGGCAAGAGGGAAAGAAAGGAAATGCTCGCCTCGTTAAAAAAACCCAGAAAAAGTCCTGGATCTTTTTTTTTATTATTATTTTTATTTTTTTTTCCCCTCTCCTCTATCAAAACTGGAACCCAAATATGCAGAGTGCAACCCCAGCCTGGCACATTGCCCAGCGACGTGGTGGTGAGCATCCCTCCGTGCGGGTTGAGCGGTCCAGCCTTTGAGGGGTGCCAGCCTTCCTGCAGCCCCCCAACCACGGACACGGACCTGCAGCACCCAACTCCAAACCTCCAGCCCCAAAAGGGAGCCCTGGGCTTTGTCCAAAAAAAAAAAAAAAAAATGCTCTTTTTGCTCTTTTCTTTCATCTGGTGAGCTGCGGTTTCTGCTCCAGCCCTGATGAGGCTGGTGACTCGTGATCCTGCTTTGAAAACTGTGGCTGGATTAACAGCTGTGGGCTGGTGGTTCTCACTTGTCCTTTGTGCCTCATTTACCCTTTTATTGTCCAGTCTTTCCCTTTATTCTCTCCTCTTTCCCCCATTCTGAGTCCCAAAGAGCCCTTTGCCTGGGTCTTCCTGCCTTGGATTTGCCTTGACAGACCTTGTTTACTCCTTTCACTCCCTTCGGTTGACTCTTTCACATCGTGCCCGGGATCTTTCTAGTCCAAAACCCAGTTTGGGGGCTTCTAGAAACTGGAGTCCAACCCCAGTTTGGGGGCAGTGGTCCACCTGTCCCCCCCAGTTCTGGCCCCATGTGGGGAGACGCACGCACCACCCCACAGCCAGTCCTGGCAGAGAGCATGGGGTGGCATGTGGGGTGATGTCCCTGCAGGGCACTTGGGGAGGCTGAGGTGGCTTTGCTCACGTGGGGTTCACTAGCACGCACCACCAGGCTTGCTTTGCTGAGGGAAGACTACTTCTTTTGTTCCCACTTGCCCCCATCTCCACCTCCTCTGCGGTAATGGTGGTGTCACCTCTCTCCAGGACTAAAGTCCCAGATGCTGGGGCACGTTCCCCATCAGTGGCTGAGGCAAGGAGCACAGAGGTGGTTGCTAGGGCCATCATTGGGATATGCCTCATAGGTACCTGTGCTTGAGGTCCCCTATGGCAAACAGAGACTCTTGCGACAGCCGGGGAAGGTTGTTGCCCTTGGTCTGAAGAAGAGTCAGTGGTCAGCTGCAGGTGGTGATGAATGAGCTCTTCAGGAGATAAATGTGTGATTTGGTGGTGGGGCCAGAGCATTATTTAGTGTTTATGTGGGGAAAGTTCAGGCAGTACATGACTGATCAAAAGACCTGAAAATCCTGGCTGCAGGAGGGTTTCCTTTGAGGCGTGGCTGGCAGAGCTTGGACATCCTTGTGCTTCCCGAAGGACTCGGATCAGAAGCGGCGAGATACTGGGATCTGGGAACGTGATATGGGAGAGCAAAGGCCCTTCTGAGCTGAATAAAGCTGCAAGAGAAGCCAGATGCCCCTGCGACCTCAAGGTTCGGCGGGCTTGTGTTTCAGGAGCCCTTATTTCATAAAGCACGTGCCGCCCTGCCAGAGCAGTAAGTTAGGGATGCACTAACCCCTTCCAAGGGAGACCCACCTGTATCAAAACTGGTATCCTCCATAGTTCTCCAGGACGACCTCCACAGATCTCCTGGATGATCCTCCAGGATCGTCCTCCATAGTTACTAGCCATGTGTGGCCAAAGAGGAGAGGTGTTTTTCATAGCTGGGGAAGCTGAGGCAGGCAGAAAGGCTCGAGGGTCACTAAAATCACCTCTCTCCTGTGTCTCCATCTGCTGCTCCAAAGCAAGAGCAGCTGTTGCCTGTCACGAGGGCAGGGCAGGGTATTGGTGCTTCTTAACAGAGAATTGCCCGAGTTTCTTTGCTGGCACCGAAACGTATTCTTCGCATAGCTGCGCTCTCTGCATTGCAAAATGGTCGCTGTAGCTATTTTTGTACATGTTTTTCCCAACCGTTTTTTTTTTTTTTTCATTTTTCTGTGCATCTGCTCCTCACCCGATCTTGCTGGTTAGCCAGAAGCTGGGATGAAGTAAGAAAAGGGAAAATGCTGCAGTTTTCCATTTGGGCAGCTGTCCAGAGGGTTGCTCAAAACATTGAAACACACACACACCACACCACCCCCCGAAACTTTGATCTTTTTGCAGTGTTTATGTTGGGTGGCCCCCAAAATGGCATCAACTTAAATTACTGCTCTCTTTGGAAAGTAAAGGTCAAGCTGTGGTGGCTGGCAGCAGGCTGAGGAATTGGTGCCAACCTTCCTCCAAAGCCCCCGTGGCCCCTCTGCGTCTCCCACTTTCTCCTTGCTCTTCTCCATCAGCTGCTGGTTGGAGGTGGGGGAATGGGATGTAACCCATTTCACCTTGCTTCCTTGCCCAGAGCGGTGGTTTGCTCTTGGCAAAAGGAAGAGCTGTGCAACGAAGGACCTTTCTGTCTCTGCACTGTGTCCATGCAAGGTGGGAACCGGGCTTGTGTTGGGTTGGGAGGTGCCACCTTGCAAAGCCCTTGAGCTTGTGGGGAAGAGCAACCCTAGGACTGAGGTTGTGCTACCTCTTCCAGAGCAGAGTGGCAAAGCCCTGATGGGCCTTCTCCCTCCTCCTCTTGTTCTTTTTCCTAGTGAGGAATTTTGATCTTTTGGGGAGAAAATAGTATATGATATTTCTTCAGCGTGATGGCCATGATGCGTTTTGTGGCTGGCCAATCTCAACACCTTAGATGTGTGAGCGAATCTCCCTGTCACTCATCCTGTACAAACATTTCCCAGGAATACTTATTTCTCACAGGCTACCTTCAGGCATGGGGCATAGCTCTTGCTGACGGAGAGACGTTCCTTCTGAATGTCATTCCTGTTCAAAATCATGCTCTGATCTTTCTTTCTCTTCACGAGTTATAATCTTTAATAATAATGCTAAAGCTAATCTCTAACAAGAATGATTAAATCATTGCTTTGGTCTCCGAGGCTAAATTCGGCCTTCATATATTCAGAAGGTGCCCTTCAGGAATTCACCTTCAACCCGGTGAAGGGCTGGTGGGAAGCCATCACAGCAGAGGCTGTGGCACAGAGCAGAGACACTTGGCTCCTTCTGCTATGAGGTAGCAGAGATGCTGATATACAGACAACTGTGTGGTGAGAAAGACAGAAGAATCTTAGAATGGTTAGAGTTGGAAGGGACCTTAAAGATCATCCAGTTCCAACCCCCCTGCCCTGGGCAGGGACACCTCCCACCAGACCAGGTTGCTCCAAGCCCCATCCAGCCTGGCCTTGAACCCCTCCAGGGATGGGGCAGCCACAGCTGCTTTGGGCAACCTGTTCCAGTGCCTAAGAAACCATGGGTGGATGTTGGTTGTGTGGCAGTAGATAACACCTAAAATTGTTTGTGGAGTGTGGGGAAGCTTTGTTTTCAGGCAGCAGTGGTGGTAACTGGAGGGAAAGTTCTGGAGTCCTCTGTGCGACTCTGCTATTGCCGAACATTGGAGCTATTTCTTCACCCAGCCTTCATTGCCATTCAGGCTTGGACTTCAGATTTGATTCAGAGTGAGTGTGAAACCTAGACAAAAAACTGAAAGGCTCCTCAGCATAACCTCCATCTTGAGTGGGCTCAGAGATGGACTTTTCCCCTGTAGTCTCCCTTTTAGGGGGTTTTTCTCTGTTTTTCTTTTCTTTTTTGTTTTTTGCAGAACAGCAGTGTGCTTGCGTTGCCTTCTTCCCTTGTCTCTTCAGAGCTGTGCACAAAGTCTGGTTTGTTCCCTTAGGACAAAAGGACAAAGAAACTAAAGTTCCTCAGCCTCAGACTGTATACAGTGTCTGTCAAACTCAGCTATTCCCTTGCTGGTATTTCCAGTACTGGGTTTGGGCTGGTTCAAAAGCCAAAGCTTCAGTGAAGGCTTTGGTTCTGGAGGACTTCAGCAGTTTAACTTCTCGCTGCCTTGGAGGGAGGGAATGAACCCCATCCTCTGAGTGCAGTGCTGTGCAGAGCTCTCCAAGTTTGGGGTGTAAAGACAGGATGGTAGCACCTTTCTAAACTCAAGGAAAGAGTTTGGAAAGCACAAAGCATTGGCTTGACTCTGGTCCCAGAGTCAGGTGTAAAGCTCCAGCTGACCTTCCTGGAAATGAGGTTAGGCCAATGCAGAGTAGTTTTGAAAAACTTTGTGCAGAGCTGGACGGGCTCTGCACAGAGCTGCTGCTGAGGCTTTCCATGTCTGAAGGAGCACGGAGAGCTCGCTGTATGGCCCAGATCTTCTCAGTAAACACCAAGCTGTCACGGCAGCGTGTTGCCTTGTGCTGTTGTGGAACATGCCCGCTTTCATGTGGGAGGGGGATGCTCTGAAGGTAGCCTTCCACGTGGCATTTCTGCTGGTAGCAAACCAGCCCAACAATACAAAGTCTGCATCATCACTCTCTACAACTACCTGAAATGACACTGTAGAGAGGTCGGTGCTGGTCTTTTCTCACAAGCAATTAGTGATGGAACAAGAGGGAATGGCTTCAAGCTCCAACAGGGTAGGCTTAGAGTGGACATTAGGTAGAAATTCTTCACAGAAAGAGTGGTCAGGCATTGGAATAGGCTGCCCAGGGAGGTGGTTGAGTCACCATCCTTGGATGAGTTTAAGAGTCGTTTAGATGTGGTGTTGGGGGATATGGTGTAGGGAAGAACTTTGGACTCGATGATCCCAAGGGTCTTTTCCAACGTGAATGATTCTATGATTCTATACCTGCTACCCGTACCAGCGAGGCACCTCTGCAATATGTAATAAACAAGTGAGTGGAAGAGAGAGGGGAAGAAGAAGGAGGATGGAGAGGCAGGAGCACGGAGGCCTTTTCCCACGGGTACCAGGTGGCTGGCTCTGCTGGAGAGGACCGTCTGGCAGCTGGTGCTGGGAAGCTGGTGGAAGGCTTCCCGCACGGCGTGCTGTGTCGTAAGCCAGCAGGCAGGGAGTTGGGAGGGTGGCAGGCGTTTCGGTGCATACCAGTTGACATCTGGTGCAGGGAAAGAGTGGGAGGGAAGGAGGTGGTGGTGGTGGGAAAGGCAGGCTGATTTCTCAGAGTTAGCTGCCAGCTTCTTCGCTGCCTTGCCAGCTCCTAGTGTTCGAAGTCGTGAGGCATCCCATCCTTTGCCTGAAACTGTGAGATGCTTTTATACCATAAAAAACATCCTAATCTCTTCAGCAAGAAAACAATACTAAATGCCTGGTTCTTTCTGGGGTGGAGGTAAGAGCAGGTTTTCAAGCACTGCTCTTCAAGCAGGAGGGCCAGAAAGGTAGGGGTGATGAGCGAGAGCTGATGACCCTCCCAGAGAGGTGATGGGGACCAAGCTCCCACTGCTGGGATGCTGCCTGTCAGCCAGGAAGGCAGCAGAGATGTCAGA
The DNA here is from genome assembly GCA_033628505.1 of Tringa tobata. Taxonomy (NCBI): domain Eukaryota; kingdom Metazoa; phylum Chordata; class Aves; order Charadriiformes; family Scolopacidae; genus Tringa; species Tringa tobata. The sequence goes on along the minus strand of JAHREE010000324.1, from coordinate 304,692 downwards.
CAGCGTGTGTTGCGTCGGTGTCCACATCCTCTACATTTCCTTTAGATTTCTTGGGTTTGGATAGCCCCAACCTAGAAGTCTGACAACTCCAAAGTCATGTATAGATGTACTCCAAGCTGGGCTGAGGGGAAAAATATGGCCTCGCTTCTCTACTTGTAACACTAACAAAAGTTCTGAATGGGTTGGGGGGGCTTTTTGCATTAAAATTTCTCTTTGCTCTCAATGAAAGCTGAAGAGAAGACCATTAGGGTTTTCCCTGTGTTTGGGCCATCTCATCCTGTTGTATTTTGTTTCTAAGCAGTAAATCCTATGCTTGGTCAACTGTTCCTGCCTGCCACTGCCTCCTTCTCATCTTATGTTTCTAGCACCTGCCAGCTTAGGGAAAATCTGTCGGCAGAAGTCCAAGTGCACTTCCTGACCTGCCAGCCCACCCGAAACATCCTACCCATCCCAGCTGGCTTTCCTTGATCTTCACCCAGGGCTTACTGGAGCAGGATAAATCTCTGTGTTGCCATACAGTGAGACCTGGACAGGCTGGAGAGTTGGGCAGAGAGAAACTGGATGAAATTCAATAAAGGCAAGTGTAAGATGCTGCACCTGGGGAGGAATAACCCCCTGCACCCGGACAGGTTGGGGGTGACTTCCTAAAGAACACCTCTGAGGAGAAAGACCTGAGAGTCCTGGTGGACAACAGGGTGACCATGAGACAGCAATGTGCCCTTGTGGCCAAGAAGACCAATGGCATCCTGGGGGCCATCAGGAAGAGTGTGACCAGCAGGTGGAGGGAGGTCATGATATAGTCATGATATAGCCCTTATAGTCATGATATGCTGACAAACCTCTTCCCATAGCCCAGGTATTTATCATTGGCAAATGACTTTCCCAAAAAACCTCCACCTGTCTTTCTGGGGATCTTGTTTTGAGAAGACATGATAGATGAGTGAAATGTGCTCCCTGAAACCTTTTTATGACTTTAGCTTGGTTGGACACCAGCACTGGAGACAATAAATTTGTTCACCAGGGTTATAAGAATCCCTTGCAGACACATGAGCTTGTGAGATAATGAGTAATTCAGTTTGCTGTGGTTGCACCCACTGGAGTTACCTATTGCTATTCTTGTCAGAACTTTGGGATGCGGGAAAGAAAGATTTGGGGTTTGTCAATCTGTACCTTGTGCATTGAACAAGGTCTTGGAGTGACGAAGCACTTGAGCACCATCACTGACCCAAGTCTTATTAGTCAGAATATGTAAGGCTGTGTTTAATACCAAGGTGGGTTCCAAGAAACACGTATTTAAAAGAAATCTGATCAGGGACATTTGGAAACCCAGAGTCCCCCTCCGTGGGGAGGCCAGCACTTTCAGGCCCTGTGGCTCTGAAAGGACAAGCCTTGAGGAACATGCAGTCCTCTTGCTTTCAGTGTGACCACAGGAATCCTTGAAGATACGTGTGAGCTCAATTGTTGTGTGTGTTCAGGACCGCACTGGGTCTTTCTAAGAAGAAAGAACAGTTTTATTACTGAAGATCTGTGGCTGCTGGAGACCCGTTGCTGTAGGTTTTTGCAGGGAAAATGCTTACACTGTGCAATGTGTGTTGTGTGAAGCTCATGGGTATGGTAAGGACAACGTTAGTTCTTGCAGGCTAGACACAGGTGTCACCTAGGGAATAGTGGCCCTGCCACGGGCAGTCTGTTGACTACTGATAGGGTAATAGCAGAAGCTTCTTGTAGACCACACATCTGCCTTTTAAGAAGACTAAAGGTGGGCAACTTTTGATGAAGGAAAGCGGAAAAGAAAGGGTTGGATCCACCCCCATCAGCATTTCACTGAGTTAATTTTGATGTACTTGATTCTGGGAAGCTAGCAGTGTTCTAACTGTTGCCTAGAGGCTGGCAAAGATGGCGCTGAGGCTAGACTCTTGTCTAGTTTTTTTGATGGAGATAATTAACAAATAAGACAGTCCCTAGCCATTTCTTAGGCTCATGCTGATACGAAAAGCAGCCGAAGGCAAATGTCTTTGTCTCTTCCTGAGTTTTGTGGTGATGAGTCACCGAAGGAAGGGACCAGCCCAGTGTCAGCTAACCCTGCACGGGCAACCAGGCTTAATTCGACGGCCGTGGGGAGAGGTGGTGACACCTCGTTGAAGACCTCCCTCTTGCACAGCTCTACGTCCCCCCTAGGCTGTGGTCCCACAGCCTTTGCTTGGGACCGCGGCCACCCAAGTCACTTAGTCCTTGCCTTACCCCCGCGAGCTGAAACGAGGTGGTGGAGGCTCCGTGATGGTAATGGAGATCCATCTCCTCTGGGAAAGCCAGCCAGATTCTGTGAGTTGTGAGCCCCTTGGTTCCCTGCCTGTGTCTGCTGCGGCAAAGCCCGGGGACGGGCTGACATTTCAGCGCATCCTGTTTACGCCGCGGCTCAGACAGCCAGAGAAGTATTTTTAAACAAAAAAGGCAGATCTCATTGTAATCACCCAGTGTGAAGGAAACAAACATTTTTTTTTTTTTTTAAACTTACTTATTTATATTTTTTTTGCCACAATGCAAAAACAAACGTTTGCTCGAGATTTAGGATGCCCTCCCCTTAGGCTGTCTGCAAAGCATAGACTCTTGACTTTTTCCCTCCTCTTCCACCGATTTCCTCACTGCAGTCCCATGAAAATTCTGATGGAGAAATGTTTGCCATAGGTGGCAGCTTAATATTTTTTTTTTTTTTTGCGTTTTTCAGCATGCCAGGAGTTCGGTTGCTGAGCATTTCTTGTTTTGAAATGTCAGGTGTGTCTCTCTGAACAGACTGACGGCTGCTGGCACTGTGAGCAATGCCTGTATTTTGACAACATCTTTATATTGAAAAAAGGACGAAAAAAAAATAAAAAAGGGCGTGGGGGGATGGGTGACTAAAAATGACCCTGGCTGCTAAAAATACTACAGACAGGAATAGAGGATTCACCGCACTGTTTTGCAGGCTCACGTGTGCTTTGGGTTTTATTATAGGATTAGAACTGCCAAACTATGCCAAAGGCTTTGGTTGAGTTTCCATTATAAGTCTGCTTTTGGCTTCTACCCCAAACCACAAAGGGCCTCACAAATCCTGCAAAACCTGTAATAGGTAGACTTTAGGATGAAGGCATGTATGTACGGGACTTGCTTGGCTTTCTGCAGCTAAATTTTGAAGTGGGGTGCCTGGAGCAGCCTGGCTGTGGAGAGCATCACACCCTGGTGTGTGCTTTCCCGGTGGCCACTGGGCTGGGGACCAACTGCTGCCGGCCACCTTGGCTGGGAAGAGCTGTTGTTACTGGAGTGAGTACTGGGTTTCACCTGTCCCACATTCCATCCCCGGCTGTTTTTGCAGAGGCACAAGAGAGGGGAAAAATTAGTCTGAAAATTGGCTTTTGTCCTACCAAAGCTTTCTGTCCTACCGTTGTCCTCCTGATGCTGGTAAAGAGGACTAAAAGGCAGGAGGTCCAAAAGACCCTTTTGGAGAAGACAACTGTATACAGACGTCTGCAGAGAAAGACCTGGGAGTCCTGGTGGACAACAGGATGACCATGAGCCAGCAATGTGCCCTTGTGGCCAAGAAGGCCAATGGCATCCTGGGGGGCACCAGGAAGAGTGTGACCAGCAGGTGGAGGGAGGTCATCCTGCCCCTCTGCTCTGCCCTGGGGAGGTCCCATCTGGAGCACTGGGTCCAGTTCTGGGCTCCCCAGTTCCAGAAGGACAGGGAACTGCTGGAGAGGGGACAGCAGAGGGCTACAAAGATGAGGAGGGGCCTGGAGCATCTCCCTGACAAGGAAAGGCTGAGGGACTTGGGTCTTTTTAGTCTGGAGAAGACTGAGGGGGATCTGATCAATGACTACAAATACTTCAAGGGTGGGTGTCAGGAGGATGGGGCCAGTCTTTTTTCAGTGGTGCCCAGAGATAGGACAAGAGGGAACAGGCACAGAATTGAACATAAGAAGTTCCACCTAAACTTGAGGAGGAACTTCTTTCCTGTGAGGGTGGCAGAGCCCTGGAAGAGGCTGCCCAGAGAGGTGGTGGAATCTCCTTCTCTGGAGACATTCACACCCCGTCTGGACACGTTCCTGTGGGCCCTGCTCTGGGTGGACCTGCTTTGGCAGGGGGCTGGAGTAGATGATCTCCAGAGGTCCCTTCCAACCCCCTGTGATTCTGTATTTCTGTCACAGCATTAGCATATTGTATACCTGGACTTTTGAAAAGCGTTCGATACTGTCCCCCATACAAATCTCATGGAAAAACTGGCTTCACATGGCCTGGATGAGCATACGATCTGCTGGGTCAAGCACTGGCTGACTGGAAGGTCCCAAAGAGTAGTGCTCAGTGGATTTAAATCCAGCTGGCGGCCGGTCACAAGTGGTGTCCCTCAGGGCTCAGTGTTAGGACCATTCCTGTTTAACGTCTTTATTGATGATCTCGACAGGGGTCGATCGATACACCCTCGATAGGGTGTATCATCAGCAAGTTCGCAGATGACACCAAGTCAAGCAGGAGTGTTGGTTCCCAGGAGGATAGGGAAGCTCTACAGAGAGACCTAGATAGATTGGATCATTGGGCCAACACCAATGGGATGAGTTTCAACAAGGGCAAGTGCCAGGTTCTGCACTTGGGCCACAAGAACCCCCTGCAGCGCTACAGGCTTGGGGAAGTGTGGCTGGAGCTGCCTGGAAGAAAGGGACCTGGGGGTTCTAATTGACAAGTGGCTGAATATGAGCCAGCAGTGTGCCCAGGTGGCCAAGAAAGCCAACGGCATCCTGGCTTGTATTAGAAATAGCGTGACCAGCAGAAGTAGGGAGGTGATTGTGCCCCTGTACTCAGCACTGGGGAGGCCACACCTGGAGTATTGTGTCCAGTTTTGGGCACCTCAACCCAAGAGAGATCTGGAGGTGCTGGAGCGAGTGCAGAGGAGGGCAACGAAACTGGTGAAGGGGCTGGAAAACAAATGATATGAAGAGAGGCTGAAGGAGCTGGGACTGTTTAGTATGAGGAAGAGGAGGCTGAGGGGAGACCTCATCACTCTCTACAACTACTTGAGAGGACACTGTAGAGAGGTTGGTGCTGGTCTCTTCTCACAGGTAATGAATGACAGAACAGGAGGGAATGGCTTCAAGCTCCAACAGGGTAGGTTTAGACTGAACATTAGGAAAGAATTCTTCCCGGAAAGAGTGGTCGGGCATTGGAATAGGCTGCCCAGGGAGGGGGTTGAGTCCCCATCCCTGGATGTGTTTAAGAGACGATTAGATGTGGTGCTGAGGGATATGGTGTAGGGGAGGACTTTGTAGAGTAGGGTAGATGGTTGGACTCGATGATCCCAAGGGTCTCTTCCAACCTAGATGACTCTATGATTCTATGATATAAACAAATGGGTCTAGCAAAAAAAAAAAAACATAGAGCAAAAAAAAAAAAACAAAGAAAAAGCAAACCCCAATGTTGCCTTTTCATGTGACAAAGCTGAAGGAGTAGAAGTTTCAGGACGGTTTCCAAGCAGGGATCCCCTCAGGGTACTGTATCGGGCTGACACTGTCTCATCATCTTTCCTGCTTTCCCTTTTTATTTTTTTTTTTTAAATTTTTTTTTTCCAATGTGGTTTTATTCGTCAGCAAGCAGGATACATTATTTTGCAAGAGCTTAATCTATAAAAAGCAACAAGTACACCGAAGCCTGCCCCAGCTGGGAGCAGCTCTGCCACTCTGAGTTATCAGGCTCCGTCTGCGGAGCCTGTGCCAGGAGGGGAGGCAGCAATACCTGCGGGGACTGACCCAGATAATGGGAACAACACCTTCTCTTTTGCTACTAGCAATTAAGAAATAGCTGCTGCCGGTCGTTACTGTAAAGACCTGAGGGGGCAAACGGGGTCCACCAGCTCTCCCAGTGCTACAACTGGAGAGAGAGGCCAGCTCATCGCCCTCCTGTCTCTTGGTGACGGCTACATCTGCAACGCGCGAGGGATTCGAAACACCTCGCAGCTGGCAGGAAAGATAATAAGGCTAATAAATAAATGGGTGGCTTGTGAAATGATCATTTGTTTCGAAACGGCCCTTATTAATAGCATAGGGGTGGCAGTGGCCATCTGGGGCCCCAGCTATGTGAACCGCTGCAAGAATCTGCTCGGGGCTGCGCGTTGCGCCGGGGCTGACGGGGAGCTGTGCTGCTGCTGGTTTTGTCCCAGGTCAAATGGGTGCTAAAACTGGGGAATGTTTCCTTGGTGAAATCTATTTCCAGTCAAAACATCCACGTGTTGCTCAACGTACTCCGCGACGCGGCCGGGAACAGCGCGAAGGAGGGTATTTACCCGTTGAGGAACACGGCTTGACTCCAGGAGAGCTACCCCCTGGACAAACTTGGCCTGGTTTATTTCTTCATGGCATTTCAGAGCTAATTAAAACTCCCCCATGCAGATAAGCAAGGAGGAAAAAAAAACCAAAACAAACCCCAACAAACCACAAAACAGGACAGGAAAAAATCCCCCAAGCCTCCCCCAAAGGTCAAGCAGTACCACAAGCTGTGATGAATGAGTCCATTTGTCACCTCGGGCGTGAAGCTATCCAGAGCCGTGACATTTCCCTGGTAAAGCAGCAGCTCCTAAGTTTGTAATTCATGGTGCAATTTGCCTGACTTTTCTTTTTTTTTTTTGCCCTTGTCCCATTTCCAGTTTCAGGATGTGATGGTCTGTGGTGATCCCCATCTCTTCCCGGGGATCCAGCTGGTCTCAGGCGTGTGGAGCATGGAGAGGGGCAGGACCACCCCAGTGAGACTTGCTCTGTCTGGGAGAGGGGGGGGACCGAGGGACCAGCTGCTGGGAAAGGGCAGACCTGTGTCTGCAGTTTAATCATGGATGCACACACCTTTATCTGCTGCATATCAGCAACAGGAGGGAGCCGGGGCTGCCGTCTTTGTGGTCAACACGCAGGAGGGAAGGGATGCCATCCAGAGGGACCTGGACAGGTTGGAGAGGTGGGCCTGTGTGAACCTCAAGTTTAACCAAGCCAAGTGCAGGGTCCTGCACCTGGGACATGGCAATCCCAGGCACAAATACAGGTTGGGCAAAGAATGGATGGAGATCAGCCCTAAGGAGAAGGACTTAGGAGTGCTCGTGGATGAGAAGCTCAACGTGAGCCAGCAATGTGTGCTGGCAGCCCAGAAAGCCAACCTCAGCCTGGGCTGCACCAAGAGAAGCGTGGCCAAGCAGGTCCAGGGAGGTGATTCTGCCCCTCTGCTCTGCTCTGTTGAGACCCCACGTGGAGCACTGTGTCCAGCTCTGGAGTCCTCAGCACAGGAAGGACATGGACCTGTTGGAATGGGTCCAGAGGAGGGCCACAAGGATAATCAGAGGGCTGGAGCACCTCTGCTATGAGGACAGGCTGAGAGAGTTGGGGTTGTTCAGCCTGGAGAAGAGAAGGCACCGGGGAGACCTTATATTGGCCTTCCAGTACCTGAAGGGGCTACAGGAGAGATGGGGAGGGACTCTTTGTCAGGGAGTAGAGTGATAGGATGAGGGGTAGTGGTTTTGAATTGAAAGAGGGGAGATTTAGATGAGATACCAGGAAGAAATTCTTTGCTGTGAGGGTGGTGAGACCCTGGAACAGGTTGCCCAGAGAAGCTGTGGCTGTCCCATCCCTGGAGGGGTTCAAGGCCAGGCTGGATGGGGCTTGGAGCAACCTGGTCTGGTGGGAGGTGTCCCTGCCCAGGGTAGGGGGTTGGAACTGGTTGATCTTTAAGGTCCCTTCCAACTCTAACCATTCTGTGATTCTCATTTTCCTCCAGAGTGCAGTTGCAAGCCCAAGAACCTGGGGCTGCACCTCCTCCCCTCCTGCTCACCCCGCGGTTTGAAACAATTGTGTGTTGGGATGAAACGCTGGATGCCCTGGTGGGGTGCTTTGGCATACATGACCCAGCTGCCTGGGGAGGAAACCAACCCAGAAACCACTTCCACATCCCCATCAAAACCCATCTGGGGTGGCCCTGACCAATTCTCAGCCCTTGTGGCAGGGGCACCCAGTCCAGAGGACCAGCCCAGACCTCATCTGAAATAAAACCCCTGAACCGTTTATAGCGTAGGGGCATCAGCTGCTTTGGTCCATTGACCCCTTCCTACCCTGCTGAATTACTTGCTAATTATAGCTGAGAGGCAGACCTTTCCCCCTGCCCTGCTGAGTTATGCCAGTCTTCCCAGCAGGCTGATGGTAAGGCTTACTGGTGTCTGTTACCGTCGAGTGCCAGGAATTTATCCTTGTGCACAGCTGGCTCCGGTTGCACCATACCAACGAGGGACTGCTACGTTGAAATCTCGCCAAGTTTTAGTTTTAGAAGCCAAGGCTGAAGCTGTGAGGCCCTTCTTTCCTTCCCCCCCCAACCAGTGTTCCCCTGGGATGTGGCTGTTGGGGCACCTGAAGTTGGTCGCAAGGGAAGGGATGGCACAAGGGGACACCATGTCGGGTGTCCCCACCACCACTGGTGCAGGAGAAGGTGGTGGTGGTGGTGGTGAAATAATTAACAGTGAGTCGTGTGCATGCAAAGGCAGAGCTGCTTCGCTGCCTCCCTTCTCTGCACCTTTGGGGGACTTTTTTGGGTAACTCTTCCGTTGAGAAGAGACACGAGCTTTTTCTGTAGCTGCAGTCAAAGCTGCCAATAATAGACACGTTCTGTCTCTTTAGTTCACCCATGCAGGTTGATTGGTGAGGGGTTTTTTTTTTATTAATTATCAGGGAAGGCATCTTAAAGTTATAATTGGAAAAAAAAAAAACACATAACTATTCCTTATGTTATTGTTGGGTTTGGGGGGCTTTATTTGGCTCAGCTGTATCTTTGGCTTGGCTGAGGAAGTCTGTGCTTGTTTGGTCTGCTTTGCTGGCCCTTTTGAGAATATATGCTTGGTATGTACAGGGGAAGAATTAATAGCAAAATGTAGTTTTCCCTAGGGTTTCTGAACCAGGCAAAGGAGCCTGTGCTTTGACCTGACCTGTGAGAAGACCCCATGCTGCAGGTTGACTGCAGGAAGCAGTATCTCTATTTTTTCCCTTCCTTCTGTGGCTGCTGCTTTTGGGCACACAACATCACTGTGGGGTTCCGTGAAAAGGGGTAGAAGAAGTGACGGACTGGAGCCTAGACAGGGATGAAAGAAAATGGGGAATAAGGTAGGTGAAGTGAAAAGGAAGGAGGTGTGGGTGGGAGGATAAAGAAATGGAGGACTCAGAGCTGTATATGCTTCTCTTAAGAGGCAGCTAATGGTGGTGCCAAGTAGGCAGAGATATGCAGGGAACTATATATAGACACACCTACAGACACACGCAGATAAATATGTCTCTTAAGAGGTTATAAATGGTATGAGCAAAATGAGCATCTATATACGTGCACATCATCTAACAACAAATGACTTCTGAAATCGGTACTTGTCAGTGCTTGTATCAGTACAGATCCATAAATCCAGCACAATGGGCCTCTAAATAGCCTGTTATTTCGATGCTTTGTAATGTTTTTAAAAATCAGGAGACCAAATGTAACGTAGGCAGGGGAAGCAAACTGCACAGGAACACGGATGGATGATGTCCTGCCACGCGCTGGAAGAAACTCGGCGCTCCCAACTCTTTATCGTTGGACCATCTGAGGATGAGGTTTCTAATTGCATTAAACACTTTGTTAGGGAAGGACCTGCTTGGGACATTAGCTGGGTGCTTTAGTCTTCCCTGCTGAAGTCTGTTCTCTGGCAGCACACCCTGTTCACCTGAGCATCCCCAGGGATTAGAGGAATTGAAATCCCTGGGGGAAGTAGCAAAGAAATAAAGCTCTGCAGCACCAGCTAGGCTGGACGTGCTTTTCAGATGTCCTCTGGCGTTTCCTGACAAGGAGTTATATTAGAAAAAGATGAAACAAGGGCCTCAAATACCAGTGCAGGGCATGTGCTCTACAAAGAGATGCCACCAACCCCCAGGGAAGTTTAATCCCAGTGGGTGCAGAGTAAAACGCTGTGTGAAACGGAAAGGTCTTCTGTAAATCCTGCTTTCTGGGCTATGGAAACCGTGTGCCCTGAGGACTTAGATTCTTAATTTTGAGCAGTGGGTTTCGCAGAAGTGCCTGAAGCAGGTGCTGGGGCTCGGGGGGATGCCCCATGCCAGGAGAAGCGCAGGTATCTTCTGCAGCAGAGCACGCACTACCATTTGAATCATTTTTGCTTTGTCAGTTTTATTTCTTTAAGAAGAAACATTCTGATTGAGGAATCTTTATCTTTTTTTTTTTTTTTTTTTTTTCCTTACAAACCTGGGTTCTGATCCTCTACCTGCATCTGCAGAGAAGGATCCCAGTGCCTGGCTGATGCCTTTATCTCTTTACCAGCTGAAGGTAGCAGTAAAACATTGAAATGAGATTTCAAAATCACAGGGTAATCCCGACCCAGCATCTGCCTGCTTTGTCACCGAGATAATATGGAAGTGCTTCGATTAAATATGAAAGCCCCCTGGTCTCTCTCATCCAGTAGCTTAAGACTCTTTTAATGTATATATATGTATTTTAATGCCTGTCCCAAGCAACCGGTCTACCCCTGGTTTTGCTTCTTTGGCCGTGGTTCAGCGTTTCCCTCCCGGCTCAAGAAAGGCTGATAAAATGCCGAAGGCTGGGCTGCTTCTTAAAAATGTCCCCTTTCAAAGTCAAACCCCCCAAAATAATTTGTGAAAACACTTGAGGTGTTTTAAGTTTTATTCCAAAATTTTTCGTGTTGTGTGAAATTGGATTTTTTTAATTTATTTTTTTTTTGCTGAGTGGAAAAATGTTGTTCTTGTTCGATTAAAACACCTCCAGTGCTTCTGGTTAAAAGGGTAAGTACTGAGCCAGAGCAAAATGGATTAATTTCTTAACATCCTTCTCCTCTGGTGCATGGGAATAGAATAGCCCGTCGGTCTCTAGCTGCTCTGCCCATCACAGCTTGAGCACTGTCCAGACACACACTTTCCCAAATTAATTCTCACAGCACCTAATGATGAAGAGAAAAAACCAAAAAAATCGTGTGCTGGGCCACGTAGGTGTTGACTGCAATTCCCTGAGTGTGCCTTGGAGGACATGGAAAGCACTACGATTTTTCCCCCTTAGGCTCCGAGTTAAAGTTTCTTTCCTAAAAGACATTGTTTTTAATGAATGTAGCAGTCATAGCTCATCCTAGCTGATTGTAGCGAAAGCTCACAGTGCTAATTATCTCTTGCACACCTCCTTCCTATTTTTATCCACTGCTGTTGGGCGCGGCAGAGAAGCCATGGGATGGAAGTCCCACAGCGTGCTGGGTTTCTCTGCTAAAACTTCTCTTGTGCAGCGAGGGGATTAATAGTAGGGGATGTTATCAGCTGTAAACCCACATCCCCCGGGCTGGCTCTGCTTCCATATAGAATCGTCTAGGTTGGAAGGGACCTTAAAGATCATCTAGTCCAACCATCAACTTAACTCTGACCAAAAAAAAAAAAAAGAAATAAGCAATAAAAATCACCAAACCATATTCCTAAGGACCATGTCAACCCGTCTTTTGAACACCTCCAGGGATGGTGCCTCAACCACTTCCCTGGGCAGCTCATTCCAATGTCTGATAACCCTTTCCGTGAAGAAATTTTTCCTAATCTCAAATCTGAACCTCCCCCATGTGCCATTGAATGGCACAACTTGAGGCCATTCATATGTGCTTGAGTGTTTTGAATGTAATTTCTGACTAATGCCACCCTCCTGTTGCCGTTACTCTTCTATAATGGGCTGTGGATCAAGGCAGATCTGACCAGAGACCTACGTGATGGGGAGGGCAGGGAGGGTGTTTGTGCTCTCATCCCTTCTCTTGGTACCCCTTCCCTGCTTGGTCACCACCAGGTGTGCCCCGTGAAGGTTATGTTGCTATGACAACCCGTGCTTTGACTCAAAAGCTTTTCTCCTCCACCTGTTTCCCATCACTGGCAGGTTGTATTTCTAAAGGTCGTGCAGGCACGGGATGAAACACGAGGATCCTGCCTGTGGCAGCTCCGGGCTGCTGCTGGAGACCTGTGATTTCTCTCCTGGGAAAGGCATGGAGAGAGGGGTGGGCTGGGGGAGTTGGGGGGGCTGCAAACTTCCCCACTGGAAACAGCTTGGGAGAGAAAAAGGAGGAAGAAGATGAATCCCGTAGCAGCATTGCAAAATATAAGAGTCCTGCAGAGGCAGTCACTTCTGGTTCAGCCTTTGTCTGCTGAATGGTATCGCTGCTGCCTCCCCAACGTGATATTTGAGTTTCCTACGGCACTTCCTGCTCGTAGGCTGTGCATTTCTTCACCATTTATTTTTGCAGATGTGGGCGCAGAGGCAGTAAAAGGTGAAATGCCTTTGCTAAGGTCACAGAGCAGATGTAGGAATTCAGGAACTGAAGGTGGTTCCCCTGATACTTTCTCCTTTGAAGCAGAAAAGGGCAAGGAATTTTCACCGAGGCCCTGCAGATGGTTTTAGTGGGGCCAGCACAGCAGCTTCAGCTCCTTTAGGTGCTTCCCTCTTCCATCGTGCAGCTTTCTGAGATGGTGAAAGAAAGCTAAGAATAAGGGCAGTCCCATGGGTGCATGTACTGCCCCTGTCCTGGGCAGTAGTGAGGCCCTACCTCGAGGGCTGGGTCCAGTTTTGGGCCCCTTCCCACAAAAAAAGACCTTGAGGGGCTGGAGCGGGTCCAGAGAAGGGCAAGGGAGCTGGTGAGGGGTCTGGAGAAGAAGTCTCGTGAGGAGAGGCTGAGGCAGCTGGGGGTGTTCAGCCTGGAGAAAAGGAGGCTGAGGGGAGACCTTCTGGCTCTCTCCAACTCCCTGAAAGGAGGGTGTAGCCAGGGGGGGTCGGTCTCTTCTCCCAAGTCCCAGGCGATGGGACAAGAGGAAATGGCCTCAAGTTGCCCCAGGGGAGGTTCAGATTGGAGATTAGGAGAGATGTTTCCCTAGAAAGAGTTCTTGCACATTGGACTGGGCTGCCCAGGGCAGTGGTTGAGGCACCATCCCTGGAGATGTTCAAAAGATGGGTTGACATGGTACTGGGGGACATGGTTTATTGATGGCTTTTTTTGTCAGGGTTGGGTTGATGGTTGGACTAGATGATCTTGAAGGTCCCTTCCAACCCAGACGATTCTATGACTCTATGAAAAAGAGCTATAACATCCATCTGGAAAACATCACCTTGGGACAAAAGTTGCGGCGCTTACTGGTTCTACCTGAGCCTTGTGCCAGGCAGGACACGGTGTCCCATGTGGTCCGTGGGCTCTCTGGGTGTGGGGTGCGGCCAGCATACACCAGAACACAGAAGGGGACAGATGCAGAGAGAAAAAGCTTTGGGATTTTGGTGTTGCTTTTTGTTTGTTGTGGGTGTTTATTTTTGTCAGAATTAGGTTGGCGGTTGGACAAGATGATCTTTAAGGTCCCTTCCAACCTAGAAGATTCTGTGATTTCAGCCTGGTAAAAGCAGCATTTTTTGCCACGTCACAGGTTTGGTCCTTGAACTTGTCCTCCAGTAGTTCAGAAAGGTTCCTGCCTCAAAGAGATAAAACTTTCTGGTGGGAACTTCTTGCTGCTGAGGTTCAGGGAAAAGCAGCACTCCATCAGCCCAGACAGAGTAATCTCTGACAGGCGCTGTGGACTGTGGCTGTGGAGAAGGATTCGGGTTTGCCAGGGTGGAAAGTGAGCTGCTGCAGGGTGAGCAGGCTTAATCAAAAACTAAAAAATAAAATGAGCATTTTCAGTTTTTTTCACAAAATCTTTGAAGAATTAAAGGAAAGTCCTAACGAGAAACAAAATAACAAGGAAAATGAAATACTTGAGGAACTAATAAACACTGGGTAAAAATGAGAAAGGTCTTTGGTTTTCCTCCAAACAAAAAAGCACAGATGAGCATGAGGTGGGCAAAATGAACATATTCTAAAGGGGAAGAAGCCCCGATGTCTGTCCCTCTGCAGCCCTGGGCAGGCTTCTCTTCAGCCTGAGAGGGAGGAAAGGCACCCCAGCTCTAGGGTGGCCTGGGGTGCCCGTGTAGCCAGCCGAATCCTGAAATACACCTTGTGTTTTGCAAGTGGAAAATTGCCCTTTAAATCGTTGCGGTGGATCAGAACCTCCTGCGTTCACAGCTACGGCTCCTTCAGCTGCGGGGAGGGGGGGAGCTTTGCCACTTTATGTGAGGGAGGAATTGGGCTTGAAATGTGCATTTATTGTGTCCCTTTGTCCCGAGTCCTGCACGATCCAAACCTTTTTCATCCACTCTTATTCCATAAGCTTTGCACTTTCTTCCTGGACCTTATCCAGTACGTTTCTTGTCTTTGGAGCGAAGCGATGTGCACACTTACTTAGATTGGTTTTGTTTTGGAAGAAGGGTTAAGACAAGCCTTAACTGGGCTGCTCTAAAAGACATAGAATAACTATTCTTCCACACTTATATGATATAACTTTTATCCACGAAATTAAACGTACTTAATATAGTTGGCAAAACTTTCGGAGAAAGCTGAGCCTTTGGCTTCTTCATCCCTGAGGCTGCCCTTCGGTTTGTTTTTGTTTTTATTTTTATTTTTTTATTATTTTTAAATCAAAGCTCACACACGAATGTTTTGGGCCACCAGCGAAACTCTGATGAAAAGAAGAACATGGAGAAACTCTGTTATCAGACTGACCTTTCCTGGTAGAGACTCCAAGTGACAGAGGCTGGAAGGACTGACCCTGTGGCTTTGACCAGCTAACCTCAATGGCTAGAAACTAGACTTTTTGGCACAAATTATGGGAGTAAACCTGAGCACGGGGAAGCCAGCAGACACTTTTCAGCTTTCTGATGGGAAAGGGGCATTCAGGTGTCTCATTAAGTGCAGCATTATTTTTTTTGTGTAGCTCCTGTCAGATGTAAGGGGACTTGTGAAATCTAGTTGATGGATGCACGGGGCAGTACTCAGGAGATTAAAAACCAAACCAGGGTAGCTTGCTTGCCCTGTGGCTACAAAAATGTGCAAAGGAGAGAGTTTAAAAATGCACCCAGGGCTGTGGGGATGGTCCCACGGCATCTGCCCCACAGCGTTGTCACCAATGACCACATTACTTTCCTCCTTCTTGTTTGGCTGCTGTAGTTGTACAACAGGATCGAGATCTGCCTTGGGAGGTCAACTGATGTGGCCTCATAGAAAAAGAACTGCAAAGATACCACTGATGTAGGGCTTTCCACCTTTTGGCCCCTTTCTCAGTCTGGTCCTTGGAGTTGCAGGAGGAAGAAACGCGTGGCTGGAAACCTTAATCTGCCCCTATCTCCAGGCTCTTTGATCCCTTCATGCTGAACCACGAGGCCAAGGTCTACAGGCTGAACATGTGTCTCAAAATCAGCTGCAATTCCACAGTTTGTGGACCGGGTTCCCTTTAAAACAGTGTAAGCCATAAAGAGTTTAAAAAAGGAGAGAACCTGCCAGATCAGGCAAAACCAGCAAAGATTTATAACCCAGTGATTTTTTTTTAATTTTTTTTTTTTTTAATTTCACTTTGTTCCTATGTTAAATATTTTTCCCTTCCAGCCACTTTCACTGGGCTGCCAGAGCCAGACAAAAGGAATAGGAGCGCTCCAGGGGAATAACAAGCAGTGGTTTGAGCCTTCCTCCACCTTACACAGGCTGAGCTTAAGAAGTGGTGGCTTTCCATCGTGGGCCTCCTGGGTCCTTCAGTCGGGTTCAGAAACTCGTGCAAAGTTCAAAGAAGAATGCGGGTCTGGAAGATATAAAGCAATCTGTGGGAAAAGGGGAGCGAGGGGGAAGCTACCTGGCTTTCTATATTTGGAAATCAGAGCATGTGCACTCCCAGCAGCTGCGAGTAATTATATTATGCTATATTAGAAGGGGAAAAAAAAAACGGCCTAATGGGTTCCAGCCTGCCCGTGGTGGCACCGTGCTTTTGAACAGCCAGGGTTTGAATCGCAGGGGTTCAGAAATTTCACTTGCAACCCAGGGGCCGGCTAGAAATTTGCAGGATGTAGTGATAAGGGAGAGCCACGTGCTGCCAAAAGCATCCCCTGCCCCTCCAGTGAGTTAGTTGCTGTTGGAAAGTCCCTTTTCACCTCAGGATCAGAGACAGCGGCGGTTCCGTGCTGAGCCCTTCTCGCCTGGGTGATTAAGGAATTTTAGGACGATTTTAGTGGTATAGGGTTTTTTTTTTCTCCCCTCTCGGAAAGCAAGTTTTCAGTTCCCACTGCGATCCGCCATACTTAAAAGTTCAGGAGGCAAAATACAAAGAATAAAAGGAGTAATGTATATTTTTAGAGGATGTCAATCTGGCAGGTAGAGGTGTCGCCAGTGGGCCCTGGTGAGTGGTGATTTCCTGACACCCACCATGCCCAAGATGACCATGACTGCTGGGATGCCAAAGACCGCTGAGGAGCCAAACCCTAGTAACAAAGGAATAGCTCTTGGGTGAGGGGGGAAATAAATTTAAAAATCCTTTCTGCACCAGCTGCAAAAAAAGTCAGCACTGAATTTTATAACTCCTCATTAAAAAAACCAAACAAACAACTCTTTTAAAATATCATGAATTCTATTTGAGTAGGAACCCCATGATGAAAACAATGGGTTGAGTTTGCCCAAAAGCTGGAAGCAAACCCATGGCTCCTGCACAGCAACACCCTTGGCTCCTGCTGTCATGCTCTTCTGCCTCCCTACTGTTGTCGTGGTGAGTGATGGGCAGCATCCATCCCAACCCTGTCTCTTGGCTCCTCTCTTCTAGGTTCCCCAGTTCCAGAAGCACAGGGAACTGCTGGAGAGGGTACAGCAAAGGGCTACGAAGATGATGAGGGGCCTGGAGCATCTCTCTTATGAGGAAAGGCTGAGGGACTTGGGTCTTTTTAGTTTGGAGAAGAGAAGACTGAGGGGAGATCTGATCAGCACCTACAAATACTTCAAGGGTGGGTGTCAGGAGGATGGGGCCAGTCTTTTCTCAGTGGTGCCCAGGGACAGGACAAGAGGAAATGGGCACAAACTTGACATAAGAAGTTCCACCTCAACATGAGGAGGAACTTCTTTCCTGTGAGGGTGGCAGAGCCCTGGAAGAGGCTGCCCAGGGAGGTGATGGAGTCTCCTTCCCTGGAGACATTCAAACCTCACCTGGACATGTTCCTGTCCAACCTACTCTGGGTGGACCTGCTTTGGCAGGGGGGTTGGACTAGATGATCTCCAGGGGTCCCTTCCAACCCCATAGCATTCTGTGATTCTGTGATTCCTGGCTGCCAGCCATGGATAAGGCAGGGCTCTATTTTATTTAGTATGAAGCGAACATTTCTGGGGTTAAGGGTGTGAGAATGAGCTCAAACATAGCTCACCCCTGGGGCCTGCACAGGGGGATGCTGTGCCCTCAGCCTTCATCATTAATGCACTTTTCAGACGACATCACCACAGAGCCACAGCTGACCCAAACGCTGACAGCCACAGGTCAGCCTTTTGCTCAGAGCTTATCATCAGCAAAATCTGGGTGATCAGGTGCTGGAAAAAGATGTGGTAATGGATTATCCTGGCCCCAGAGAGTCTAGTCCTGATCTTCAGAGCCTTGCTGAGCTCCCCAAGTCACAGCCTAACCCCTACAGCCACTCAGAACCCGTAGCCATGAGGCAGGTTGGCTTCTTGGACTCCTTGTAGGAGCTGCTGGGCATGAGTCATTGACCACACAGGAGGAAGGCAGCAGAAGGACATGTTTAGCCATCAGAGCACTGTGGGTCATTAGAAAAGCAAGTAGGACTTTAAGTATAAAAGAGCACAAACGTACAGCTTAAAATTAAAGGCTATGCTTTATCCAGGAAAAGGGAAGGGAAAGCTCCAGGGAAATTAACTGGGGAGGTATTTAGGACAGACA
This sequence comes from Tringa tobata, assembly GCA_033628505.1. Lineage (NCBI taxonomy): Eukaryota > Metazoa > Chordata > Aves > Charadriiformes > Scolopacidae > Tringa > Tringa tobata. The sequence continues at coordinate 286,864 of JAHREE010000324.1, read as the reverse complement.
GTGCTGTGCAGGCATCTGGAGAGGAGGATTTCCTACCTGCCTAATGAAATTTATACGCTGCCATCCACCCAGCTAGATCCATACTTCAGGGAAGCATCAGAGACCAGACAGATCTTCCTTTTAACTTCACTCCACTTTCTTTCATCAGACGTACAAGGCTCTAATTAAATATATTTTGGAGAAAAAGATCATGGCAGAACTGAAGCAAAATGACTTCAATTTTTTATGGCCTATGTTTCTAAAAATACAAATGACTAATAGAAATCATGAAATATTCACCAAGTCAGTAATCCACGTTTACAGTCAATGCTGAATAACCTCTGAAGAAATTCTGAAATGGGAATTTAATGGACTTTGTCTCTTCTGCACCAGTGGGTGAGATGTTCTTCGTGTCAGGATGTCACCAGAAGCTAGACGGTGGCTTTGGGAGAGAGAAGCAGCTCTGTGGTCCCTGCACAGGCTGTCTGGTCCTGGGGTTGGTGTGAGATTGGAAGGGCTCTGCATTCCCACCAAAGGGTCCCCACCAAAGGGTCCCAAGCCGAGGGACGCGTGTGGCTGGCTGTCCTGAAGCAAGCTCCAATTCAGAGCAGAAAGCACTGACCTGGACTTGAAAAGCTTGGGCTTTGACATCCACTTCTGTCCCTCACCAGCTGTGTGGCTTTAGGCAAGTGGTTGCACTTCCCCATAACTAGCTTTCCACCTGCAAAACCCACCTGACTGAGGTTTGCATCCCTCGGTGGGAGAGGGAGGAGCTGCCCAGAAGGTACCTGTGACTTGGGAGCAGGTAAGCAGCCAGCACTGCCCTGACTCAAGACACCGTGGGGAATCTGGCTGGCCCAGGACTGAAAATATTGCTGGGGCATAGTCTCGGGAAGACTGATTAAAAAAAGAACAGGTTTTCTATGGTGACAGAGTGGTTTCGGCTGCTTGCGGTCTCCCAAAATCCTGGTGCTGAAAGTAGGTATTTAGGAACACAGGGCTTTGCAAACTGTTTAATAAGCTTTTTGAAGAGGTTTGCAAATCTAGCTAGGTTTCAAAATGTTGTATTTTAGGGTTTCTGTGGTGGTCCATTAACCTAGATTGAAAGTGTGCTCTAGCTAGAGGACAGATGATACAGGGATGAAATAACCTTCCTTTGCCTTCTGAAAGCCAACATGTTTTCCACCAGGAACAGGCTGTTAGGTGTTTATTAGAATGTTTCTCTTTGCCCTTGGCTTCTAATTCCAGAACTGTTTTTATATTGTTTGCTTCATGGGCTGAGTACCATTTTCCCCTGCGTTCTCTTCTCCCTGATTACTTTTTTCATTCTGCACCTACAAATGCAAGAATCAGAGCCAAACTTTCCATTCCATCACACTCGAGGGGACCTGAAACCAGGTCAGGCAAGTTCACCCATCCTTCCAGGATAAACCTGCTGCTCTGCAAAGCTGCTGGGTGTACTGCAGATGCTACAGGCTGCTCTTGGAGAGGAAGGACCATTTGCAGGACTGAAAAGAGAACTGGTGATATGAAATGGAGATGGTCCATGCATGGGAAAGTCTGCTGCTGGGGTTGTTGGCTTTAGTCATTCCCCTCTCTGGGAAGGATGCTGCGTTGGACTTGCCTGCTTTCCTTGCATTAAATCTGGAAACGACATCCCTGTAGCAGAACAGTCAGCCAGGTCTTAATGGTTGTCTCACCGTTGCATGCCAAGGTCATTCAGAAAGTCACGGGTGACAGATGGGGGAGAGCACCCCTCCCTGCTCCCAAGGCACAGGCTCCTGCCGTTGGAGCTAGTTTCTTTTCTTCATGCCTGGGTGCCTGCCATCGAGCATGAAGGAAAATCTGCAAACTAAGTTGGTGCTTGCAGTTTCAGAACATGAAGAATAATTTCCTTCACCGTTGCCAAGGCAGGACTGAAGGAGCTGAACGGCACTGACTCCTTCCAGCCAAGGACAGCAGAAGACACTAGGCCCTCTTGTTCCTTTGCAAGATAAGCCATTCCTGTTTCTGATACTGGGTGTTAACTTCTGGAAACGTGATGTCAAAGGACAATTGCAGTGTATTACCAAGGTCCAGTGCTTCCCTTAATAAAATACTTAGTGCTGAGGAGAGTTTCGTATTGCACCTGAAGCAAAGCAGAGACACGTTTGCTGGCTGGAATGGACCTTGATGTTGGATGCAGCTGCACAGAGTTAGGGCTGAGACTGTCTCAGAGGGTCCTGGTAGTTTCCAAATACTCTCTTAAAGAAGCATTTCCATCCCTTTTTGGACGTCCCTCTCAGTGGCCCAGCCTGCTGAAGCCAGGCTCAGCAGAATCCACCATCCCCTCTTCCTCTTCTGGGTTACGCTTCCTCCATGCCATCTCAGTGGGGCTGGTGACACTGCTTGTGGGGACGTGGGTTAGTTACTCATCTGTAACAGTGATGGGAGTTAAAAACAGCCCCCCAGAAAAATGTCTGGGAGCGGGAGGCTAACAGAAGATTTGGCACTGAGACTGGTTATCATAAATCAGTTACTATTCACTCTTGGGAGCTGAGGACTCATATAATCACAGAATGCTATGGGGTTAGAAGGGACTCTCCTAGTCCTAGTCCTAGAAGAGTCCTCCTAGTCTTTTTTCCCCCCAATTCTTCCTTATCTTTTCCTCCTCTTCTTCCTCCATTCCTTTGGGTCTGGAGTGTTTATGAGAGGTAAGGCAGTCACCATTAGGCAAATCCTAAAGCCTTGACAGGCCACCAAAACTCTTGTCGCTCCTGCCTGGGAGACATCCGTGAGATCAGGTAGGAAGTTTCCCCTTCTTGCACCGTTCCCGTGCAGCCTGGCTTCTCCAGGGGCCACGCTGGCGAAGAAGATAATCACGTGGACGTTTTGAGAAACTTGAGGAAAGTTCTCAGCTCCTTGTATGCAGCTCCTCTGGGGAAAGCCAGAGCTATTTTCTCTGATTTGTAGCCCATCTCTTCCAGTGCATTGCGCTTCGCAGGTTAAATCTCAGCACCTGGCTGTCGTGGTGGGCTCGGGCACGCACAGAGGTCGCTGGAGCTTGCCAAAGGAGCTCCCACTGTAGCTTCAGTGAAACAGGCTTGAACATCAAGCAGAGGAAGGAGGGTGGCTGCCATTTGGTTGACAAAGCAAGGTTCTGGCACGGCAGTTCCACGCTGTTGCTCTGACAAGGTGTAAGTGGGAGTGCAGGAGGAGGATCACACAGCTCTTCCCCGCGTAAGGAAAGCTCCTTGAGTTCTGAAATGCAGTTCTGGATCAAGTAGTGGAAGGATGAACCACTTTAGCTTCACAGTTGAGCTAAGACACAATTCTGAACCAGTTTGGTCCAACATATCCTGGCTGAGGAAATGGCATCAACCACGTTTAGACTGGAATTTGCTTTTTAAAAAAGGAGAAGCCGTATTTAAACATACCCTCCATCACACACACCCCTCCCTAGTATGCAGGATAAAGCCACCCTTCTTCATCCCAAATCTGTTCTTGGATCTGCCAGTGAAAGGAGACCCCCTTAGCAAATGAGCCAAGTGACTCTCAGTATTTGGAGATGATCCAACTTGCCAGTGAAGCTGAACAGAGAACAAATGACACCCTTTCGAGTCGGGAAACGCTGTGGGTGACAGAAAAACACCCTGGTTTCTTTTGGGGTGGTGGTAGAGGAAGGCCGAGACATCACGGTGAGCCCGCAGTGAAGAAGAGCTCTGCACCCTCTCCCTCAGAGGTGCCGCTGCAGTTGTACCCCTGGTCACATCGAATCCAGGAAGACGGCAGCTCCTGTTGAATCTAAAGCACAGAACCACCCAGGAGGTCTGCTCATCTCACCCAGTAAGTCCAAGCCCAGCCCCACAGAAGCCTGGTCCCATCCAGAAATTCCAGCCTCGCGCCAATATTTAGCGCCATTCATACCTCTGGTAGGAAGGCTTGGACACATGGGATCTGTGTTTCTGCATCCTACTTCTCTTGCTACAGTCAAGAGCATCAAAAGCTGGTCTGTAGCTCAAAGCATTTGCTTGGATGCCGAGTTCTTCATGGATTTGGGTATTAAAGTATCTTAGTTTTCAGTAATACGTCACACCGTGTTTGCAGATTTTATTAAGTCGAACAAAACAAGATAAATCTTATTTATCTTTCACAGTGTGCCCACCACGCAAATGCCAGCTGATCTGGGCTTAAACACAATCAAAACCTGCAAAAAAAAAAAAAAAAGAAGGGAAGATTAAGTATTTTTAGCTCTGCTTCAATGCACAGCAGCAAGCCCCCTCTATGTCATAACTAGGAGGGAGGAGTGATGCAGAGACAAGGAGAAGCCAAGCAGAAAAGAGCCAAAAAGGAAAAAAAAAAAAAAGAGGAACTTCTTAAGCTGTTATTGCCACTGCAGTCTTCTTATCTTGAACAGAGTACAAGAAACAATTGAATTACAGTGAAATAATTACTGGGCTAATGAGGGCAGACAGTCAATTGCAATATTCCCAGAGTAATCTTCCTTCCCTTTTCTGAAAATACTTAAAATAATTGGTAAACAAAGTGGGCTATTTATAAATACAGGCAGACCATATAACCCAAACCAGGACATCTTAGCAAGGGGAATGGAAACAATGATTTGCCTGGGATTTGGAGTCATTTAAAGGAAAATCTCCCCTTAAGGCAATGGTGCTGTGTACCACCAGACCTAACTTCACAGCTTGCTGCTAAACACCCCAGCTGCTTTAAAAATCTACTTAGAGGTGCTGAATATATAGTTTTAACTCCTAATGAGGTGTTAAGTGGCTCGGTAATTTATTTCCTTCCCAGGGGCTAACTATCATGTCAGAATGGAAAGAGCAGCTACCAGCCTTGACATTTGGGTGATCCCCACCAGGGCTGGAAGAATTATTATTTTCTTGTTCACCACGGGGCAACGGGCTCTCCTGGTGTCAGCAGCACAGTGGGATTTTTTTTTCTTTTTTTTTTTTTTCTTTTTTTTCCCTTATTCATATTACAGGAGCCTCTGTTATTCGTAGTCAGGGCTAAACACCGCAGGGAGGATGAAAGGAGCAGGCTGTGCTTGGGGAAGCAAGGAGGTGGCTGTCAGGCAACCTCAGCGAGATGAGGAGCTCCCACCGAAAGCCAAGGCTGTGCCAGCTCGTTAGGCGCGACGGGGAAAATCGCATCTCCTAATGACATGGGGGTGCTAGCTCTTTATTGCCTTTTTTTAAGCATCGGGTTTTCTCACTCAGGCTGAAGTCAGGAGGAGGTAAATATTTCGTTTTGGTTTAGTTGCCCTGTGTAAGCCCTGCTTTGCTGATACACCGTCGTGTGTGCCAAGCGGCAGAGTTTGTAGCCTTGGGTGGCCACAGAGCTCTAGCTTAAGCTCTCTGCTGGAGACGCCCGTTGGATGAGATGAGGCTGAATGTTAACAATTTCTACGACGAGGACAATAAGGCAGTCTGTCTGCAAGTTGGGAAGCGCCGTGAAAAACATACTACTAAAATACTGTGTCCAATTTTGGGGCCCTTCCCACAAAAAAAAAGACCTTGAGGGGCTGGAGCGGGTCCAGAGAAGGGCAAGGGAGCTGGTGAGGGGTCTGGAGAAGAAGTCTCGTGAGGAGAGGCTGAGGCAGCTGGGGGTGTTCAGCCTGGAGAAAAGGAGGCTGAGGGGAGACCTGGCTCTCTCCAACTCCCTGAAAGGAGGGTGTAGCCGGGGGGGTCGGTCTCTTCTCCCAAGTCCCAGGCGATGGGACAAGAGGAAATGGCCTCAAGTTGTGCCAGGGGAGGTTCAGATTAGAGATTAGGAGAGATGTTTCCCCGGAAAGGGTTATTGCACATTGGACTGGGCTGCCCAGGGCAGTGGTTGAGGCCCCATCCCTGGATATGTTCAAAAGACGGGTTGATGTGGTGCTGGGGGACGTGGTTTAGTGATGGCTTTTTTGTCAGGGCTGGGTTGATGGTTGGACTAGATCACCTTGAAGGTCCCTTCCAACCTAGATGATTCTATGAAAGTATACTAATAATGATGAAGTACAGACAAGTTCTTGCTCTTTTGGGGTGTAGCTTGGCTCAGTAAAGATGAGCTGTGTGGGCTACTGTATATGTTCTCCTGTAGTGATAAGGTACCCCACCATGCTGACATGTAATGCCCTGTGTGCTCTGAAGAGTGTGGTTGTATATGGTCATGTTGGCAGGTGGGATTGCAAAGGAGAATATGGAACCAGAAGCCAGCTGCCTAGGCCAAGGGCTTGCTGAAAGGTGAACATTTAGGTCAGAAATACGTTGTCTTTTTATTTATTTTTCTTCTCTTTCTTCCCCCCTATTCCCTATTGCTCATGTGTTCTGTTTACAACTGGTTTCTAGGAAATTGCCAGCGTGAAACATCACTGTGTTTCTTGAGTCTTACAATGAGGTAGCTTTGGTGGGGCTGGTATTAGCTTCAGAGAAAGAAGAACGGCCTCCTCACTTCCCTGGGCTAGGTAGGCTTTCTCCACACTGCTTTGTTTGGCAGAACCCTGTTTTTCACCCTCTCCTACAACAAAGCCTGTCTTGGTGAAGATAACATCACAGTAGAGGCTTGTCATACCTGTTGTCCCATTGTGTCAGCCTGTAGAAAACAGCTGAAAACAAGTGAACAAAAATAGCTTTGACGGTTATGAGTTATAGTGCTCTGTTTTATGACTAATTTCAGTGCCTTGGTGGGATAACTTAGATGCTGTCACAGTTAAGACTACACAATGCCTTGGTAACAGATATGAAACTGGGAGTTAGGCCTATCGTAGCTCTTTGTGTGTTTCTGAAACAGGCCGTTGCTCGGTCTGAGCCTGGAGGAAGATCTAAGGTTTTCCCTGCTCCGTCATCACGGCCACTTAAAAACCATTATTTATTTATTTTAATCCATCTGTCCCCCACTTCTCACTGCCTTTTGCAGCTGCAGCGTAGACCCTCTCTCACAGAGAACGGTGCCAACAACTGTTGGGTGTGTTGCTTGGCCCGAAGCCCCAACTCTTCTAACTTAGGAGGTCACATTGCTGAGGTCATGCAGCCTCTTAAGAGCCATGCAGACAGACAGAGACACTTGAAGAAGACTTACTCCAGCAGGAGAAACACAAGTGTGCGTGCAGATCACTTGGCCAGTAAAGCCAACAGGACTGTGCACAGGCTGCAAGATAAGGAGCTGCTTGAAAGCTTTATGGGGTGGAGGGTGATGGTCCATCTAAGGCGGGCTTTTCCAAGATATATCAGCTGCACTGCATGATCTTGGGTGACCTCAGGGATAGTGGCACAGGGAGGGGAGGATGGTGTATGGAGGGCCGGGCCCCTTTGTGTTGTATGAAAAAAAATAACCAGTGCTTCAGAACCACACCGAAGTTCTCCTTTGGACCATCCCCCCCTTACGCTCTGTGGTATGGTTAGATGTAGGCAGCACACTGCAGGAGGATGTTGGCATTCACTTGGTTGCTTGCCTACTTAGTCATGGGATATAGCGTGCCAACTTCCAGGGGTATATTCCTTTTTTTTTTTTTCTTTTTTTCTCATCGTCTCTGCATTACTCACTTATTCTCTCTCATTTATCTCACTGCGGGAGACCATTTTCCAGTAACTGCGCTCGGTTCTGTTGCGTGTCACCTCATCTAAAATTAAACACCACAATAAAAGAAATATTACCCTATCTGTTGGGTATTAAGTGTTGAATAGGGGCTTTAGCTGAAGTGACTTAGATGCTACAATTCACTCTGATGTAGTGAAGGATAAAGAGGATAATAGGAAGCCCTCGCGTGGGTAAGCTTTTTATCTAAGAAGCCTTATGGTATATAGTTTTATCTTGTTTGTATATTAATCTGAGAGTCAGGTGGCCAAGATTTCACGGTTCCAAAATAAAAACATCGTAAGCAATGATTCAAATGCAATGCATGTCCATGCCAAAAGCTATTATAGCACAGTAATGTTTTGTTTTCACATCCATACAGAAATTCCAACCTACAGATATTGCCTAGGAAAACTGTGGAGCTAGCAGGAGAGAGTGCTAAAGGACAAAAATATTTGCTTTGACTCCTGCAGGATAAATGCAGCATCTGGATGACGTTTCTCAAAACAAAGGACCCTCCCCATTTTCTCTCCTGTGTGGCTTGACTTGACAGGATTGTCTGCGTACAGGGTGTGCGATGGAGTGGTTCCGGGGACAAGGGGAAGGCCTGGGACAGATCAGACTCCGTAATTTCAGGCATTTCATTTTATTCTCTGCTTTTTCAGTTGTAAAAAGAGGTTAACAGCATTTCCAGGTGTAACAAGGATGCTGTGAGGAAAGATTTCTGTGATGTTCCTGAGGTGCTTTGATTAGAAAGACTCGGGGGAAGGACCTCAGCAGGTGACTTCTGATCCCATATTGGTAGCTCCTAACTTCTCAGACCCGCTCCTTTTAAAGTGTGGCAGAGCAAGTACCTCTGAGCATTTTGTTCTGTGACCTGGTATCATCAGACCTTTCCAGCGAAATACCTTCACTTGCACCTTCCCAAAGGGTTTCCTCCCTGCATGTCTTATCCTGGAAGTAAAGAAGATGTATGTCGTAGGTCTGAATCTTGCTGTTAGGAGAAAGGAGAGAAGATTAAATGCTCAGTGTGAAACTATATTAACCCCATTTTCAGAGATCCATCATCCCTTCCTTCGTTTGCCTTCGTTTGCCATCATCCCCTTGCCTTCGTTTACCTGCAAGAGATCCTTCTTGGGGCTTTCTGTACGGTGAGAAGACTCATCAGGCCCATACAGGCCTTAGCCTCGCTCAGATAAACATTTATTCTCAAATCTTCCGGGCAGTTCAGTTTCATTATTATCCATTACCGTCCAATAATTTTTTAACCGAAGAGACTAAAAACCTGAAATCTCTCTAGCAGAGAGACACTGAGACATCTCTGTTCTTCCAAAGCTTGTGGGCTCATTACAGAGGCAGTGGGCTGGGCACAGAAATGAAAAGACACAGCTCTTAGCGTTTAATGTCTTCATTAAAAATGAATGTGTTGTATGAATGTTCTCTTCTATGTGTAATTTCACTTTGCTATGAAATCCCAAGTTCTCAACAATTTGATCCTGCTGGAGCAGTGTTCCTCAAGCAATACAAAGGCTTCTACTGGACTTTCTAGGACTGCACTGGTTTCTGTTGTCTCACAGAATGAGCTTAGTACAGCTCATACTTTGTAGGAACTCCCACTGAGACTCGAGAGGATCATAATAATTAAAAAAAATAAAAGCCCTTAAGAAGAGCCTTGCAAAGACTCTGTCTGGCCTTTATGTAGGAGATAGCCAGGACCACAGTCTTCCGTGCAGCTGTTGGTTGGAGAAATCACGTGATTTAAAAAAACTACAGCGTAGAACTCTGTCCCTTAGCAGGGACTGTACGTGTACCCAGCATCTGCATTCTCTTGGCTGGAAGCGCTATATGTCTAGTCTCTGACAGATCACAGAATGGTTAGAGTTGGAAGGGACCTTAAAGATCATCCAGTTCTAACTCCCCTGCCCTGGGCAGGGACACCTCCCACCAGACCAGGTTGCTCCAAGCCCCATCCAGCCTGGTCTTGAACCCCTCCAGGGATGGGGCAGCCACAGCTTATCTGGGCAACCTGAGCCAGTGTCTCACCACCCTCACAGCAAAGAATTTCTTTCTGGTATCTAGTCTAAATCTCTTCTCTTCCAATTTAAAACCATGACCCCTCATCCTATGGCTCCACTCCCTGATCAAGAGTCCCTCCCCATCTCTCCTGTAGCCCCTTCAGGTACTGGAAGGC